>OW386285.2:124559296-125159296 GCA_936432065.2 Rutpela maculata
AAGTTCCCACCCCTAAATAGTGTGCTTCATCCCCTAGGACGCCGTTTCCACCCCCATTTTGAGGTTTTCTAGATTATCTCGGGAACGCACAGTGGGCCGAAAATTTCAAAAAGTGGCCAAAAATCTAATTTTCTCATAGGCCGATTAACAATCAGATATATAATGAGGGAAAAATAATTTAAAAAATAAATGTCCCCAGGGGTGGTTTTTAGGGGTTGTTTTTCTGAAAAATTATGTATTTCAGCTTTTTTCGGTTGGAAGTTATAGCAAGTCATTTGAATAAGACAAAAACTAATTGTAAATATATTGGGAGTTGCTTTTAGGGGTTGTTACTGTATATATTGGTATATTAATTTATTTTCCTGTTTAACGTTATCGAAAACCGCTTAATTAACCCATAGAAAAATATGAAAAAATATTTACTCCCAGGGGCGACTCTCTCAGGGATTGTAAAATAGAATGAAACTGAACTGAATTTTTTCTTAAACATTCCTTGAACAGGTCAAATTTTATTGATAATAAGTACTAATTATAACTTCAAAGGATATTATAAAGATAAAAAGTTATTTAACAGTTGGCTCCGCAACCCCTTGTATCAAGTGAGCGATAATACAAAACTTTGAATTGATATTCTTCAATTTTAACATGGCGTCTTCATCACTCTCGATTTTATAGTATACCACCAAATAACTGAATAGATACTCCGTTCGATTTGAACGACCTAAACCATTATTTTCATGCAAGACGTCAAAAAATTGCCTTTTGGTCACCATTTTCACTCTAAAGAAATTTGGTACCACTACAGAAGGGAATAAATGTAAATCTGAAGAAAAAACTAAAGTAAAGACCAGAATAGGCATTAGTTATCGGCTAACTTGATTCTCTGTCAAGTCAAATAAAATATCGCAAATATAGAATAGAAATCAGTAGATTTTACATCTTAAATTATAAAATAAAATGTGCAGTTACGGTTTTAGAATGCATGCATTCGTTACGGTTGGTGCATATTCATGAACAAGACCTAAGCGAAATCGAAATATCTTAAAAAGGCACTTGAACGCGCCTATCAAATTTTAATATGTTATTAGGGAATGTTCAAGCTATCTTTTAGTTTTTTAGTTCAAGCCGGATCTGGCCTGGAAATTTTTGTGGCTCAACATAAATTTAAATTATAACATGAAATATTCAATAAAATCAACTACATACTTATTTTATCTATATGTATAGACTCTTTTTAGTTTATCTCATATGTATATATAACATGAAAATACATACCTTGAGGAAGTTTTCTGTACAATTAAACTTTTGATTCAAACGCTTTATAACATACAATCACTGGTTGAGAGTTGGCAATATAATAAACGAACGCTTGTATCTTTACGGACATTATAAGAAAGTCTGTGTTTGGGAGCAAATAGCTGAACCAAAATACCTTCTACCTGCTCAGAATTTCGGGAAAACATGCATTATCTATTTTTCTAAGTACCTGCAAATTCTGTTAACGGTGCTATTACTTTTATGAATATCGATTTTTGGCCACTTTTCGAATTTTCTGGCCCACTGTGGAACGGTGCACTTTTTGATCAATTGTTCCTTATAAAATTCTCTATAAAAAACGTCTCTACACTTTTTTTCCTAAAATTAATAGTACCGTGAGAAATAAGGCGCACAATAAATTGTAATCTTTACTATGATCTACTTTAAAGTTCAATGCTTAACGCTAAAGCAGTAGCTACTAAACTCCACCTAAAATTATAATAAATGTACCACTTCCACCCTCTCACCTCTATAAAATAACGCGATTTTTAAAGAAGCGAGAATATTGTATATTTTACTTGTTTCCACGCCACCCTAGAGGTAAAGTACTTGGCGTGTGGTGTCCCCTGTAGGCCGAATCCACTAATTATCAAAAGGTTACCTACGTTAATTAATCATTATCGTCTTCCATAGATTCGACATTCATGCATGCTTGTCCGTGGTAATGGTAACACATTGTGGAGCAACGTAAGCCTGCTCTTCTGCAACTGCACCTGTTTTCGCACCCTAATTTGCACGAACAAGAAATTAGTGTTATAACAGATTCGGGAGCCGGTTCTTTTGTTGTCATAGTTCGGATTAATATACCGCTAACTTTTTTCCATCCCCAATCAGTAGCTTCAAGCGCAACGTTTTTCCATGTTTGAATTTGGTAAAAAACGCGATATGAGTGTTGCCGAGCAGCAGCAGAAGTTGTTGGTAGTTTTGAAAATATTACAGTATTGTTCGCTTTACCAACAAGTTTGTTAAAGGTCATGAATCTGTATACATCATGACTTTTTTCTGCGGAGGTAGAGTTGTATAAAGCTAGAACAAATCGCTCTCCTACGTCTACAATTTCTTCATGACTAGCTTTTTCATTATTAAAACTTTGCACGATGTCTTGTAATACTTCAGTAAAATAACAGTTAAAATTGTAATATATTGGACAAAATTCATAAAGTTTCAAAAATTGCGTGCTTCATCCCCTAGAGAACGTCGTTTCCACCCCCATTTTGAGGTTTTCTAGATTATTTCTGGAACGGTGCATTTTTCCATAAAAAACCTATATACAGAATTATTCCTTATAAAATTCTCTATAAAAAACTTCTCTAAACTTTTTTCCTAAAATTAATAGTACTTTGGTAAATGAGGCGCAAATGTAATCAGTGCAGGTCATATAATTCGCTGAATATCCGTATGGCTATTTCCAAAGCTGTCTTTACGCGAAAAAAGTATAAATATTTATACACCACCACAATGTAAAAAATTTCAATTTCTCCCACTACATCTCAGACGACCCAAGGTCACTGCATTATTTTAGAGCTTGCTGTAATCGCTGTTACTATTCAGGGCTGCCAATGTGCGGGACTTACGTAAAAACCGGGTAAAATCGAAACCGGAATTCGGCCATTTTGGTTCTTTATATTGTATAATTGGAAATAATATCCCATATCACTACACCAAATTTGAAAAAAATCCATTCGCCCATTCAAAAGTTCAAACAGTGTCCCTATCGGCTGAGCGATCCGGTATACAATATTCTCGCTTCATCAAAAATCGCCTTATTTTATAGGGGTGAGAAGAATTCATTATAATTTTAGGCGGACTTTAGTAGCTACTGCTTTAGCGTTAAGTATTGAACTTTAAAGTAGATTATAGTAAAGATTATAATTTATTGTGTTGACCGGAACCAACCTTTATGTGTGCGCCTTATTTCCCACGGTACTGTTAATTTTAGGAAAAAAGTGTAAAGACATTTTTGATAGAGAATTTTATAAGGAACAATTTTGTGTATAGATATTTTTATCAAAAAGTGCACCGTTCCCGAGATAATCTAGAAAATATTAAGGTATTAGGAGGAAATAAAGGTATTTGAGGAATTAGGGGAATTACAAGGAATTCAAAGTATTTTTCTAGAATAGGTATTGGGTGTACAAAATTTCGCCAGCGGTTGCCCCCTCGGGTAATTGGCTTTGAATATTTTTATAACAGAAAAATATGGCTGGCCAATTAAATAAAACCTAATTGTTATTTGCAGTCCTCCTATTGAAATATATATTCTAATAATAGTAATGGCTTAAAATATTTTACTTTAGATGAAGTCTATTTGGTTTTTGTCAAATAATTCCTTCCTTACTTAAGTGCAAATATACTTAACGAATATCACATGGGTTTGATAAGGTTATAATTAAACCATTTGAGATTTAAAAGAGCTGCCGCCAAGAAGAATTCGTTGAGAATTTTAACTTTAATCTATAAATTTTCTTCTCTTACTAATAATTTTCGCACAGCTCCAGTGCTGCCGTGACCTATATTAATTTTGTATTAACTTTTTGTTAAAATTTGCACCCAAAACAAGGTTTGTAGAGCCCAAACACACTACAAACCTTGTACCCAAAAGGTGTCAAACTTAAAACTCTTTGGACTATAGCGGGTAATTTGAATTTTTGAAAAATTTTATAGGTCAAGAGAAATGACATATTGAAATATAATAGGTACTTCATTTAAAATAACATTTAAATTCTGTTAAACAATAGCAAAGCAATACAACAATAAAAACTAGCATCCCCTTTTCTTCGGGTCTTTTCATTTGGTGATTTAAGAGCCTAGAAGTGTTTAATCATTAAGTGATATTACAAAAACAACATTTTAACTTTTCCATTTCGTATATTAATCACAGATGTCATTTAATAGAGGATTAGTAATTTTTTTCCATTTCATATTCTTCGTCTAGAAGCAAATATTTTTTTATTTTGAACATTTTCATCACATAAAGAGTTATGCTTTCAGAGAAACTCTACATTTTATTTTTTTCAAATAAACAAATCTGCTTTTTAACAGTCTTTTATATACAGAGCATTACCACTATAGATGGGCAGCTAGATTACCTTAATAAATCTATTGAATTTCTGTTCAACATGCATGCTTCGTTCAAAACAATTAAACTAAGACAGAATTACCGTCCTTATATCACTGATACTATTAAAAGCATGATGCAACTTAAACAAAAAGCTTATAAGAAATACTTAAAGACGAAATCACCTAGTCATTTAGCTTACTACAAAGACCTGAAAAACTATATTTCTATGGCGATACGCAACGAAAGGACAGCATTCATTCAGCATCAAATACGACTCAATAAAAACAACTCTAGAAAGCTCTGGAGAGACTTTTCATCTTGGAATATTCATGCAAAACTCACGGTAAAATATCAACTAAAATTCAAGATGTTAACTTAATTAATAATTATTTTGTTCAATGTGTGCAAAATGTTAATGTAGATAAAAATCTTGTAGGCGAATTTCAAAATTTTGATAAAGTTAATCCAGTATCAGTTGAACTTGTTGAAGAGAAATTAAACGCAATTAAAACAAATGCCATCGGTGCAGATAATATTAACTTAAAGATGCTAAAATATGTATTTCCACATTGCAAAGAAGCACTAACCGCTATAATAAATAGATCTTTGGAAACCGGAGTAATTCTTACAATATGGAAAAAGGCTATAGTCACACCATTACTGAAAACTACTCAAGCCGAGGATCTGAAGGAACTTCGTCCTATCAACGTACTACCAACAATGTCAAAATTACTTGAAAAAATAATACACTCAGAAGTGCAGACGCATTTATCTCAAAATAATATTCTTCCAGCTGTCCAGTCAGGATTCAGACAATATCATAGCACAAGTACTGCCTTAATCAAAATTGTTAGTGATATCACAAAAAATATGGACAATTCAGAGGTTACTTATCTTACCCTGCTGGATTTCAGTAAAGCATTCGACCTTATCAATAAATCTTTAATAGCCAAACTTAAATCTACAGATTTTCAGGCACCCTTTTAACGTGGTTCAACAATTACTTATCCGATCGTGTGCAGTGTGTTAAACTTGATAATATGTTATCAGACGAACAAAGTGTAATGTGCGGTGTTCCCCAAGGCAGCATATTGGACCCACTTCTTTTTATTGTGTTTACAGCTGATCTGCCAAATATTTTACAATATCAATGGACCGTATATTTGTATGCCGATGACACACAAGTGTACAAATCATGCAATCCGGACCTAGTTGATGAAATCATAGATGAACTAAACACTAATTTGCATATTATTTCTGAATGGGCCACCAATAACGGCTCAGTGATAAACCCAACAAAAACAGTGGCTTTGTGTATAGTAACTAAATACCAGGTAGCTAAAGCTAAAGAAAAACAAACCCGTCAGATATCTTTAAATAACACTATTGTAAACTTATCATAGACAAAAATTTGTCCTTTGAAAACATGTTCTACGTAAGATAGGCATTTGTTATGCTAAATTTAAATCTTTATGGAGATATAAATATGTATTACCTAACGAAACTGAATGGAACTTAGTAAATGCAGTAATTTTAAGTTACTTAGATTATGGTAGTACTGTATACTTTAGTTTTCTGACGGAAACGTTCAAGAATAAAATACAGGTTCTTCAAAATTCTTGCCTAAGATACTCTTATCCTGATATTGTAGAAGAACGCACTACCGGGCGTCAAAATGACGCGACACCAATTTATTTCTCAGGGGGCGCCAGTCGCGTATTACCCCGTTCTTCTACCTCCCAGGCGGGTTCGAGATAAGATGCACTTCGGTAGCCGAGTAATGGGACCAAGGCTGCACTACCACAGATCGGAAACTACGCTCTCTCTGGACCCGAATTCCCTCGTTAGGGGTTTAGGCACCTCTTAATTTCCTGAATTTTTGCATAAAAAAATCCCAACCGAAGAATTTCTCTGCGGAGGGATTAGTTTTGGTACGCGAAAATCACGTTTTGGTCCATTAATAACGGAATATATTTCTCAAAAAACGCATAAAAAAATCCCTCTCAAACCTCCGTAAAGCAACCAGAAGGTCGAACGTTAATGCGAATTAACTCGACACATCCGGTTTTCTATACGAAAGTTCCAGGGATTATAGACCGTCAACAGGCCTCAAGATCAATTAAGAAATATTAGTTCAAAGAATCCGTTTATTTAACAGAATTGGTTATACAAAATTCTCAAGATAAGAATCGTGCCTTCCCCAATCAAGGTAGTGACTTTCAGACCATACAAGCGAGAGCGCTCACGCTAACGATCGATTAGGTAGAAAAGATTCATACGTACCTTCTCAGAATCAAAATGTGAGCTTTTAGAATCATTTCAGACTCTGGGTAAATGAATAATTAAGGCTGACTGAAATTAACTTAAAAAAGTTTTACTAAATGAATTTAGTTTCGCTAGAGACTACTTAGCTTTAAAGTTCTTGTATCGTGGGGATTCACGTACTCAAACACATTCAGAGGACTTATTACTGCATAAGTTGAGTGGCGTTCGATCAGTCCACGACTTACTAACCCTTATCACAGTCGATTAATATTATCGATTTGGCAGCGTCTCACCTTCGAGCGACTTTTAGGCAAAATTGAATTTTTGGATTTTTATGCACAAGGCGTTTTCCTCTATAACTTTGTCATTTGAAAAGCCCTGTTATTGGCTTTTCTACCATCGCTTTGTCTGGACCACTCAACGCGCTCGACCAAATTGCGAGCCGCTGGGTCAATCCAAACTCTTTCTATGCGAGAAACCGGCCTTGTACATGTGCATTGATTTTTATCAATTTTTGCTTATCGGCACTACGCCGGCTTTGACAAAATCTTCTATTTTGCCTTTTGGATGCAGTGCATCGTTAAAATTTTATGCTCATACTTTAGAATTGGGCTTTCAATGACCGTACCTCAAAGGTCAATGTCTTTGGTTGAGGAATAAAAAATAAAAAATAATTTAAATTATATTTTCGTGGTACTTTTTAAACTGACTTTGTGGTACTTTTGAAAAATCCATTTTAAGACCAATTTTAGCGTACTTTTGAAAAATCGATTTCCGAGCCAAATTTCAAGGTACTTTTGAAAAACTAATCTGCGGGTGAAATTTTGGCGTACTTTTGAAAAATCGATTTTCAAGCCAAATTTCAAGGTACTTTTGAAAAGTTAATCCGCGGGTGAAATTTTAGCGCACTTTTGAAAAATCGATTTTCAAGCCAAATTTCAAGGTACTTTTGAAAAGTTAATCTGCGGGTGAAATTTTGGCGTACTTTTGAAAAATCGATCTTCAAGCCAAATTTCAACGCAGTTTTGAAAAATTAGTCTGCAAGTGAAACTTTGGCGTACTTTCGATAAATCGATTCCTGGGCCAAATTTTGACGCCCTTCCAAAAATATTATTTTTCAAAGTCCAATTTATGGTACCTTTGAAAAAGTATATTATTCATAAATCTTTGTCATTATATACTTCTACTCTCATATTCTGAACCAAAAACATTTTTCCTAAGTGAAAATTCGGTGTTTCTTCGAATTTTCACCTGGTCATTTCCAACGCCTTATAGAACCCAAAACGGCCCTTGTGGACTGATCTGCGCCTCTGCAGACTCCCAAAAATGTCTTTAAATGAAATTTTTGCCTAAGTCGAATTTTGATTATGTCTTCAACTTAGGACGATTTTGGAGAGTTCTACAACAATATCAGCAGACGTGAACATATTACTCCTCATTATGTTAAATTGAATATTCTTAAAATAGAATTCAGATTTGCTCTGTTATATGGATAACTTATTTATAATGTTGTAAAAAACCAAACACCTCTATATTTATTTCTCTTTTTAGTCACAAGATCTAACATCAGGAACGCACACTCCTATAGTATGGCTAAACACAATACAACCAAGTTTCAAAAATGTTTTGAGTATATAGCTCCTACAACAATCAATAAATTCCAAGAGCTTTTTGCATACCTAATTTTAGCCAATTCAAACTTAGCTATAAAAATTATCTACTTTCCCTCCAAGACACTATATGGTTTTCTAAATGCAATTTTAAATGTTCCTAGTTAGGTTATGTTTGATTCTTTATGTGAAAAAGAAAAATTATAAATAAAATAAAGAGCAAAATTTTAAAAAAAACTTAAAAACATTGTTTTTAAAAAATTGTAAATATATTTTAACTGTTTTATAAAGGTTATGTCTAGATTCATATTATAAAAAAAATCTATGTAAATTCTATAATAGGCAGGAATGAAAAACGGCTTTGTCGATTCTTTGCCTATTAGAGTATATAATACTAGGTAGCAAAATTCATTGTAATTAAATTTGTTTGTAACAATTCCTATGTATTATGCATGATACTATGAAATATAAGATACGCTCGGTACGAGTACCAGCTTTCGACCTACTGTGCCCATAGCGTCACCCTCTAGTCAACTTCAAATCGAGCCCGCGTCGGCGACCATCTACCTAAAAATACACCTAAAAATACATCGAAAACGATAATATAAGACCTAGAAAGCTGATTGCAGAAAATTTTACTTTTTAATATCATAGAATTCTATGACTGCTTTTGTCAGCACTTTTCATTTCGCATAAGGCCGTTGTGGGTTTAAATGTTTGTGAAAACACCTCCAAAATAATTGGTGCAAGCACATATGATCTTTAGCACCGTTGATTTTTCAACGTGTAAGTAAGCTATTTATTTTGTTTTTTTTTATTTAATTTCCAATTTTAATTCATTTAATTAAACACAATAAATAGTAGTAGTAAATAATATACTACTTTAATTAGTTTAATTATGAAACAGTGCATTTATCGAACGTTATTCAGGAAAATAGACAAACAGTCAAGAATGAGAAATATTTATTCTGTTATTTCGAGATAAATTACCGGATTCTTTAATGTTTTTATTATGAACAACATTTTGCATCTGCAAAATAGCGTTTTCGCAGTATGACTTAATTCAATAGCGCGGGATATATCAATGTGTTCTCTCATGGTAATTATTACAAATATTTAATAACCTCCATTGATTTGCTGAAACATTTCGAGAAAATCTGAATTCGATTTCATTAAACAACACTAATGTATATTCTCACACCGCATTCTCTGCGCTGTATCGTTCCCGAGGGGGTTACGTATACTTAATTGCAATTTTCTCGAAAACTGTTAATCCTAGAAAAGAAGTTTCAAATAAAAAAGTTAGCTCCATTCCTTATCTTCATATGCCCTCGATATACTTGGTATCTATTTCGAAAGACAAAAAAGTTTTTCGTTTGTTGTATTCCCACCTGTAAATTTTCACAGTTTATCGACATAGCCTTAGAAAAAAAATCATATTTTCTACACTTATTAAAACTTGACCTTCATATTAACACATTTTGTTAACAAATATAGATTTATCATACGGTAAAAATTTGAGATTAACTCGTTGTCCCGTTTTTTAGTCAGAGCGAGTTAAACGAGAAAATAATTGTATCTATTATTTTACAATTTTCTCACATTTTTGGCTCTATCTTTTGTCTCGAACAACCAAAAGAGTCGTAATTTGTTATTTTATCGAAGGATAAGCTTCTAAACACTTCGGTTAAGGTAATTTTAGTTTACATCTAAATTAAAAATTGACCACTGAACTAGTTGACTTTTACGTGACGTAACAGCGGGAACTGCAGTAAGGGGAGGTATGCGTGAGAGCGTATCTCTATTTCTTAGTATCATGTGTATTATGTATATCTAATAAATATTTTTTTTCTTCAAGCGTATTAAAATGTTTAAATTATGTCACCAAAAACAGAAGTAGAAGTAGGACATTGTTTTACTAGTAACAAAATGTTAGTACCGAACGCCACTGTAGTGGACATTGTTTTACTAGTAACATAATGTTAGTTCCGAAAGCGCCGCCGTAGTGGGTATTGTTTTACTAGTAACATAATGTTAATACCGAAAGCCACCGGTGGCGCGCTATCCACTAGCCACTTGTCATATTGTGTCAACATGTAAGACTAGTTTGAATATTTGTACATTTATGATAAATAAATGAATTTTTGCATTTTAATACGCTTGAAGAAAAAATAGTATATATTACACGGAGTAGAACGCCTTTTTTTGTGTTTCGCCCAGTTTGCGGCTTCGGCTTCGCCTCAGCCACAAATCCTGGGCTCAACACAAAAAAGAGTGCGTTCTACTCCTAGTAATATAATATACTATTATTCTATTCTATTCTATTCTATTCTATTCTATTCTATTCTATTCTATTCTATTCTATTCTATTCTATTCTATTCTATTCTATTCTATTCTATTCTATTCTATTCTATTCTATTCTATTCTATTCTATTCTATTCTATTCTATTCTATTCTATTCTATTCTATTCTATTCTATTCTATTCTATTCTATTCTATTCTATTCTATTCTATTCTATTCTATTCTATTCTATTCTATTCTATTCTATTCTATTCTATTCTATTCTATTCTATTCTATTCTATTCTATTCTATTCTATTCTATTCTATTCTATTCTATTCTATTCTATTCTATTCTATTCTATTCTATTCTATTCTATTCTATTCTATTCTATTCTATTCTATTCTATTCTATTCTATTCTATTCTATTCTATTCTATTCTATTCTATTCTATTCTATTCTATTCTATTCTATTCTATTCTATTCTATTCTATTCTATTCTATATCCACTCTTCTCTACTTTCGCCCATCTTTCCAGAAATGATATAATTACAAGTCGTAAAAATTTTATAACACATTTTTAATAATAAATCGAGTTTTTAGGAAGTGGTTTATGGAATTAAGTTGTCTTTTAGATCTTCATTTTTTTCTTTGTAACGATTTCATCAAAATATTTATCAAAGATATTTTAAGAGATTAGTTTTGTAATTGATTTCAATAAGTACTAATATATAGCCATTAAAAATGTCTTGATAGTTATTTATTACACACATGTCAAAACCATAGAGAATAAATTAAAGCCTTTTAAAATATTAATGTTTAAGAAGTTAATAAAACCATTTAGGTTTATGGAAGAATTTTACATAGGTATGATAAACCCCTTACAAATATAGATAATCCTGGCAGTAAATTAGCTTTAGAATTAGGTTTTACAGAACGTCTTAAAGCTTACCTTGAAGTATTCTTGAAGCCTAAAAGATCTTAATTACAACATCAATACAACATCAATAAAGCAGGCAGAAGAGTTTTTTCTAACCCTGACAAAATTTTCTTAACACCAAGTCCAAACGACTTTCAAATTGTCCCTTGGGTTGCCTCCCCATAAATTAAATCTTAAAGCTGGAGCATTCAGGATGTTGCTTAGAAACTTAAGTCCCATCATTTGTGTAATGCAGCCTTCTGCCATTGAAGCCACAAAAATTACGGGGTGCTCTGCTGGGAGTAATGTCTTTATTTGAACTTCAGAAGGTAAGACAAAAAGTATTGTGTATAAGGAAGCCTTGAATATTTAATCTACTGTCAACCTGTTCTTGTAATACTAAAAATACCTGCGTTTGTTTACATAAAAAATATATTCCGTGCGAGGAACGGGTATCTGTGCTGGAATAGGCATATATTACTCGAGTGGATGTGATAGAATAACTTTACGGGTTCGATTTATCAGCATAGACTTTTTTCTCCATGTGGGATAATCATAAAAGTAATTAGGAAGTACTGCCTAACGTTAATTTAAGTTGTATGTGAGTCAGTTAGTACATTACTTTCAATGAAAAACAAGGTTGTATTCACTGAAAGTTTATCATTATTTATTGAAGTTAAAACAAGTCCGATTACTGTTGTAGTTTAATGGTGATGCCGTCAAATTTATTATTATGTTTTAATTGAATAATGTTCTACAATTTTAATTAAAGTACGCATTTCTACGACGGAACTTATGTTAGCACCACATTTATGGATCTCGTTATTACGCACAACAAGCCGTACAGTATTTTGAAACTATATAATTGCCTCGATATCAAATAAATTCAGTGCACATTCGACGTTCAAAAGCTATCCTTATGTTAATAATTATATTGCATCCATCACTGTTTATGCTCATTGAGCCTTAATTTGTAATGAACAAATCTTGTTCATTGGACGTGTATGTAAAAAAATTAATTCTAGACCATAGAAGATATAAAATTTTATTACCTAGAATATTAGTAAAAAAGAATTATTAAATTATTGTTGTTTAAAAGCATTATAACCTTTCTATGAAGCAGTAGATAACTATCATAAATACAGAAAACTTACATTTTCTAATCACAGAACTATTTTCTTTATCGTACGTCATTAATCATTGACCATTTTTTAAAAATTTTATATTCAAGTACTTTATTAAATTTTATTTAACCCGTATTTTTTTATTTTACAATCTAAAGTCATTTTAATAGTGAAATTAATTATTTAAATTAAGAAATTTTGAATTTGCGCCCATCGCTACGTCAGATGAAAGAAAGAAGAATAAGAAAGTTTATTTAACCAAGTTACAAAAAGTTTTTGGCAAGTCAAAAATTATAACAAAAAAACATGGAAATATAAATATACAATTACAATAACTAATAAAATCATCATATAACACTAACCAAATAACAATATACAAATACTTAGCCACTAACAAAGAAAAAAAAACATTATACATTAAAAGAGCAACAGAACATAAAAATAGGATAGCAGACATTTTATAAAGTGGGAAATTCAGTGTTAAAATACTCTTCCACAGAGTAAAAACAGAAATTCAAGAAATGCATTTTTAACTTGCGTTTGAATATATTATAATGAAGGATTTTTATGGAATTTGGCAAATGGTTATATAGTTGAAGGTTTAACGAGTTTCTTGAAGATTTAACAAGTCTATGTCGAGGTTGTCTAAGCTGTGGGGCGGATCTGGTTGGATAATTATGAAAATCAGAATTGGTAAAAAAATTGCCCTTATTTTTGTGAATTTCCAATAACGAAATATACATAAATAAACATAAATAAAGAAGGTACAGGCAGGATGTGAGAGCATGCGCAGTTAGATAAAGGAATAATCGACGGGCGTCGTTTGCTTTACTTATTTGAGTGCTAATGAATGGATTTTGATGGAACCTTGTGCAATGTGTTTGTAATCACGATAATAAAGGAGTTGAAGAAAAATGATCGGAGTAGGAAATTATCGGAAGGGGTAGAAAACACCGCTTTTATCATGGATTCCGTAACTTGTAGAATTAGGTCAAAAATGAAAGAGAAACAATAAATTTACCTAAATGTAAAAGTTGAAAAAATTCAGGTGAATATGTTATCGAAATACAAGATTTCTACAAGTTACGGAACCCGTGATAAAAGAGGTGTTTTTTACCCCTTCCGATCATTTCCCACTCTAATAATTTTTTCAACTTTTTTATTAACGTCATTACAAACACATTGCACAAGGTTTTATCACAATTCATTCATTAGCACTCAAATTAAAGATTTTTGTCATTTTAGCGCTCTGTTGACTGGACTAATAGATTAAAGTTAGTATCGATGTGAGTCTTATAGTATGTATTTTAAAGAAATACTAACCTCAAATTTTTAACATTTCGAGATTCGGCACTTAAATAGTTCAAATTGTCTACATAAAATTCGTGTACCATATAAAAATCCCCTATGGGAAAATTTTCTGAAGTACCTTTCACAAAATTAGTTTCTATTATAAACAAATATTAAACACATAATGTAAATGTAAACAAACAAATCAACAGAGCACCACCACCAACAAGATAAATGAAAACATGAAAATTCTCTAGAATTGAATGATCATCACATACGTCATCATTTACCGCCTTTTTATTTTCAAAACCAATTTGTTCTTACATGTGACGATTAGAAATTTTTTTAATGCGATATATGCAATGTATATTTAATATACTTTTTGATCGTATAACAATATTTTGTAAATTTTGTTGAAGGAAACAACCCTATTATGGGGAACTGTATCGTCTTGTTGAAAACAAATATTTTGCTTCAAGTTCATTGGTAAATTTTCAAGATTATTTTCGATTTCATTTCTAAAAAAGTCTAAATATCTAGGACACGGTAGCGCAGCGGTCTAAAACGTGATAGTGGCGAGTACTCTTGATCACGCTGTCTAACGTGTTCTGGGTTCGATCCCCAGCTCCGATACTGGCAATGTCGGTGGGCAATGAATCTTTCTGTGTTTTTTTCAAATGTTTAACCCCCTTCCAGGCGGCCTATTCTTTGAAGTTGAGGTTTGTTATGGGGTGTTATACAATTGCCCATGAAAGACTATTGGCCCCAGGCACCTGCCGCCGATCATTCCTAACCACATATACAGAGTGATACGAAAGATGAGACCGATATTTAACAGCAAATAGGAAATAAAAAATAAAAAACCGTATTTTTTTAAAAAAATTTTAAAATGGTTAGAAGGGATCGTTATTTCCTATAAGTTGTTTATTTTGTGAAACGTTTTACATAGAAACAGAAAGAGACAGGAACATAACTAGTGAATATCTTCAACTAAATCTAACTATCTAAACGAAAATATTGAGTAGAAATGAACACTTAGTCGGATTCAAATTCCGATACCGTTTTTTCTTCGTGTAAATGTTTCATTTAAATTCTCTTTAAATATAATATCAGAAGACAATCGATGATCAGAATATATTTTCGTATCTCCTCGTCCATTGTGCTGAATTTCAATGCTTCTCTTACTGGATGTTAGAGGATCTGATGTAAGTATTTGGACGTCGCGATTTCTAGTGTGACTTAGACGATGTTTACGTACTTCTTTATGTCTTGCTTCCAGTGCCTTTTCTGACAATTTCTCAATAGGCAAATTAAGAGAAGAAATAATATCAGAACCATCAATTAGGAGCATATGAACACTACTATGCATACAGAGTTGGCTAGCTTCAATCTTCAAATGTAATGTTAATGCATAAGACAGACAAGAAAGAGAAGTAATATCTTCGTAGGTAGTATTTTACGAACGGGTGCGCCGCTTACCCAATTCCACGTTACCACCTTAGCATCAGAACAAATTCTGTCTTTGTTTATTGTTAGTGATTTGCATGATCCAATTTCTTTCTTCGTATCTAAGTGTCAGCTTTTTAGTAGTGGCCAGGCCAGCACAGTATAATACCAGCTGTATAATTTAAAACAAGGATTTTTGGTTTCATTCAGAATGATAGAACATAGATAGAATTATTATAAATGTATTTTCTTCTAAATCACCTAAATTTATTTTGCAACCAGTCGCCATTTTCTTCAAAAGCAGGGGACATGTCTTAATTAGGTTTTCATCTGCGCCTATTACTTCAGCACTAAGGCTAAGATTAAAAAACCTCTTAGCAGTATTGCCATCATCACTTGATTCATATCAAGGCTTTGGTTTGTCCACTATAAGATCCATTTCCATTTTTTTTTTTTAGTTCATGTGAATTTCTAAACAAGTGCATTCTTTACAATCTCTTAGATAAAGATAACACAGCCACACACAAAAAAAATGGTTTGGCATGCGGACCAGAGTAGTGTATCCTTATGTATTTGGACCCACTGAAACCGAATCCGCAGTCAGAATTGTCAGATTGCTTCTTTTTTCACCCCCAACCCCAAAAAACATCCCCCCAAAAAAGTAGTCTGGCCTGCGGATCATACTAGTGTATCCTCATGTATTCTGATCCTCTGAAACCGAATCTGAAGTCAGAATTGTCAGATTCGCTTGTTTTTCACCCCCAACAAAAAACACCCGCAAAACAAAAAAAAGTCCTTATGTATTTGAACCCGTTGAAACCGAATCCGAAGTCAGAATTTTCCGATTGGCTCGTTTTTGACCCCTAATCCCAAAAAACACCCCCCCCCCCCGCAAAAAAAGTGGTCTAGCCTGCGGACCATACCAGTGTATCCTTATTAGTCCAAGAGCCAGCGACAGATTTTCATGACCAAATCCCTCTCAAGCGGTAATTAGTGGAATGCATCAGAGAGTTGTATTATAAAGCCTCGTGAACGTCAGCTGCGGTTCCGTGGGTGGGATGAGCGGCGGTAGCCTCCCACGCACGGAGAAAAAAAAAATATTTTTAGTCATTTCCTCCTGACTAAAAATTTGTCAAACTATAGCTAATCCAATATATTGAAGAAAAAAAAAGTCAGCTGACTATAACATGGTGTATTATACGTCAGCTAGTCGCTTGAACATGAAAAAAAAATTATACATTCAATGATTTCCTCTCAACTAAAAATTTACCTGATGATAGCTTATATGCTACTGTGAATGAATATAAATGTCAGCTGGCTGTACCTCGGTGGAAAGATCGTCAGCTGATACCTTGAAAGTTGTAACGCAGAAGTCAGGCGGGAGCATAATTAAGTAGGGAGTTCGTTTCTAAAGAAATATTGATGAACTTTTCTCCTGATTGCATATCGATCGATGTCGATCGATATCAACAATTTTTTTACGGTTTTGGTTGGTTTTTGGCACCGAAAATTTATGGTTAGTGGTATACTCTGACAATTTTGTAAACACTGCGGCCACACACTCCTGTCACATTTGCACTTTGTTTACAATTTCATCTTTGAGTAATATAGGATTTTCTTGAATCTCATGCTTATACACGCTTAAAATCATTTCCTTGGTCTTTACGTCGGAATGAGACTTTTTCGACCTTTTTTTAAGAGGAGACAAACAAATTTCTGTGATTCCAACCCGGGCTTTTTTAGAAAAGGCAAAAATGGTCCGTTTTCAATAATGACTAAATCTAAAGACTTCACCAACTGTTTCATATAAATGTCAAAGCCATCGGAAAATAGAGAAAACTTTTTTGGCAACATACAAGAGTTTGTTTGTCGTATGTATGGCTTTAATCGGTTGAAAAACATTAATGAGGCAAGAGTAGCGTTGTTTCAAAAAATATACAAATTCTTGGAAAATGATGATACGTTCAAGTTGCCCAAAAAGGGTATTGATGGCTCTTCTCTACCACCATGTAAATCGGAGCTATATCAGTAATTTTTAAGAGCATGTTACATAGCTCAAATTTGGTCGCACGCACACCTGAAAGTCCCAACTACTGATGAACCTTCAGACTAAAGCTGGGTAGAAATCGACAACAGATTTAAATTCATCTGGTTTTCTGGAACTCAGTTACCAGAGTCGATTGAAGAAATAACTATTCAGCCCGAAAAAGGTAACATTTTTTTTATCATTTTGATTATGTTACACTAAATATGCATCTTAATATTTTTTTTAAATTTTTGTACAGATGATGATGATGAAGACATGATGGCAGACAGCTCGGACAGCGACTCTGACAGTGAATCAGATGGAGATGAGAGTGACACAAGCCAAAGCGAGAACGAAAATGATTAAATTACATTATTATTTTTAATCACTTCTTTAAAATGAATGTTATTTATCGAACAGCTAAGTTACAATAAACTATAAATTGATTAATTTACTTATCTAAATATTTCTTCAGTTATTCAATTATATACTTAGTTTTAAAGTATCTATACAGAATATTGATTTAATCGGAACACTCATATCGGAGCGTAATGCCGAATAATTACTAAAAAAAAATCAGGTAGCAGTAAGTCGAGGGAAAACACGTCAGCTTATGCATTTAAATAGGCGATAGATACTCCCGCCTAACTTCTGCGTTACAACTTTCAAGGTATCAGCTGACGATCTTAAAAAAAGAAGCAATCTGACTATTTTAACTTCGGATTCGGTTTCAGCGGATCCACATACATAAGGATACACTGGCCTGGTTCGCAGGCCAGACTACCTTTTTTTGTGTGTGTGTATGTAATCTGTGGCGTATTCCATTATCATCGTCGCAATTTTTTATTTTTGCTCAGCCGCGGCAGTGAAACTGCTAATTTTCTATCTAGTTAAACAAATTACTATTATATTCCTACCTACCCCCCCCACCCCCTTCAGGCATGTTTTGAATTTTGACTTAATTTAAAACAATATGTCAAGTTTTAAACTAGCCTAATACCGGGAGTAGTGTGATAAATTTACCGATGTTCAACTCTGAATCATACTTCGAGTTTTGATATTTCCTTTAACATTGAATTCAGATCTTTAGCAGTAATTCCATAGATCAGTGGTTCCCAAGAAGATTTTTTCAAGGACCCCCTCATCGGTCGCTATACTGACAATTCTTCTTAAAATGAAGATTATGTAGAATCTACCACTGCAAGTGAAGTAAAATACAAAACAGTTGAATATCTCAGCGATATTTCGCGGACCACCTGTTGGGAATCCCTGCCATAGATAATGGTTTATAGAATAAATTACGAAGAATAGGAAATATATTTTCTGTATGAACGTTTTTCTAAACGGGAGCCACATTAAGATCTGTTTTATCAAAAACTAAGCCGGTAAATATTGTTCAAAATTCCAAAAATTGTTTTTATAGTGTTCCGAGTGAGTGCGGTAAACATTATGTACGTAAGGCTTGGTGAACACAGAGATTATGCTAAATAGGAAGAATTCCAAAAGTCAAAAATTTGTGAACACGCGTGGGACTCCGCAAAAATTTTGGAAAAAGAAAGCGACTCAACTAAAAGAAAACTTAAGGAATCTGCTATTATTTTGTTAAATGAGGATAAATGTGTTTCTAATTATTATATACATTTCTGTGCCAGCTGGTTGCCGATCCTCAGAGACGAAGTAAGTAAAAATCAAATAAATATAATGTTTCACGTGACTAGGGAAATACATAAACAGCAAACGCTCATGTTTGACATGATTAAAAGTGAAAGTTTTGATAACAGAAAAAGAAATATTTTCCGTAAAGTTAACAGCCTTCGACTTTTGTCATTACCATTTAACATTTTTGTTCTAGTTTATATATTTTTAGGTGTGAGACATTGTGCAATAGAAGTATTAATAACCAGCCTTTGTCTGATCGTCTTGGAGCAGAGGTTAACTTCATCAACATTTTTAAATATTTCTACAGTGGTAAAATACCCAACAAACAAGAAATTGAGAATAGACTAGTAAATAATGAATGAATGTTCCTATAAGTACTCTACTGAATGTATGGTTCAATAATTGTTGTGAATGATTAAAGTATTTTCAGTAAATGATTAAAGTATTTTCAATATATTTTTTTCCTTTAAAATGCTATCATGTAATTCAATACTTCGACAGTATTAGCTAGAAGAGTAGTTGTTTTGATTGGTTCTCTAACAATGAGCATTTTAAAGTGTTCATCTAACTAGTATATAAGCGTCACCAGATTGAGGCACCAATATACAGAAATTAGGAAATTTCATATTAAATAAAAAAGTGTGTAAGTTGTGATTCGCATAATACCTAAATTATATTTTCTAGTTTTTAGGTGCACTTTAGTTTTCAGAGAAATAATTCGTTGCTTATTTTATCCCGTAGTATCACCCACCGTTCCGGTACTCCCTGTAGATTATATTGTAATAAATATATAGAAAACAAAATTAAGTCATTATTAAACTGCATGCATTTCTAATTGAGAAATTATTGTAAGTAATGTACATTGTATAACTTTAACTAATCTGATCAACATATCTAATAGAGAAATTATCATATTACATAGTTAAGTTATATAAGGACATTAAAAATAAATTTATGGTATTTCATATGACTTTTATTCGAGCTTTGATTGAAATTTTTAGCTATTTATTTTATCTTCAAAATATCCTTGTCCATATAAAAGCTATCTTATTGAATTCTAAGGCAGTCACCCTGTATATATGAGTATAAATAAGAACAGTTCTTATTATACAAACACAAATGACAGTTGCTCTTTAGGATTTAATGAGATCTTAATAAGGTTAGTAATTTCTAACGACCGTGAACTTTATCTAAAAAGTAATTTGTTATTAATATTATTAATTATTAAAATAGAAGTTTCTGTAACCGAAGAACTACAAAAAGTATGTATTTGTATGAATGTTAAATGTACCATGAATTTATTATAATTACTCCTCGAGATTTTTAATAGCAGTTCGCAAAAAATAAATAGCTGTAAATTTGTATCTACATGCAAATCAACACTTAGCCATACATAACTTAATGACATCAAATACTCACAATTATTCTAAGTAAGTAATAAGCAACAAGAAAGATATTTGTTGAACATACTAAAATATTTGACCAAGCTAAGCGACTATAAAAAATTTAATCAGTAATTCAATTAGGTACGAGCAAATACGAGCAATTTGCTTGTGTTCGTTTTATTTGAATGCTTGTCTACTGTCTAGTGTGCAATTAAAGCGAATTTTCTCCAATAGCAACAGTGTTGGAAAGGTAATCCAACTAGACGTAATTTCTTTTTGTGAAGAGTACGTAACTATTCAACTACTCCTAATATTGATTACTAATATTCAAAGAAGAATTTGACAAATTTAGGATTGTTTAAAATAAAACCATCAACTATATTAATAGTTCTGCGTAAGTGGTAAGTATGGGATAGTGAATATAACATAAACATATTCTTAGAGCTGTATATTAAATACACACTGCACATAAATTCGGTTTCCTTATTTTAATATTTTTATTCCTATTCATATAATTTGCCAAAACACCATGTAATCGTCCCTTTGTCGTAAGTACAGGGTCGTAGAGTATACTTTCCAGTAATATGCTGGATAATTGTATTTTTTAGAATTCACAGACATTATTTTTAGAAGAAAGTATGTGTGGTAGAAAATTCCAAAAAAAAAAACAGAAAACATGCTTTGCGTTTGTAATTGATTTTATTTAATGATGTTATCGAAAAGTATTCAACTACCAAGCCATCTTGTTACTCTTATTCAATCAGTGTTCAGTACTTTTAAAGTAGTTAACTACATAAACTAATATTAATAAATCGATGTTATTATTACTAAATATTATATTGTAAATAAACGTTATTATTATTATTATTATTATTATTATTATTATTATTATTATTATTATTATTATTATAAGAGTAATATCTTTTTACCCAAAATCATCCAACTACTTCTGCAGGACATTTATAGAGGTGGAATTAACTGGCATTACTGATTAGTGTTTTCAATTGTCTACAAAGAGGAAATATGGAAGTTCAGAGAGCAGGGGAATATCGGTATCGACAGCATCATTTATATTTGAGAAAAAACATTTATTTTTCTTCAGTATTTCCGTTCTTGTACTGAGACTATTCTAGGTGAATATCACACTGTGGCTTCAGACCGGGTCGCTCCACAATTGACCAAATATTTGTGCTACACCAAATACTCAAGAAGACTAGAGAGTTTGACATCGACAAATACCATATATTCGTAGATTTCAAAACTTCATATGGCAGTATTATAAGACCAAAATTATACGAAGCATTATATGAACTCAACATACCAACAAAATTGATAAGATTGGCAAAAGCAACAAGGTCTAAGCTGTTGTATGCAAAATAAAAATTCAGAACGAAACATCTAATACATTTGAGATAACAAGGGACTGAGACAAGGTTACGCACTCTCATGCCTTTTGTTCAGTACTGTACTAGATAATAAAGCCGTTAAAAACTCAGGCATGGACATTATGGGTACAATAACGCAAATGCTGGCATTCGCAAATAATATAGATATTGTATCTTGGATGTTACATAAAGCCAAGGAAATATTTTTAACATTTTTTGGAGAGGCTGAGAATGGAGTTAGCAGTGAACGAAGAAAAAACTAAGATAATGGCTTCAACACCTAGAAGTACCCAGTGGATGGCCGAAAAGTACGAATGGATAACTTTGAGTTCGACATACAACAAAACTTTATCTATCTTGGATCCTCTGTCAACAATGAAAACATAATATCGCAAGAGATCGAAGGAAGTATATTAATTGCCAACATGTTCTACTACAGTTTCTCCCAACATTTTAAAATTCACAATCCATCATGGAAAACGAAAACACAAATCTACAAAACTCTTATAATCCCAGTCCTTACCTACGGATCTGAGACCTCGACAACTAGAAGATGAAATTCTAAGAAGAGTTTTTCCAATTAATACTATCCACCAAAAAATATCCTAAATACACATTCAGATAGGAACACGACCAAAAGGTCCTCCAAGGTTGAGATGGAGAGACAGGCTGGGTGGACGAGAATGCTAAAAAAAATCGGAGCAAACAACTGGCAGCGGATGGCAGAGGAGGATAGCGAAAATAGCTTGGGAAAGCCGAGACCCACACATGGCTGTAGAGGTAATGATGCTATTTTTTTGAAGAAACAATTTAAGAAATTGTTAAATACTTTGAAGAGTCAACAGAAACATTCCTGAAAAAGTATGATGCAAAATATTTTGAGGCATGTACAATATGTACATCGATTATAATTCGAGCCCATATCGAAGCGGTAAAGGACGTTATAATGAGAGTTCTATATGATGTGTCATTTCATCAAAATTTGTAGGCATACCTATGTGACAGAATATCTTCACTTGTGATTTTTTTTCTCGCGAATCTCATAACATCCATACGATCAACTTATTATAAATACTCTTTCAAAAAGTGCTGGAAGCATTTGTGGATGTGGATGAATAATAAGACACTCATGTGTTTTTAATTACTAATCACAAGAGAAAAAGTGCCTTATTAGTGTTCGCCTTAAATGTTTTGGAGTTAAGCTTTGGTAGCTTTAACAAAAATGTATTTATACTGTAAGGAAGCCAGTTGAATGTGAACAGATATACATATAGTTCGTCTCACCACATCAGGTTAAAGGCGGCGTGGCGTTTTAAGCGTTTCGACATTTAAATCGATTAAAAGTCGGCTTATTTGAATGCCAAATGTCAATATACATTGATGAAATAGCGATGAGACAACTATAACGTTATATATAGCGTTTACACGGTCCACTATTCCAATACAATCCAACAAAACTTTATTATTATTATATAAAATATAATGTATTCCAGACACCCGTATCAGATATACACAACGCGTAGCGCCGTGACAGTTGAAGGACAGGACGGAGCGGAATCTGGTCAACTTAAACAAATAAAATTTTAACCTAAACTACTTTCGCCAGAGGGAAAATTACAAAAGGTATTAACAAACATGTTTCCAAAGAAATGGATAATAAAACTTAATATTAATTAAATGTAAAGCGCAGTGTTTTAAATTTTGATTTGTTGATATGGCAAAAATGACCAAACCAAAACACCTGCTGCAAAAAATGGTAGTTACTGAACACTGCGGGTGTTAAGCCGCTTAATTTATGGTTTAACATATTATCAAATGTGAAAGTTAAGATAAAATGAAGGTTATAATTAGGAAGAATAATTTAGAACAATGAAACAGAAACAAAGAAACGGGGAGACGACAGAACAGAAAATGAGGAATGAATGTTATCACTAATGAAGGATACAAAGAGAATGTATGTTTTATTCTAAAGGAGGCGTTATGCTCTAGAGAGCTAACAAACAACATTACCCAGTTTGAATGCGTAGAGTTTTTGAGAGATTCATTGGATGTAATCCGCTAATGGTGTTGTGACAACGTGCATATAAATCTCTGGGGGAGGTATATCTTGAAGAATTTGAAATGAGGCACATAAACTTGTGCTCCAATACTTTTAGTTTCATTAGAGTCGTGACCACTGCATTGCGCCATACTGGTGCCAGGTATGTTAGACCTAACTACAATTTAGTCCATTATATATGGCCAGAAATGGATACAGACTCCTAGATACAGATAGACTGTCCATATAGTTTCGCTATATGCTTGTTGAATGTCAGTCATTGGTTGGAATTTGGTTTCCCCTGGCAGAAGTAGCTGTTGAAATTTTATTCTCAGTGAATCCACAATACCTGACATCGTAGGAAATCCGAGATTGAATTTGGAAACAGTTTCCAATTTTATTTTATTGTCTCAACAATGTCGTTCGATAATTGACAAATGTATTGTCTAAGATCGAATAAAACATACATTTCATTTATCAAAGTGTTGTCAATATGTTGCAATGTTATCTCACACGTTCGGTGTACAAGATTTTTTGGCTCCATATTTATCCTGATCCATGTTTGAAGTACTAATAAAAAGTAAGAATTCCGGCCACACCAATGCGAAAATTTATGCTCCTCATTTCTGATTCGGCAGATACACCTCCCTCAAAGATCTATACGCACGAAGTCACGACATAATTCCACTAGCGGACTACGTCCAAGAAATCTCCCAAAAATTCTACACCTTCAAACTGGGTAATAGTCCGTTAACCAGCAACATAACCCAAATCAAAATGTATAATACCCCATTCCAGATCACACATCCCCTACCATATCAGCAGTTGCCAATCTTCCGGCAACCTCTCCTTCAGCCATACTTTTCTATACCACAACCTATCATTTCCCCACCTTTGATCTTTCCTCAATTTTATCTGTCCAATCATTTCTTTTCTCTTTCTTTATGTTCTATTTCTGTTCTCATTTTTATTCTTTTTGGTCTTTCTGTCCTCTTTTTTTTTACAAAAAAATGCTCTTTTGGACGATGACCTTTTTAAAAATTTAAATATTTTAAACCCTATCCTTTTTCCACCACATTGTCCTGGCATCAGGGAGACCGCCAGTTCGGTAGTTCTCATACGGGTTATTTCGTTTAGCTTTTCACCCGAGTCAACAGCCCAAATTTATTCAGTGCTACAAGTTTTCAAGTTTTATATGAATTAGTTTTAGGTTCATGTGAACAGCATTTTTTAATTTCATTGTTATTTTTTAAATCTGCTACAGTCAGATAGGAGTTTTAACATTTTTTTACCAATTATCGTTTAGCCAAACCGGACCTGCTCAGACCAACCCTACATTCACCATGGCGCTCCACGCCATGTTTGTTTGCTTGGCTCCGGACCAGGTTCGGGTGAAAAAATAAAAATCGTTTTCAACTTCATCGCGATCGAATCATTTTTTTATGTTTCAAAATGGCGAAACCAAAATGGCAGCAGAAATTCAAAGATTTAAATTTATTTTATCTTAAACAGAATGTCCTAAAAACACAACCGAAATAAGAAGATTAACTTTAAAACATCTGAAAAGCAAAAAGTAATTGTAAAAGTAGTTGAAATTTTGACTATTGTCTGCCAAATATTTAGTAACCCATCTACATCAAAGTAGTTTGATTACTCAGTAATCAGACTACTTTCTTGCAAAGCAGTTAACGGTTGGTAATCATCTAATTTTTTAAACTAATTTGCTTAAATACATAATAAAATAACAATGGGTGCAGGGTAACCCAGACATTAAGGTTCATTATTGTGCATATCTCAACGTGGGTGAACTCTATAAATCAGCTCCCTCAGCTGCTATTTGCCGTGGCGCAGTTACCACCGGTATTATTTCTAGCTGACGCACTTACATAACCTCTTCTGCGCATGAGAGCTACTTAACCGCTGAGTTGCTCAAACTGACTGCCGCACCGGTAGCATTTTACTATATTTTCTTATATCCTTCATCAGTACACCAAACATTAGCTTCAAACTCATAACGTGGTTGCAACCGTTATCTAACGAATTCGGCAATTGATATAAAAGACATTTTTGGCAAAAAAGCCTTCAAGCTCTGGACCATTATTTGCTCAAGCCCAAACCTTCACTGTAGACGTATTAATAAACAGGATTTTTCTTTTCTTTTTATTGTGTGGACACTTCCACTTACATGCGGTTCTATTACTCCCCTGCTCTTGTCTAACATCTTCCTAATTCGCATCGAGCCAGTTGTAAGAGTTTCTATTCTGTTGTTATTACGGTTTATAATAAAAAATACTACAATATTTATTCTGCCATTGAAATTACATTTATTAATAGGAAAAATTGCATCACTTCAGTAAGGTCGTACGCCTAACAATCAACCACGACAGGTGCCGTGTCACGTAGCAAAAGGAAATCAAAATGTATCAGTCGCAAAATATCTGTCAAGAATAAAAAGAAGACTCTTGTCAAATAATTTTAACCTTTTAAAAATTGTACGTAAGTTTTTCTCATCAGGAGTGCATAAAACCTTTTAATAAAAGTAATTAAAATCGAATATATCCATTTTATATATAAAATTTTTTTGTACAGCGTGTTATTTAATTTTAATATATTGGGCATCCTTTAGAACTGATGTAAGGTTTTTCAGATGGATGTAACTTCATCCTTACAAAAACGCATAGGTAATGGATTTAACTAGAAAATAAAAATGCAAAAATTATATATGTAAATAGAAACAGTTGATTACTTGATTATATGGTATTAATAAAATACCACAGTATTGCATGTAATGACATACCAGCCTTCATAAAATGATGAATGTAGAGACATTTATTTTTGTTGGACAGAGACTAATAATAATTACCGTTCGTCACCGGAAAAACATTTGTACTTATTGACGTTTCAAACATGATATATGACGAGATCCTAGTGATTTTAATTAACATGTTTGTTAGTGGAACTCTAGATACAATCCAGGTGTGAGGTCCTGGATTTACAAGGAGGGGAGACCGGAGCAACTGAATACTTCATGATAAAAGACAGTTTCCGATGCCCAGAGCACTTTATATTAAATAACAATTGTATCTCCAGGGGTTTGTGATTAGACAACGGTGAATGAAGAAGTAACAGTTAACTTTAAAGTAGATTAGATAAGAATAACTGAAAATGTTAATTGACTTTGGACTTGATGATGGTTACGTAACATTTAAGAGTTAATTAATTTTAGAAAATAAAATAAACCGGCAGAAAACAAAAATAGTCCAGAAGTTTAATTTTTAAATTATACAGACTTTAACAAAGATTGCCGTGGAAACAAAAAGTACTCAAAATCAGTTTATTGTGAAATATTTCAAAATCATAACCCCAAATGCAACAAATTTTAATACAGTATTTAAGAACTCAAGGGTGGCGGTGCCATGCTTAAGAAAATGATTTCGTAATTCGAGAATTTCTCATACATTTCTGAATTGATTAAAAAAATTTTTTGATGGGCCTTTAGAGACAACAGCAGCAGCATTCAAAGTGATGGGAACTGGCATCTGAGGCATTGGAACTTTAATATAGTAGGAATGACGTAACTGTTACTAAATTTGTGACAAGGGTAATATTCACTTTGTGGTATGCATTTGTAATGACAATTATGTAGATTCTACTAAATTCAGGCATTGTATAGTTATAACACTTTCAAGTAACTGGTGCAGAATCTGCAACGTCGCGGATACTACTCTGCATTACTTTGAAGCATCCTCAACTGCAAAGTGAAAATTGGTAGTAATGCCGACCGCACAGCGTTACCAAAGGACCACTTCAAAGTAACGATAACTTCAAGTGTGCAATTTTAAGCCCCCGGTACGTTTTTGGGAAATTTTCTGGGACTTTACAGTTGTCTAACTTATTAGTGACATCTCGAGTAAAAATGAAGTTATTTCTACGAACATAGGCTTTGAAGTTGTTTTTACTACTCCCCACTAATTGAACATGACTACAAAGTTACAGATACTTTGGAAATCTACTATAAAGTAATATTAACATTTAAGGCAATTTATGTAATTATTGGCATTGAATAATATGGCGGCATCTGAAATGCTCAGTAAAAGCGAAATAAAGTTTATCGGCACTCATCCACGTTCTATAGAAAATTGAAGAAACAGTTAAACAGTAGTAGATTCTTCAGAATATGATGCAAACATGAAAGATTATTTCGCCACAGCAAAACCATAATCTTTGGCAACAAGTGCAAAAGTGTTCCCATCAACACAAGGAGAAGAGTAATCGAAAACTATAACAGTTTGTAGTGATATTAATGATACTGTGTACTGCACCAACGTTACAACTTGTCTTTAAGACACAGATTGACCAGTAGTTTAGTTAGTGATTAACTGAGCATATTAAATGAATTTGCCGATTAAAAACTCCAAATTTAATAAATATTATGTCGATGGGGAATGGACAATATCGGTATAACGGCATAAGACATTGTTTGTGTACACTTCGCGACTTATAAATATATGGTACAGCACTTGTGAACTGAAAACCATTAACTAAATTTATTGATAGATTGTGACGTTCTCTCAAGCTTCTGAATATTACTTAACTGTCTAGACATCGTTATTGTTTGAAATACTGATTTGTGATAGATTTTATTATTGTCAAATGTGACCAGTCTAGTCTTCTTTGCATTGATAAAATCGAAGTGTACTATGACGCGCAATGTACAATAAATTGAACTGAATGAAATTAAATATAAACTGATCACTAAAATATGAAAACTCTTATGTATTCTTTCCATTATTATTATTACACACCTTACGTTAATAAGTACATTTGCAAGACATACATTGTACAACATGGTTTTCAGTAAAAAAACAAATATTTTATTTGCACAAGTTTATTAACAACTTAATAATATCAGATAATAAAAAGTACTTTGTAAAAGTATATTAATTATTTTTAAACCACATCACACATAGTGACACTTTAACAGTTATTACCGTGTTGCCAATTCAAAAAAAAAATTACCTATCTCGTATCTGCCAATTGTACCAACATGAAAATAAATTGGTAGCAATAGTTACCAAGATCTGATAGCGTCATTGGTCTCATTTCCTACATCTGGGTAAATATAACTACACAGTGAAATTGTTGTAGTTCCCGTCACCACTTTTAAAGTAGCAACAACTATAACGTTGGTGGCATCTGCTACTTTATGGGAAATGTAACTTGTAGGAAAATAATTTTGGTTTTTGCCACCTCTAATATGTGACAAATACTTTGCTGACATATATACCACTACAAAGTGACTGCAATTAAAATACCCATTTTTCTGTTGTTGAATGAAGACGCCATATTGACACAAATAAAAATATAATTCAATATATATATATATATATATATATATTTTCATAGTCATTTGCAAATATGTTTTATAAACAGATTATTACGTTTTCCATAAAAAATTTTGCAGTTTGGCTTGTACACATAATTTTTGCAAAAATTTTTTTTTCTGAAAAAACCATTTTCTCGAGGGGGCGTCTTTTTTATCGAAGCATCATGATAACATTTTACAGAAAACAAGTGGTGGTTTTAATATCCACACCCAGGGTAAATGCAAAACATCATGATTTATAATGCTTATGCATGTTGTATATAATCACCTTAACTTGGACCTTGGACATATTATGTGCTCAAACTCAATAAGTCATTAATTTGCTATTCGAATAACAGAGAGCCAAATATATAGTTTGCGCTCTCATTCCGGTCAGCTGAGCTGTTCCAAAAGTTAGTCATTTCTATTACTTGGTTACATTCCGTTTACGTAATAACCTAGTCCTCAGCACGGTAACGGTAGAAGTACCGGAATAGTAACTTGCTACGTAATTATTATTCCCCATTTTGGTGAATGCTTAGTAGAAGGATAGTTCCCATTACGTAAAAATCCTTAGTTGCGGGAACCTTTAAAGTTCCACTAATGGTAACTACTACGTAGAAACTACTAGAATTGCTTCTTGGGTATAGAGTATTAGACTATTGTAAAAAAAAATAATTTTTGATTTTCGCACAAGTAAAAAAAAATTCTATCTTTAGTTGTCAATAGCCTAGTACCTTTCTATAAAGCTGTCTCTAAAAGCCTATCAAAAAAAGTTTTCAATCGGTTCAGGGATGTAGGAGATATTTTCGAATTACGTTCACGGAACCGCCCACCTTAAATGTAGCCTTTTTCAACTAAACCACCATCAATAGAATACATTTCTCAATACGTTTTTCATTATTTTTTGCTACTTATCGTAGTTCTTGAATGTTAATTTCTCGGCAGGTTTGACCAATTCTATCACAAAACTCTTGCCTACTTCAGGGCAATGTTTTGTAAACTTTATTCTTATGATGCCTCAAAAATAAAAATCAAGCGGAGTAACATCCGAAGATCTGGAGGGCTGTTTCGCCCTATCCGTTCTGAGGAAAATTTATAGTCAACCATCATCAGGCAACCATCGTCGAGTTGTGAATCCATGCTCCATCCAATTGAAAAAACATATTTCTTAGCAACTCCAGTGGAAAATCATCAATTACCTCCATTAATGTATTATTTAAAAGGAGTAGCAGTTTTACCGCATTTAAAGTTTGTAAGAAAAAGGGTCTATTGCCTTTTTACCTAAAATTCCCCACTAAACGTTTACTTTTCCGAGTACTGCCGCTTGAAATTTGTATCTGTTTAGTCTATTCAAATCTATGTCCCGAATTTCAAATTTTTGAGTATTTTGAGTATTCTCTAATATTTCTGTGCTACAATAAATTCATGCTGGTTGAGTTACAGTGTTTAATTATTATTACCTGATTAGGAACATTTGAATATATTGCAAGCACTTGATTGTTTGAAGTAATAAAGATCTACATTTCATTGAAAAGGAAATATTCAAGATATTAATATCAGAAATTTTTCTTGGTACTTACATCTAATGGTATGAAAGCCCAAATTATATATGTAATGTTTTATTATAGTATCTGGGGAACCTTCTGGAAACAAATTGCTGTATGTTTTCTATGTAAGTCAACTTTGTTTTTCTTATGGTACTAACCTATTCGTATAGATTCTTTAATTAAATTAGTCATATTCTCCATACATCTGAATCGTAAAGACTGTCTTACTAGCACTTGAGTTAATCAATTAATATATTTATTAGTCGCTTAAACACACAGCCGATGGCAGTTAATGTTTAAATAATAAAGAATATTTAATTCGAGTGGTTTTGACATTGTTGTAGGTTTATGTAAATATACTCAAAGTCTGTGGTAAATTACTACACGTAATTTTTATTGTTTGTGAGGATAAATGAGAATGACCAAAAGAATGCTATGAGGACAGTTGTATAATCCCAAAAAAATGGTAGTGATATTCTCCATACAACTGAAGCACATCAAGCAACCATTTTGTTTTTGGCTTTAAATGGAGCATGTCGTTGACTTACTTGAGACAGGTTATTAAGAACAGATGCGATAATCGAAAAGAGAAATGAGAGCGCGAGAAATAAAAGAGGTTACCGGTTCAAAAAGTCCAGGTGAGCAGGCGCAATGTCGACTGTCTCGGTGACTAATTATAACAACGGGCGCTCATCGTGATCACAAGTCAGGTTAGAAATGTTTCGTCGTACTTCTTGTAGTAGCAAACATCTTTAAGGGCCGTTTTATCAGTCACAAACACCGATTTAAAAAATAAACAATAATTTTCTTCCATTTTTTGAAAATATTTTCTATCCGTTAAACTAAATATTAACCCTCCTTCTTTTAACCCTAGCTGTCTCTTTATGCGATATATCACGCAGGGTAACACAGCGACCAGATGATGTGGCAGCGACCCTCAGACTAGGTTGCTTTATGTAATAGACGATTTTCTTATAGAGCTTAATCGTGCTATATTTTTGTTATGTCAAAGACTTCATGTAAATTCACTTTAATGCTTGATGGTTGATTATCATATAAGAAGTTATCACATGGAAAACAGCTGCTCCAGCTGTCAAGAATATAAAACTTTTCTGCACAAAGTGCATATGTCAAGGGGGGTAGAGGAATATAGGTAGATGAAGAAAGTGTGTTTTTAGAAAGGTGGGTTTTAGGGAAGAACAACCCTAAAACCGTACGCACTGCGCCACTAAGTCGGTCAGCCTCTATGGGAATGATACCATGTACCAATCAGCTTTTCTCTCAATATCGTTAATTTTGAGCATGCATCTATCCTTTTTCGACGAATCTCCGACGAAAGTTCTATTACAATTCATTGTTATCAGTCTGCTGTAAACAACAGAAGTATTTAAAGAAACCTCACTCTACCGCGAACATAAGTTAATCTGTAAAACTACTTTTCCTGGCAATATATCTTGAGTAATGGATTTATTATGATAATAGAATTAGCGTAAATAAAGCATAATGCTGTTGTATATTAATGTAATACACCGGCACACACACACAAAAAAAAGGCTAGTGCGAGAAGGCAGACCTATGTATTCCCATGCATTTTAATCTGCTGAGCACGACTCCGATGTCCGTTTTGCCCGATTGGCTCTTGTATTTTTCTTAACCTCAAGAAACACCTTAAGAATGCCCGAAAAATCTCAAACAAGTAAATAAAAAGCTTAAATGAGCTGATCACCACACGTATTTTGGGACGCTGAGATCGAATCTGAGGTCAGAATTGGCCGATCAGTTACGGATTTTGACATAACCTCAAAAAACACCTAAAAATGCCCGAAAAATCCGAAACAAATAAATAAAAAGCTTACATAAACTATTCACTATATCTATACGTAATTTGGGGAACTGAAACCGAATCCAAGGTCAAAATTTATGCGCGGCGATTGAATATGTTGTAAAATTCATATTTAGAATGAAGACATACCCAAAAATGACTGAATCATAGCCCGAAATTTACTTTGCTCTAAATATCTGAACATATAATTTCCTACGTATTTTCACGAGCTGAACACAATACCGTAGTCAGAATTAAAGCGCGATATGCAAATCTCATAGAGAAATATCATTTCAGCATATATTCTCATCAACCACAGTAAGCGAAGATGGGTAACTTTTAAATTTTCAAGTATCTAGAGGAAAATATTATTGAACAGTGACATTTTTAGGAAAAATTTTTCGGACAAAGTTTGCTCTGTTGAGAGAGGAATATCGTTTGGACTTAACATTTACCTACACCCTGCCTTGATGATTTTTTACTTTTTTTTCTTAGAGCTGTTTAGGATTGTATAGTTTTCTTTATTGTATTTCATTGTCATATGTCATTTGTTTCTTTTTCTATTTTTGCGACTAGGACACCTCCACATGGTGACGGAGGGCAACGATTTATTTCGGCTAAGTTCCTAGGTAAAAAAATGCCGTCATGGCAAAAGTAGAGAAAGAGTTTACGATGCAGGGGAGGGAAACCCCAGTATTGGCGGCCGGTCAGGTTGGGAAAGTGGGGCCGCGGGCGTCGACATCATGCAACCGCAGCTCTAGTGAAGTGGGAAACTTGGCTTCCTATGAGTATAGGGCTACAAGAAATTTGCCCAACTGTGTAAATAATGCGAATTCCTTCTTTTTTGTTTGTAGTAAAAAAAAATCAGCTATAAAATAAAAAATATTTATCTAAAATCTATATGTGATAGGTTTAAGTATATTCATCAACCCTTCTTCATTATGACAATATAAGAACAAGTGTTCTTTTCCTTATGTAAAATATTTTCTAAAGTCTATTTCTCTTTTTCTGTATGAGCTAGAACGAACATCACTTGATACTAAATTGTCTTTTTCCATAATCGCCGCTAAATATTCTTCCCTACCATTAGCTAGACCAAGATTTCTAATAACATTATTAAGTTTATCATTTCACTAAATATTGGGAGATTTAGTTTGTATCGAACACTCACATTCACGATCTTCATATTCACTGTCATCTTCTTGACTTTCGGAACAATCAGTTTCTATTAACCCTTTTTTAACATTAATTCCGGAAACATTTGTATTGCTAAAAAATAACACTCTTTACGGATTCCAGGCTCCTTCCATATTGTTGGATTTTTATATTTTACTTTTTAACTTTTTTTCCATTTGTCCAACATCTTATAACATATGATGCAAGGTACCAGGAAAACCTTTATCCACTATTTCCATTCTATAACATTTTAGATAAATATTTTTTATTTTATCGTTGATTTTTTTTCGATATTTCGGAACATCTAATTTACTAAAAACAAGGCAAGAACTTTAAATCAAGAATTCTAAATCTAACAAAACTTGAGGCAAGAATTTTGCACCAAGAACTCCAAATGTAATATATTCTAAGACAGAAACTTTACACAAAGAACTCTGAACCAAGAATTCTAAAGCTTAATAGTTCCTGCCTTAAGAACTTAACAGTTCTTGTCTTAATTTATAATAGGTTCAAGTTTTTGGTTTAAAGTTCTTGTCTCAGATTATGTTATGTTAAGAATTCTTAGTTAAAGTTCTTGGTTTAAAGCTCTTGCCTTAGGTTATTTTAGGTTTACAGTTCTTGGTTCAAAGTTCTTGGTGTAATGCTCTTGCCTTTGGTTATGTTTTTAAGCTTTTAATGTTTTGGATTTTTGGACATTTTTTAGGTGTTTTTTGAGGTTATGTCAAAATTCCTAACTGATCAGCTAATTCTGACCTCATATTCAGTTTCAGCGCCCCAAGTTACTGTACTGTACACTATATCAGTGATCAGCTCATTTAAGCTTTTTATTTACTTGTTTGGGGATTTTTCGGTCATTTTTAAAGTGTTTTTTGGGATTAGAAAAAATGCAAGAGCCAATCGGGCAAAACGGACATCGGATTTGTGTTCAGCAGGTCAAAATGCATTGGAATACATAGGTCTGCCTTCTCACACTCGACTTTTTTTTGTGTGCCGGTAACTATTACAAATAATTTCTTAACAAAAATTGTTTTTTTTATAATTATTATCAAAGAGAAAATAAGGAAACCAAAAATATTATTTTACTTCTTTATTTTTTACACATTGAAATATTTTTTCGTTTAAATCAGGTGCATTGCATATGGTATTGCAACTTGTGGGGTGTGTACTTTTGGTTTTACCAAATTTCATGTTAAAATTTTTTCGATATTGCCCGATTTTTCTCCAAGATTCCAACAATGATAGATAAATGTAAAATTTAGTTGATGAAAATATTTATTTTGAAAATAAATTAAGCGCCGGAGATAAATTGATCACATTGTATCCAATAAGGCATTTTACAATATATTGACAGTTGAACGATAGAACAATATGCCGAGCAAATGTTGAATGTGTGATTTTAAAACTTGTAGCGGTTTCTTGAACAAACTAACGCACGTCATATGTCCGTTAATATAGTGTAATAATACCTAATAGTCACAGAATAAGGTTACCTTATTCAAATTTTTTGTGATACCTAATATGCGTAATGATAGATATAAGTGTGTCATGATAACTTAATCACTCTGCAGACGTTGATTATACTGGAATTGAGACCTCAAATATGGACACTGAAAAATTAAATTTAATTACGTTAATTTACATAGAAGTTTTTCATGTTAGGTCGGCATTATATTATCGTCACGGAATATTCAACTTAACCAGAAAAAATGTTTTAATATCACCTACATACATAATATTAATTATTTGTAATGGAACCGTCAGGTCATGTTATCATTATTTTTGAATCTAGACGTAATTCATTACAAAATTTTAATTATTATAAAAAATAACTGTTATGTAACTAAAAGTACTATTTAATGATGTCTTTCAAGATAGCTCTAACCGTAATTTTTCAGTGGTCTTTTTGAAGATATTTTGCTACATTTAATAAGTAATAATTAATCCCCTTCAAAATACAATATTCAAGGAATATATAAATCAATAGAACTGCCCAGTATATTATGGGGAAATAAGCTCTATGCATGCGACGTCTATGTCAAAGGAACGTATAAACTGTGTTCTTTGGCAAGTAATACCGAATTTAAAAAAAAAAAAAAATTACCTATCTGATTTAATCCAATGCTAATGGGACATTATAAAAAAAATTAGTTCATCATAGAAAAAAAATGTTTGTTCTAGAATCCATTTCATAACGCGTTGAACTTAAATATCGAGAAAAAAGTATGTGTATACAGGACCAAATTAGATGGGATTTGAGGTTTTCTCTAAAACTCTGACAGATAGACAAAACCCAATATAGGTGTCCTTGCTATATTTTCGAGAAACAAACAATGATGCAAACCACGATCGTCTATATTTTTCGACTATCCAGTTACAGAGCGTTTTTGGAAAACTGGCATTTTTGGATGACCTCTACCGGGTGCCACAGGCTAGTGGCTCCTCCCTATATTTCCTTTATCTCTTAACTTATCCATTTGAAATTTGGGATGCATAAACTACATGTAAAAATGGATTTTTGAAAATAAAAATGGTATGAGACCATTTCCGGTTTACCCGAAAATTACCGCAACTTTCGATTTTTAAATGGAACACCCTGTATATTACATATTTGGATTCAAGACAACATTCTGAGTATACCATGAGACTTTCGCGAATTTTTGAGGCGATGTTCAGTTTTTTAAAGCATTTTTCAGATATTCAAGGGACTATAAAATATCTACAGTAAAAACGGAAGTGGTGTAAGCTATTGTGAAGCTAACCAAGTTCTCAATGTTAACAATAACTTTTCAAATTTTAAACTACTTCACAATAATATCAGGAGCCTAGGTAAAAATTTTGATGAATTTAAATGTTATTTAACTCAGGCTACTTTTGATTTCGACTGTATTATTTTAACCGAAACTTGGCAAGTAAAAAATCTAGATTTGTTCAAATTGAGTGGATATGACAAAATCTATAATAACAGTACTTTAAATCAAAATGATGGTATAATTATATACGTCAAGTCAAATATAAATGCTATTTATGAAATAATACAACTAGAAAATAATAATAGAATGATTCAAATAAACTTAAATTCGCATAACAAAAATTGTTATTACTGCCATATACAAATCGCCATGGTCTTGCCCATACGAATTCATAAATAATTTAAATCATTACTTGGAAAATAATAAGCACAGAGTTGATTATGCCTTAATTGTAGGAGATATTAATATCAACTTACTTAAAGACAATGACATCACATTACATTATCTAAGCACATTGTTTGAGTATGACTTTATTTCCACTATAAATGATTACACCAGATATACAGACTCAAGTAAATCATGTATTGACCATATTTTTGTGAAAATAATGACAGACTTGGAATTATTACTGCCGCTGATTGTCAAAACAACGGTAACAGATCATTACTTTACTGTATTACAAATAATTCAACAAAACGCATACAACAATGGAGACAAAGAGAGAGAAAATTTGCATATAATAAAAAAAATGGTGCAATAACTTAAGTCAAGTTGACTGGAGCTGGATAGATCAAACAGAAGATGCTGAATACACAACAAAAACATTTATTGATATTATTAGTAATCAGGTATCCTTATGCACCAAGACTATCAAATTAAAAAATAAAAAGCGTAAATGTTGGATAACCAATGGTGTTATTAATTCTATCAATGACAGGGATAGAATGTACCAGCTGTTGTTAAGAGAACCAAATAATGATTTACTGAAGGTAAACTATACACATTACAGAAATATGACGACATCTCTTATAAGAAAAACAAAAAGTAATTATTATAGAGATAAAATAGAGGAAAATAAAAATAATTCAAAAGACTTGTGGGAAACAGTGAGAGAAATATGTTCACAAGAAAAGAAAATAAACAAAATATCTTCTATTGAAAGTGACACCAGAGAAACACTACATGACATTAAATTAATTACTGATACTTTTAACAGAGAATATATAAATATGGGGAAAAAACTGGCAAACTCGATAAAGAAAAATATAAACTATAAAAAAAAGTTACAAATATAAATTCAAGATTTTTAACGCCAACTAATTCTACTGAAGTAAGGGAAATCATTTTAACATTAAAAAATAATAAAGCTCCAGGAATAGATGAACTAAAAGCAGAAACCTTAAAAGCTATTGCACCAATAATTAGTGAACCATTTGAGCACATAATAAATATGTGCATTGAAACTGGGTATTTCCATTCTGCTTTCAAAAAATCTATTGTCCTACCAATTTATAAAAATGTAAATAAAATGAAAGTTAGTAACTACAGACTTAATTTTCTAATAACCAATTTTTCTAAGGTATTAGAAAAAATTATTTAAAAAAGACTCTGTAGTTATCTGCAAGCATCTAATATAATATCTAATATGCAGTACGGATTATCCACACAGGACGCCATACTGCATCTTACATCTAAAATGTACAAAGCCTTGGATGAGAGTAAGCCAGCTCATGCATTTTTATAGATTTGTCAAAAGCATTTGACACTGTTTGCCATACTTCACTTATAAAACATTAGAAAACATTGGAATACGTAATAAGGCTCTAGACCTGTTCAACAACTATATTAAAAATAGACAACAATGTGTCAAAATTAATGACACTTACAGCACCCCAAAGGAAATTGAATGTGGTGTGCCACAAGGTACTGTGCTAGGGCCTATCTTATTTAACATATACCTAAATGAGCTATTCTCAGTACAAAGCAGTGGTAAAATTGTCACATATGCAGATGACACAGCTATATTTTACACAGGCGACACATGGAGTTCATTAAAAAATGCTGTCGAATTAGATTTCAAAAAATTAAAGATTTTCTTGACCATAAGTTACTTACTCTTAGACACCGAAAAAATGTATTACTTACCTTTAAGCTGCAATAAAACATTATTACCAGACTTCGAGCACCTCAATATAAATAATGAATTTACCATAAATCCTACTAAAGAAGTAAAATACCTCGGAATTATGAGTGACCAACACTTAAAATGGGACGTACATATAAATTACGTCATAAAAAGACTACAACATTTAATTTATACATTCAAAAAGCTTAGAGAAAGTATCAAAGATATTAGATACCTAAAAACCATATTATTACTCCTTAGTAGAACCCCATATTAGTTACGGCATCTTAGGTTAGGGAGGTGTTGGTAAAACAATTTTAAAAAAATTAACACTAGTACAAAAAAGAATAATAAAAGTAATCTTTAACAAAGAAAATACTTATCCCACTAACTTATATAAAGGTCAGCTCTTTTACATCCAATGCAACGTCAAACAATTCCAAAATAAAACATTATTAAAGAGACATGAACACACTTACAATACAAGACATAAAAATGACTATTTACCTCAATTTATGCATAAAACTGTAGGACAAAAAAGTTATTATTTCCTTGGCCCAAAATTGTATAATCATTTACCAGTGGCAATAAAGAATGCAATACATCTACAAGCATTTATAAAGAGAATAAGGATATACCTGCCTACAGTGCGGCGATTAAAAATACACGAACTGATTGACTAAAAGTAAAAATTAGCTTTAATGATTTTATCGATTTTCTTATTAATATTTTATTACTTTATTAACTTTTTATTTTTTAATGTTATTTTTATTAATTTTTATTAGTTAATATTTTTTATATATTCAAATTATAAGTGAATTCAAATTGGGGTATTTATGATTAGAACTGTTCTAACACTTTTACGTTGTATTAAGTGATTAACTCTCTACACAGCTAAACTCAGCACCCTCTCTGTGCAATTTTAATATAAGAAAAACCGCTGCCCAAGGAATCACTACTTCCACATCCAAATTTTTTATCTAAGTCACTCACAACGAAAAAAATTTGTATGTGGAAATAATTGTTTATGGAACTTTAATAATATGATATTTGAAATCCTCTAAAACCCATAAAACGATACCCCACATCGGTAGCGGGGTGGGGGTGATAATGGGGGGTGGTAGTGGGGGTGGATGAAGTAAAAAAATTTTGAGGTTTCTGGTTCTTGTACACACACTAAATCACAATTTTTTTTCATCCCCTTGGGGTGGGGGTGGTAATGGGGGTGGCTAATGCCAAAATTTTTTTTGGGACCTTGGCTTCTCTTGTATATACTAAATACCAATTTTATGGACTCTTACCTGCTTGATTTATCTATTTTCCCCAAATTTACCCCAATTTATCCCCCAACCCTGCGACGGAACAAGATGAAAACATAATCTAGTTCTAGATCTCGTTAAAGTACATATGTGTACCAAATTTCAAGTCAACATCTCAAACGGTTCCAGAGTAAACGTGCGCACAAAAAAAGTTACAGACAGACCGACAGACAGACAGACCGACAGACCGACAGACAGAAATTTTTTTTTCGTTCAAACTTAAAATCTCGACGTTTCGTGACATTCTAAGCCTATTTGAACAATAAAAATTTTTAAAATTTTTTTTGTCGTCACTATACTTCCACTGGATGTGGAAGTAAAATACGATTGTGTGGCTTTTACGTAGCTTAAGCAAATTAGCATATAATTAATATCAACTAATTAGTTAATTAATAGTACCTAATTTTAATTTTAATAATGTAGGATTCTGAAAATTAAATATCTTCAATTACTGACTGTATTGATATTTAACATTAGATTTTTTTTGTCATTAAATTGTTTACTTTAAGAGTCTATGCAAGTATTTAGTTACTTTTTAGACTAATTTCTATGTTTGTTGCAAGTTCCTTATGTAAAATTATTGTCATTATTATTCTCTTTACAATAAACAATATTATTATTATTATTATTCGTCCACATAATTTTTTGTTTTTTTAAATTGAACACCTTATAAATTATTTCACGATACTATCACAACTTAAATTAGCTATCCAACGATATATCATGTCATATTTATCTCTAGAAAAAGTGGTTAATTTTAATTTAAAATATTTGTGAGGAGGCCATATGGAAAGCTATTACAACAACAATACTTCTTATAATATAAAATAATTTTGCCAAGAGTAGAAAAAACTAAACTACAATAAATGTTCGAATTGTCTTCCATTGATATCTATGCATTTTTGACACCTTCTCCTTACAGCATTTGTTGCATTTCCAATCATGACAGGAGTTATTGCCCAAACGCAGCTAATGTTTTGTTTTACAATTCTTCTATGTTATTGAAACGTTTTCTATATATAATAATTTTTAAATAACTCGAAAGCCAAAAGTCGGCAGGAGTTATATCGTTTTTCCTATTTTCGGCAAAATTATTTTATGTTATAAGAAATGTTGTTGTTAATAGTTTCCTATGGCCTCCTCAAAAATATATTAAATTTTTTGAAAATTAACCACTTTTTCTAAAGATAAGTATGACATATGATATATCGTTGGATAACTAATTTAAGTTGTGATCGAATAATGAAATAATTTATAGGGTGTTCCATTTAAAAAAAACACAAGTTTCTTTATCTCGAAATCTGAGGAATGCATAATTTTCTTCTTATCAGCAGCGGCTTCTACTCAAAAAAGTGCCTTAATTATGTTACTCGATTTTCGATTCGATACTTGGTAAAATGCCAAATTTCCAAAAACGCTCTGTAGCTCGGGAGTCGAAAAATATAGACGATCGCGATTTGCGCCATTGCTTGTTTCTCGAAAATCGAGCTCAGGACACCTATATTGGTTTTTGTCTATCTGCCATATAATAGTTTCAGAGAAAATCCCAAATCCCATTTAATTTGGCCCACCTTGTACAGCCTCCTCTAAAAGTTAATTTCTTCCAAAGAAACTTGCGTTATTATGGTTACCACCACGGTGAAGCTGAATTAATATTTTGTTGTGAAAAAACGAAGTATTTTCAGTTTTGTGTCAAACATTTTAAGTATTATACTTATGTAAATTTTGACAGGAGTGGGTGGAATTGTCCCAAAAATAGATAGATTTTTATGTTTTAAATTATTTTCACGTTTGCAAAACAATAAAAATGCATTCTACTTAAAACAGCTACGTTCGAGATCAGTTTACGCTGTATGTTATTGATGGAAGTGTTACTATTTTTGTTCAGTGAGAGAGTTGAGAGGTGAGAAATGATTAATCCGAACCCGGTTCTATATTTTTTTAAGGAGATAAAACGTAAAAATGTGTAAACAAACATAAAATTTATTTGTTCCTTCCAAAATATATTATGTCATGTTTCCCAACTGTACGTGGCCGGTCATAAGATTTTTCTATTAATAGCTAAAACTGCAAGGTGACAAAAAAACTTGGAATGTGTTGTTGACGAAAAGAATACAATTAGTTTTATTAGCCGTTATATTGTTAATTCCAAAGATATATAAAACATTTACTGTGTTTTGATTAAATTAGACCTATAAAGAACATTTCAAGACACTATCACAAATAAGATAGAATTTGTTGATTGAGATGTAAAATAAAATTCAATAACATCGTTAAATCGTTTCAAACATTTAAAGAAATCAAGTTCTCGACTACGTGTTCGGTCATTGGATGTGTCAATTAGAGACAAAAGATATCTTGTTTCCGGCCGCCTTAAATATCCTCACCAGCTTTGGCGTATCTTAAAACGATCTGTTAAATAGTTTTAAATTTCAAATTGACAGCCGTAGATAACTATTGTCTCCTTGCTAGGTTTTATAATGCCTTCCCAAGGTAAATTTAAAAGATAGCTAAACATATTTATTTTGTTCATTATTTACTACTGTTTCGCCTAAATAAGTGTAAAATTTACTTTTGTAAATAAGAAAAAAATTAAAAATTGAATCGCCGCGATCCAAAGTGGTCTGAAATCTTGAAAAGCTGGCAGAAAATGTTTTAAAAAAGTTTGTTTCTAGGGACTTTTAATGGATGGAATAGTTGGAACAGTTGTAGTGGTACACGTAGCATCTGTTCGTATATGTTTTTAGAATTCATTTGTTAAGTGAGCATCAAACCTGTTGCGGTTACCACACTATTTTTTAACCTGATGATATGTTTACAAGCAATGTTGATACGCTGCTGCTCAGTTGACGGCCGTGATGCGAAATCGCAAAGTTTCCTCAGAGCTTTTGAAATAATCTCTGACCTGCTATCATTGTAGTGTTATCGGATGTCACTACATACACAGCTTTTCACGGATATTCCTTCTGCAGAGAATAAGTCTGGTGAAGCGTTAGGATTCTTAAAATTTTTAACAGTTGCATTGTTACATTTTTTTCAAACAATTTAATAAATTTCTGTTCCTCTTTTTTAAAAAAGCTGAGGTCATATCACAGCAGCTCAATGCGTGAAGGAACAATATATGTTCTGCAACTGTTGAATGTTTGAAACAGTGAGACAGTTTTTCTTGAAACTTGCCTTTTCCAGACTCCATAAAATAAATATTAGGTAAGTTTAGATACTGATTTATTAAGACCGGTTAAGAGCACTAACAAATCCACATCTTCACCAATTCCAATCACAAAATCATAATTGTGTGATAATTAAATTGCAGTGTTTATAATTAATGAGTCTGCATCTTCAGCGGCTTACCATAGCACAGGTATAATCTATCGACATATTCTTATTATAATGGAAATCAACAAACTCACAGTCTACCTTCTGCAAAAGCCGTCACATCACATTTTTGGAGAATTTGAAGGAAATATCTTTTTTCTACAACTGTTAAAAAAAACTGTACTTTTTTTCATTATTTTTAGTGCGTAAAATATAAAAGTGAAAAAAAGTACAAAGCGTAAAATAGTATATTATACAACGATGCTATAATGAATACTGTTATTTCCAAGTATGATTACAAGAACGAGCGAGCGAAGCGAGCGAGTGTTGTAATCATCCGAGGGAATACAGTATTCATTATAGCGAGTTGTATACTAAACTTTATCTACGACTAATTTTTAGAAATAAAAAATTATACAATTTTTTTTACTTTGCAGCAAAATGTATATTAATGTTGCTACAATTGATAAATTGAACAGATGATGGATTGTTAATGGGTAGGCAGTTATGTGTCAAAAGAACGGCCTGTCAAATTAAATTTAAACGCCAACGTTATTTATAAACCAGCCGAATAATAAAAAATTTTGCGTCCTGTGGACTTTTTTTGTGGAAGTTGTTTAAGAGGGCATAATAAGCAAACACAGAAAACTACTTTCTGCTACACCACGTGCGACCCCCATTTTTAGGGGTTGAAACTTTGACATTTTACTTATGCGTCCATATCTTTTTCCCTATTGCCCGTAGGGCTCTTTACCAAGTTACACTTTTTGAAGATTCATCTCTCCTCTCCATAATACACAACACATTTGCAGTAGGACAAAAGGTTTTGGCTGTACGAGGCCGGAAAGGTCGCGCTGTCCGAATTTGGAGGTCTTCTGTACAGGACGAACGGCTATTATTTCCAATCTACAATACTACACATACTAATGCCCTTAAGGAGGGATGATGATTTGTGAAAAAACTTTCATCGAATACCGCGCTGTTTCCATGATACGGGATGTTGAAATTTTGAAAACATTTTTGAAAAACATTTACCAGAATTATACTGATTTTGGTTTTTTTAATGCAACAATACCAAAATAGCCATTTTTGGCATATTTTGCTGTCTAGCTCCTAAATCAATGAATGTATTAAAATGAAATCAACGTAAATTTTCTTATATTAGCAACTCATACATGAAAAAAAAAATGAGCGAAAAAAAGTAGGTTCACTTTTTTTTTAAAAAAAGGTTTTCAAAATTTCAACATCCCGTGTCATGGAAACCGCGCGGTATTCGAAGAAAGTTTTTTCACAAATCATCATCCCTCCTTAAGGGCATTAGTATGTGTAGTATTGTGTAATATGTATATTACAGTATTACAATAATTTTACATATTACTCAAAAAGAATAATATAGTTAATTCATTAATTAATTTCTTCAGTAAACAATTTAATGAAAAATATTTAATAGTCGTGGAAAAAGTATAGTATTGTACTTTCATATAATGGCTACTCTTCAAAGATATTATGATTTAAGTACTGTTTTTTGACTGTTCTACGAAAGGGAATAGTGATCCATTATTCCCTCATCATTAATCTCTGCGGGAATAATATATGGTATTATATAGCAAAATTGACACATAAAAAATATATTATATTAGTCGTAGGTAAAGTAACATTATTGCACGCTTATGCATAGACGGATCCATGAGTGCATTGAAAACAATTTAAGTTTTCCCACGAGCTTCGCTTTAGAAACGTCAAATTATGAATTTGTGTTTTGAAGTTTAAGCTGATTTTGAAATTTATTTGTCTAAATATGGAAATTGAGGGCTGTCGTAGAAAAAATATTGTATGAAATTCATGCATAAAGTTCTCTTTTTTAACTAGTGGGATTGCCGCAAATCTATCATACCAGGCGTTGACCATTTTCCAGCAGCCTCTTTAAGCAAAACTACTTTCTCATTCCCTAACTTGTCAGAAAACTACAACTTTCATTATTTTTATATTTCCTATCCATTTCTTCTTTTCTTTTTGTAAGTACCTTGCGTTCTAAATTATTCTTCCTAATCATAAAATTAAAATTTTTAATACAACCAAAAATTTAAATAAACGCCAACATTTTAAGTTCAAGTGACCGCCATCCTCGCTCCTCGCTCCGGTCCTAGTACTACGGGAGCCCACCCTAAGTGTCCGTGCACCCCCCCCCCCCGATCGTTGGGGACAATGTTTTTCATAAAGATTAAAGCTTGAACAATTTAAGAATTGGCTGCACCTTCAAAATGGCGTCTGTTTAAAAAAAAATTTCAAATATGGTTTTTGTCATTTAATACAAAAGTTAAAAAAGACGGAGAAAAACTTTCTGCACAAAAAGCAAAGTACATAATATGTTCTACAATTTTATTTCTATACAATATTTGGATAGGAGTTACCATTTTCCAGATAAATGATTCAGCTCTTAAAATAAAATATAAAATTCAATATAAAATGTAATACTACGAGAGCCCACCCTAACTGTCCATGCACCCCCCCCGATCCTTGGGGAGAATGTTTTCATAAAGATTAAAGCCTAAGGAACAATTTAAGACATGTCCTAAAAAAAAACTGACTGTACTTTTAAAATGGCGCCCGTTTAAAAAAAATGCAAATATTGTTTTTGTCATTTAACACAAAAACTAAAAAAGATGGAGAAAAACTTTTTGCACAAAAAACAAACTGTATAAAATTTTCTATAATTTTGTTCTTATACAATATTTGGATAGGAGTTACCATTTTCCAGATACCATTGTTACCGTCTTCGAGATAAATGTCTGCAAATTAAAATATTATTATCATTATTAATTTTTTTCAGTTTATTTTATTTTTTGTTATGTTAATAATAAAAAGTTATATTATACGCCTTACAATAATTGTCATAGTTATTTCCTCTGTATGGTTCTGTATGGAAAAATGTAACCATTATGTTCGCGAAGTATGTCTTTCAAGGAAAACTGACATAAAATTGTCGATATACGGCGCGGATGCGATACGATGCTTGATATTCCCCGCCTGTAACTCCAAGAATATTAATATTACGTAAAAATGTGTCTGATCCATTTCGATAGAGAATTTACTTATCTTTAAATTTGATAACCATCTTTTTTTGGTAGGACCGTTCAGAACCGAGATGGCAAAAAAATTATTTTTAAGCGATATTGCCCCAAAATTGAGGGTGTTCCGGGGGGCGAGCGAGGAGAAAAAATTAGTATATCTAAGAGAGGCCTATAATGAACTGGTTCCAACAGTAAAATCTTTTGCTTGATTTAAAACGATGTTAATCTACCTAACGACCGGCCTATATAAGGTCTGCAATTTATTTATTTAAATGTGGAAACTGATGACAGTCGAGAGCATTTAAATATGGAAACAGTACAGTAGGAAACTCACACTAAAATATCTTTTTTATAACTCAAACTTTCCATTTGTGATAAAAGTACCACTTTTTACACTTTCTATGTTACTGACAAGGGTAGTATCACATCAAAATATGCTGAAAATGTTATGGATTTCCGCAAGAGCATTTTAAAAATAATCGCGAATCACATGGTGTTTTCATCAAATTACGTTTGCCATACGCTAATTTAAAATTCCAATCAATACAGTAAATTAGAGTTGTGTCACCAGATTATGTAACCCGTTATTAATAAGTTGATGGATTGTCAGGTCGTGACAAAGGCGTTTCGCATTACATATAGCCTGTCTGAAATCGTGCCTCGTCTGACCGGGTTGCCTGGCTCTTGTTTGGCTCCTTCCTGAACAAACAGAGGTCATTCATGATCGTATGCTATGGCTAGCTCGATTAATTTGACACCACGGACTTTTGATACAGTCGATCGTATGCCTCTGTTTGTTAACTCGATTACTAATTTCTTCGAATCGTTTCTTTCGACATATTTTGAATCAGAGCAGGGTCAATAAAAATTTACGAAATGATTTCGCCACTATTATGCTGTGTCACAAAGTAATAAAAAATATATAGACCAAGAGCTCGCGTGAAAAAAACCGCGTGATAAGATACCAAAGGTTTAACTCTAGAAATAAATAATGTATAGTTCGTTAAATGCGTAGCCGCTCGTCTGCCATTCGCAGTTGGTCACCCAAATTAGCAATAATGAAATTAATTTTGGAAAAGTAGTATTCAATTTCGTTATTTATACCAGACTAAATTCGTGATTAAAATGTGCGAAAATATCATTGTTCCAAGTAACCAACAAGGCAGACGCGCTAGATGGTAGCTCATTTGAGGCAGACGCCATTGAAAATGCCGAAAAATCAGTCACAATCGCGTGATCGCATACCAGTGTAAATTTTGGTTCAAAATGTAGATAAAATTATGCTCATTAAATATATGAAACGAAAATTTGAGCAGACGGTCCCATTTCGTCGGCAGACGCTGTCAAAGATTGTCTTTTCACCTTTCTTTTTTGCGCCTAAGCGGCGTTGTGATAGGGGATGATTGTTGTATACAAATAGTAACACTAATATTTCTATCTAGAAAAATCGTACTTATATTGTTTCACTCAAAACTCAAATCTTGATATATTTTTTTGAAATATATTAAATAAAAACGCTTATTTTTCAAAATAATAGACATAATAAACAATGTGCCAATGTAAATACTTACAAACGAATATAATAAAGTATAAACACTTGAATGTTAATATATTGCTTCTTCGTCATCATCTGAGTTAGGTGAGCTTGGCCGATCAACAACAATATCGTCCAAAGTTGGAGGTTTTGAAGACCTTCGAACCACTGCAACTGTAATATGTTGTTGTTCAAACTCCAGCCATTATGTTCGTGTTTGTAAAATGATGGTTCAAATTCTATTGCATTTTTTCATATAGCGCATACCTGATTTACACGCTTACACGCTGAATCTTGACACGGTGGTAGTAAACTACCATCAATTTTTTTTTATTTTGTCCGAAGGATTCGATCTGTTTTTGGTTTAAAATTTTCTACAAAAATGTCGAATCGTACTTCATTTATACTTGCAGCATTGGGTTTGTCATATATTTTACAAACGAATTGTTCTACACATTTTTTTGCTCTTCTGAAAGAATTTCTGTTGAGCCCAAAGTACTAAATATTTTCATTGTATATGTACTCTTTTCAAACCATGAAAATGGTTTTATTTTTCCTTTTATTGAAAATGCAGCAGTATAATCACTTCCGGTTAGCGCGTGAAATGCTGGCAACGCATTTGCAAGGTCCTTTCCCAGATAACTGTACACCATATTTAAATGGACGTATCGAATAGTGTTTTTAGATGCCAGTCCCAGTTCAAACCATATTGAAAGTTTTTCTGAAAAATTATGCATATCTGTATCGCTAGCTTTTTTTTAGAACGTTGTAATTTTCAGGCAATTTATGGACATGAAAAATTATCCTACTATCTACTTCGTCATGTGTACAAAAAAGCGATTCATCCACCTCCTTTATCAATCCTATTATTATCAAAACTTTACAAAAATTTGCAGACTGGTAGGTGACCGAATTGATATTATTTTTGATAAAATCATTTCACCCTCGATTAAAGATAGTGAGAGGGAGAAAAGAGTTGCAGAAATAAATAGATCAAATGCATTTGTTATCACAGGGGGCGACCAAAGAAGACCGACTGATTTTATAAAGGCACTGAGGAATGATAATTTTAAATCTGCATTAGTACAAATTTGACTTGACTTATTGGACTAGAACAAAAATATTTCAATTTCAATTTTTTGCTAAAGTTAATAGTTTAGTAGTAAAAAGTTCTTGAATGTCTAAAATGACGCATATTACCTAACTTTGACAAGCCGTATCTCAAAAACTGTCCACAGGATTGGCTTGATGTGATGAGAACTTTTGATCAACGTGACTTGAACTACAAAATACCAACATTTCAGCCGATTCCACCGAATCAACATTTTCATGGGTTTTGTTCCGGGGTCCTTGTAGAAGGGGAAAAACTTTTTACATTTTTTTTCAAATCCTTTTTTTACGTAAGAAAGGGCTCAGAGAAGAAACTTTTTTTATCAAATATTAAACTTATTATAAATAATTATTTAACGCCGTCACGAGTTTTCGCGGCCCGTTTCTCTAGTTTTAGGTGTCTATTGGATATATAAGACAATTACTTTTCCGTTTAACACGCTCTAACTCAAAAACGGCACAATGGATTACTCTCAAATTTGAAATCATGAAAAAACATGTTTTTGCGAATTTTAATTAGGAATTCCTGTCCCACCTCGTATGATTAAGCTGAACTAACTTCATAACATGATAAAAAAACAACGCGTGTAACCGAACTGTCAAAAAAAATAAATAAAAAAAAGTTGATTTCATTTCAAAACCAGATCCGCTCCGCTATAAATTAATGTCATGATTCAAGTACTAACCTAACTATTAACCAATAAAGTGAGCTATTTGGGATATGGCCTTTATCACTATTAATACTGTTTTTACATTTTGCAATTTTTAAGATTTCAAATGCATACAGTTACCTATTATTTCTAATTAATCTTACGTTGTTGATATCTATTCCATAACTGTTATGCTGGACTGAGAAGCACAACATTTTTAAGTTTTTTCATTTTGGAGATGAATCATGAATCTAGTTATACTAGGAAGTTTCTTTAGTCCAACGTTCTTCAAATTATAATTCATACAACTGATTTCGTAAGTCCTGGACTTTTCGTTTGATACAATATTATACTCCAAGTTCTCTATAATAAACAACCGAACGCGAATTAGCAATGCAATAAATTAAAGACAGCAAGATGCTTTAGAAACTATAAAGATTGGAAAATGTAAAAAGAGTATGCACAGTGACAAAGCCCTTATCCCAAATATTCCGCTTTATTGGTTAGTAGGTGGTGGTTTGTCGAGTCGAGATATAGTGTAAATAGGGTTGACGATAGGGTTGACGGGATCGTTTGATTTCGTTGATCCATGACATTAGTTTGGTATAAATGAAATGCATTCATAAAATTACTTCAGTTTTAATCATGTCCAGATGGTGCCAACATGGTTGGCGAAACGTGCATCGAGTATAATATTTGAGTATTTGTAGAACTACTTTCCATGAATTCCGACTCAACAATTGTGAATTCCAACTTTGTAGTTATTTACACTAATGCAGAATATTATTCGGAACGCTACAGATACTCCAGCAATTACTTGAAAGTATAATTACTAAAGTTCCGATGCCAGTTTCTGTAACTTTGGTGCTAGTTGGGAAGATCTACATTACCTTCTCTTAAGTATAGCACCATTTCCATGAAACATCATTTTCATGTAATTTATGTACACTTTTCTCTATACCATACTTAAAAATGAATTTGAAATAATATAATCTAAGTACTTTTTCATTTCCAGTAACTGTATTACAAGTTTGAATAGGGTTAGGCATATATGTGTATAGATTCGTGACTAAGCTATACTGCCCATTATTCTTATTTCCTTCTAGATAAGGTTCTAGTTAAACAATATACATTTTTACATTTTTTATAAGAAGAGCTTAGTCATTCCTCAAATTTACGTGTTTAAAGAAAAACAAACAAAGCGGCCTGTGTGAAGTGCGATGACAAGTCGATAAGAGTTAGATAAGGAGATATCATTTTACTAACTAGCGGCACTACGACCAACATTTGAATACGAAATGATTCTGATTATCTAGGACTGTGTTACTTTAGAAAAATTTGTTTGCTACCTGCAGAAAATAAATATGTCAAATAGACTATCTGCTATCTGTTCCAAAAAGTATATGTTACGTGTGACACTACGTGCGCGGTTGTATTATTGCAATAACAACAGAATACATTTTAGAAAATAAATCCTTTAGATCGGTCTCTTGTATAACGTAATCAATTATCAATAATAATAATAAATTTATTTCCATCGAATAAAAAATATAAAAAAATAAATAAGTGGCGCGGCAACGCCGAACTTAAATCTTTGTTCACCAGTAAATTACTTTTAACCTACGCACAGGTCCAATCCTTCCGACCTATCTGCCTAATATCGTTTCTCCTGAAAACTCTGGAGAAATAGTTTGATTGACGCATCAGGGACGATAAGATGAGTACAAAACCTCTACATCGAAACCAATATGCCAAAGAGGGAAATCTTGTGAGTCGACTGGAACAGCAGGGAATATACGCAGAAGGTTATGAAGACGATATCGCGATCCTAGTAGGATGGGAAAATATGAGTGTCCTGCCTCCCTGATCTACTGGCACAAAGCAGGAAAAAGAGGGGTGGGGGGCAATGAGAAAACCGAGAAAGGCGAAGACTGGCCTGTCTAGGGAAAACTGGTGCAATGTCAACAACAGCTCCTACCGTAGCCACGGAAGCACTACTTTGCCTACCTCCACTATACTTAGTCGTGGAGAGTGAGGCACTACTAGCAGCATACAGGCTGACAACAAACAGGTATGAGACTATTCCAAGAATGGGATATCATACCGAAATATTTCAACAAATAGGAAAAAATCGACTACTAGACATGCAAAAAATAAGCTAAAGCCACAACTTCACAAGAATTCAGGGCATATATTACCTAACAGGGATGAATAGGAAATAAAGTAACTACAAGGACATTCAAATAATACCATATGGTATACTGACGGATTAAAAACGTCAAGAACTACTGGAGTAAGAGTTATGGAGAATTAACCAGGGACATACATTAGTCTGTACCCGGGTAGTCTCGCGAAGTCGCAGCTATAGTTTGTGCACGATAAATGACACGGAGGTCACACACTGACGAAATCATCATTGACAGCCAATCAGCTCTCAAAGCTCTAGATGCTGTTGAGATACGTTCCAAAACGGTAAGAGACTGCTTTAATTCACTGGGAAATTCACTGGGAAACTGGCGGAACACAACAGTGTACAACTGGAGTGGGCGCGAAAACACCAGGGCAATATAGGTAATGAAAATGCAGATAAACTGGCCAGACAAGGCACAAAAACATCCTTGATGGTACCCGAGCCAACCTGCAGGATATCATACAATACCGCAAGAGGATTGACAAAGGAACTATTAGTCAGAAACACAACTTGTCTTGGACTGGCGCGACACGAATGAGACAGTCACGTATGTTCATCACTGATGGACCATCTAATACAAAGATCAACGAATTGCTAAAGCTGAGCAGAAAACACATGAGATATGCAGTGGGCATCCTAACAGGACATTACACATTAAGTAATTAATTAACCAATATAGGGATGAGGGGCAATCCAGAGTGCAGTATGTGTGGTGAGGATAAGGACAGTCCTCACCACATACTATGTGAATGCCTAGCCTGGGGGTAGCATTTATTTCGGGGGATTATTCGTGACCTCGGAAGAGAGAGCCAGAGCTCCCATCGACCGTATATTCGCCTTTTCGGGAGAGATGGGACTAATGGGATAACGAGACTATGGGGTACAATAAGCTTCAGTATGGTGGGATTTTGGCACCGCTACTCATATGAAAAAAAATTACTTTTATGTGAACTTTCAGAGAAAAACAAATACTTATATATTTTGTTAGATACAAAATTTGAGCAAAATCGTTGCAGACGCCTTTGAGAAAATTGAGAGTTTAGACTGCTCTTAGGTGATTTTAGGGGGAAAACCACTAATTGCATATTGTCAGGCTTGTAAGGTACCTACTATTATCGTACAATATTTGAGCAATATAGTTAAACCATTCTTATTGATATTTTCGATTTTTTCGAATCAGTAAACTAGCTTAGAATTTCAGGGTTAGGAAAAATGAAAAAGACGGCTGAAGATATTTGTAGGTGGACTCTAGACATCGAATTTAAATGAAATTGGTTGATTGGTTTCGTTTTTTTAACCCACTTTTTTAATATCTGGAAATGATAATCATACTTTTTCAAACAGTCAAAATAGATTTTTTCTATGACTGCTTTGAAAAATGTTTAAAAACGTACTGCAACTACGCTTGAAAATTGTTGATTTCACATAGTGTGTGACAAATCCTTAACGCACACTATAATAGTTATTTTTCACACGCTTTTTATCCTAGCATAGAAGTGCATTCAAAACAATTGAAGTTGTTTCGCGATTTTGGTTTAGAAATTTCAAATTATAGATAATATTTTGACGTTCAAGTAAACTCTACAATTCATTTATTTAAATATGGAAACTGAGAACAGTCGTAAAAAAAATATGAAAATCACTTTTCAACACTTGTTGCACAATACACTATTTCGAACTATTACAATACTCTCTTCACTCTTAGTGTCTTTCGAAAGTAAAATTATAATAATCATGAAAATATCTACTTACAATATCGGTAAATAAACACTGACGGAGAATCCCGCAGATGGAATAATCGTGTGTCCGACTTTTTCTAACATGGAATCCCATTCAAGACGGCTTTGTCTTTGAATTTGATAATTATCTATTTTACATGGTGTGTTTTTGTTAAACAACAATTAAAATGTAAAATAAAGTATTCCTCGTGAGCTTTGAAAATTTTTTACTTTTGGAATACCCACTCTCAAACAAATAAGGTTATTGAAAAGTAAGTTGTCTTGTATCATTGTATGTAATGTAACATGTAGAATAATCTATGATTTTTGTTCAAACACTACAGTTTACTATAATAAATCATGAACGAGTAAACTCAAAACAATGACTCAGAACGCTGCGGGAACTTGGATTAACATCCGTACAACGAGTAAAAAAATTGTAAATAAACTTCAAACATTGTAGGAGAAAGTTTTAATAGAAGTTTCTCGTAGTACTGTCAAAATATACGTTTGGATAAATATAATGGTTTGATTTCTTAATGAAGTGAACAGGATAAAAAATATACAGGGTGCTGGCAAAACACCTCTCCAGTAACTGTAAGAGTTGATAATCTGCCTCATTCTAAGCCAAAAATCTATATTACAACATAGGTCCTAAAACCAGTTTTTGCGAGAAAAATATTAGCCCAGGAATTTTAGTCAATATATCGCTTCTACCCGGAATTCATTATTGTAAATTGAAAATTTGCAGGATTGTAGTTTTGCTTCAGGGCAATACGTACCAAAAAGTTCCCTACTCTCCCCCGTCGGCTTCCCAGTTTTTGCGGAGCAACAAGGGTCTAAGTCGCAGAAATTTTGCCTATAAAGTGCAGCAGAAAGGTCGTTACTGGCCTGATTTGGCCTGAAATAATCATGAAAGCTTCGGAGAAGCATATCTGTTCGTATTTCAGATCGTATTTCAGATGTTCCATGCATATTTTATTCATAATTTTCCATTCTAGTCCTGTCAAAATTACAAAAATTGAAAAAATTTCAAAATGGCGCCATTGTGGATAAATGAAGGCTCGGACATACTTTGGGCTTTCCACTAGTACGTCTACCTTCTCTGTAGCGTCACCCGTTACGGAGCTACGCCACTCCGAGTGTCGGCGCCCGGCGACACTCGGACATTTAAGTGCGTCCATTTTTGCGTCGATCACGTCTAGTCTAAACAATCAAGTAGACGCACGGTGAGCTACGCCTTTTTAGTTGAGTAGCTGTGACAGTCCTCGGAGTGTGTGCATCGGTTCATTGGTGGGGGAAAATTGAGTGGTCGTAGTTAAGTCATAGTGGACACAGGCGTATGCGTTTTTTGTAGGTTTTCTTTTGAAGATGGAAATGGTGTGGTGGTTCAGGATGGGCTATCAACTTTGCTTCGAGCTAGTGTGGAAATAGGAGACACTGAAAATGAGGAGATGTTAAAAAATCTCGTGAAAAAAAATCATCTATCACCGTACATGTGACATGATGGTAAGTCCTATCATACTCATCACTAGTTCTAGATAAATGTTCTGAGTAGCCCAAGACGCTGGTATCTTAGTCACATACATAGTATTACAGATTACAGTGCCATTTTTGCTTGCAGGAAGAATTACTCTAGACCTTCCACTACAAGGAAGGACATTGCCATAGCCAAAACTGCACAACCTGGAAGTGAGACGACTGAGCCTTTCGGTATAAAAAGGGACTGCTTGTTCTGTGGAGAGGAGGCGTGTTTGAGGAAGGAGACGAAGGAGCCAAGTGCCGTCTGTGAATAAATGGCACCATTTCGGAGTTTTTTAAATTTTTTAAATTTTGACAGCACTAGACCGGAAAATTATGAACAAAATATGGAACATCTGAAATACGAACGAACATGCTTCTCCGAAGCTATCATGATCATTTCGACTCAAATCAGATCAGTAACAACCTTTTTGCTGTACTTTATAGCCAGCTCTTCAATTTCTGCGATTTAGGCCCTTGTTGCTCCGCAAACACAGGCATGTCGACGGGGGAGAGTAGGGGACTTTTTGGTAGGTGTTGTTCTGGACCAAAACTACAATCCTGCAAATTTTCAGCTTTACAATAAATAACTCCGGGTCAAAAACTAAAATTCCTGGGCTATATGCATAAAGCTGCAAATATGAGTTTGATGCAAGTTCCGTGTAAAATATAATTAGAAAAAGTTACACTCAAATATCTAGAAAAGGTTGGATTTTCGAAAATTTTTCATATGTCGAAATTTGATTAAAAATTCAAGTTCTTTTATTTACACTGCATTTGATAATTCCAGTCATCAAACATTTCGTTATAGCACAGTGCAACTTTACATCTTAACACATTAAAAAACGATTTGTACTCAAATCTGGGGCCATTTATACGTTTTAGCTATTAGCGTCTACAAAATTCAAATATTTGTATTATTTTTCCAAATATTTTGCCTGAGTGTTTTTATTGGTAGATTCGGTAATCTTTCTTATATATATTAATATTTCTAAATACATAAGGTAATAAAATAAGGATTTTTTAAAATGCGGAATCTATTTCACAACAAAATTAATTTGTCATTAGCCTATTGAAAAGTTAGGAATAGCTAGTCCTACATAAACTGCTGGCCACAGGGCTGGACTGGGGTCCACCAGGAAAATACTTATTCATCCCCCTCCTCGCGATTTACCTGTCTGCCATGGAAAGGTTGTATTGATGTAAATTAATGTATAATAATTCGGTGTAACTCTCTAATGGTGTTAATCGATTCGTTCAGGTCTCGTGAGTGACTCTATATATGGTTATTTAAAAAACAAAATATGGACACTAGACGCTATATCGTAATAATATAAAAATAATAAAAATTAAATTTAAATAATATATAAATATATTGAAAAATTGGAAGAGTTCTAGTGCTTCTTTTATCAAGGGAAATGCGTTTTACTTGAGCTACCGAAAATAATTATACTCTACATAAAAGTGTTATATTCCTACTGGCTGCCACTCAAAATGAGGAGAAAAAAAATATGCATGATGGTGGCCGTCGCGACGGCGCGGCGCGGCGGCACGGCGCTTCATAAATTTTTCTCCGACACTACACCAGTTATATTATATTAATGAAAAGGTCTTTTTTATAAACACAATATTTTTCTATATTTGTTATTTATATTATACGTACTACTTAAAATTTAAAATATTTTTATTGGTAGGAGTCACTGTCCTTATAAGAAGCTAAATTAAACATTATAAAGTAGACTTTGAACAAAATGACATTTGTCATTTGTTAATGACTTACATTAATACTTGTTGTTTTAAAGAATTTAAGTGTTGTAGTTATTTAGTAAAAATTATGATCAAGGAAAGGAAATGATTATAAAATGTTTACATATAGTGACAAAGTGGCTGCTTAATGGAGAAGCCAAGCTCAAATGTTCTTGCTGCATAAAGGCTATATGAAATTATACAGTTATATTTCCAGAACGAAACCATCCACAACATAAAATATTTTCTACATTAGTAAATAACCTACGTGAAAATGAAGTGTTTTTAATTGAAAATGAGAGACAAACTGTAGCAACAGATGAAAACGTGGCTATTATTTTAAATTACCTTCAAAATAACCATGGAGCATCGATAAGAGAGACTTCCATAGAGTTATATTTAAATCAAGGTGTGATACAAAGAGTTTTGAAAGTTAATAAATTCCATGACTATAAAATAAACAATTTGCAAGATTTGTCGCTTAGAGACTTTGTAAGACGACAAAATTTTGTTTGCTACCAATTTTTAGTTGCATTGAATGATGTATAACCACATTTTATGGACAGGTAAGAATTCCTTCATGCAATAAAATTTTCTCCTAGGTCTCCAGACTTAACACCCATGAATTTTTTTGTGGGGTATTCTCAAAAATAGAGTCTACGGAACAAAGTCCAATAATGTAGAAGAGTAAAAAAAATTGTCGATGCTTGTGTAAAATTAAACGATAATGTTTTAAGAAAAGTAACATTTAGTGAATTGATGAAACATTAATTTATGTTTAGATAACACTAGTGGTTATACTGAGCAATTTTTAAAATATTTAAGCATATTTTGATGCATTAATACTTGTCTTACTATGTTTAAGTATTAATAATATACTCGTAGTTTTTGTTGTTCTTATCTTCTAATTTGTTTGTAGATATTCCTTACATTAAAAAATATAACGACATTTTTCAAAGTCAACTCCATTTTATAGAATCTCCTTATAAGAAAAAGGACGCCTACCAATAAAACTATTTTTAAAAGTAGTACGTGCAATACAAATAGCAAACTAGATCATAACTTTAAGCCATAAGGAGATACATAAGGGGAAATAGGAGACAAGGAGTGCAAGAGGAGAACGCGGCCACACAACACTACCGGGAGGCAAAGAAGAGATTAAGAGACGCAATCAAGAAGTCAAAAAATGACGAAAGGAAAGAGTTATACCAAGACATAGATAGGGACGCATGTGGGGATGGGTTCAAGATTGCGACGAGGCGCATGAAAGTCCCCCCTCCGACTATACCAGCCGAAGAGATGGTGGAGATTGTAAATGCTCTATTTCCAGAAAGGGACGAAATAATACGGAGACCAACGGAGGCGGAAGAGGTTCCCCGTTTTACCGAGGAGGAAATGCCAGAGGCGTGTGACAGACTCAAGAACGGAAAGGCTTCGGGACCGGATGAAATTCCCGGAAATAGTAAAGCTGGTCGCGGAAGAACAACCTAGGGTTATCCTATGAGTTATGAATCGCGCACTGGAAAGGAAAAACTTCCCCGAGAGATGGAAGAAGGCAAGACTGGTGTTGATAAAGAAAGGGGACAAGCCACCAGATGAACCGTCCTCATATAGGCCGGTATGTCTGCTTGATGCAATGGGCAAGCTAGTGGAATATCTGCTTCTGGGAAGGCTGGAGGCAGACATTGAAAGGAAGGGAGTGTTATCGGACATCCAGTTCGGTTTTAGAAAAGGGAGATCCACGATAGGAGCGATAAGGCGTCTAACCGAGACGGCTGGGGAGGTTATGAGGGCCAAGAAGATCTGTACGGTAGTAACGCTGGATGTTCGAGACACTTTCTTCACTGCAAATTGGGGCGAGATAGTTAAGCAGTTACGAGAGTTGAGAATAGCCCTGTACCTGCTCAGGATAGTAAAAAGCTACCTCGAGAACAGGTGGATAGGGTGGATGCATAACACCAGCGGACCGAAGGCCAGCAAGAGGAGGGTGCTGTGCAGCGTGGTGCACTCCATTCTCCTATATGCGGCCCCGGTATGAGTAAGTGCGATGGCAGTGGAAAGAACGCGAAGAAGACTGGCCAGGATACAGCGATGTGCGGCACTAAGAGTCTGCAGTGAGTACAGGACGGTTTCCTATGTGGCAGTGCTAATAATGGCAGGGATCCCCTCCACCGTTTACCTTTTAGCAAAGAAAAGGTATACGAGGCATCTGGTAGGAAGAAGGCCAACGATAGACTCTATCAGAGGTGGCAGGAGCGATGGAATATTTCGAGTAAGGGAAGATGGACGAGGAGAATCATTCCAGATATTGAAATATAGGTGGAGAGAGGACACGGGGAGGTTTGGTACTACCTTACGCATTCCCTAGCAGGACATGGATGCTTTGCAGAGTACGTTTACGATATTTGGAAGATCGAGAATGCATATACTGTGGGGTAATAGACGACTCGTGTTCCAGTGTAGCAGGTAGAGAGAAGAAAGGCAACGGAGCCATGGATATGCTAGGCAGCCCAGTTACACCCGATGACATGGTGTTGAGGATGCTAGAATCAGAGGAAAACTGGCATATCTTGAAGGATATGATAACATCAGTCATGAAAACCAAGGAAGTAGACGAAAGAAGCTTGAACCTTTAATCGTTTTAACGAAGTTTGGAAGTAAGGGGAGGAGATATCTGCGGAGGCAGATCATTTCTAACACCTATCATTAAGATTAACCTGATATTCTGACGGTAAGCGAGAACGGTTCCAGGATATGAGGAAACACTGAAGACAGGGAGGCGGCCAATAGTCCTGAGGGGTTTTAGCTCGGTTAGAGTCAAGCATTACCCAGCCTGATAGATCCAGGGCGCTGGCTGTCCATGATGGATTTCCCTCCTCCCCCCCCGTAAGGAAAAAAAGATCATAACTTTAAAAAATATATACATAAATAAATGGTATTTACAAAAGAAACTGAAAATTGAAAGACCTTTGCAGTGACGTAATAAAACTGATGCGTTTCGGAAAAAAAATGTATTTGAAGCGTTGCGACGACCACCGTCACGTATATTTTTTAAATTTTTGTAGGGCAGACAGTAGGAATATAATATTTTCTCCAATAGTTCAGAAGAAAAACGTAGTTCTCTCGATAGAGTTACCCTGTACATCCTGCAAACAACGTTTTTCAGTTTATTGCAGATGAAATTTGCATATAAAATCTCGAAACCACATTTTGTTAACCTCTTTCGTTCTTCAAAATTTTCTTAAAAACTTACTTGACTAGTCTCAAGTGACCAGCAGTTTATTTTGGAATCCCAATTAGAATAATAAATAACAACAAAAAGGCACTTGGAGCGAATATCTTATTTAGTATCATGAACGTTTTTTCACCTACGGGAATACGAGAACAATCTGCTACAAAATTTTCCATTTTGTTAAAAGGATACCGCAACTAGAACATCTTTGCGGTTGCTTATGACTTCTACATAACATTAAAACTTCCCTGGCGGTGCCCCTCTTGTGCCGACCTATTCAACAGTAATATGCATTCCTGTTGACACAACAGAATTACTATCTAAGTAATAGTCCTTGTTCATTAGCTAATGGTGTAGTTAATGACAATAAATTACTTATTTTATTACCTTGCAGATAATTTGATAAGCGAAACTACTTACATTTCTGGTTCAACATGAATGCCAAGTCGATTAATCTTATAATCCTTACCTGTAAAAAGGGAGAAAAAAATGTTTAGTGCATGCATAAAATTGAATAGTAACTATTGCAAAGGTTGCAGAACAATAGGTTTGATTGACACTGACAATAGAATGGAATTAAAAGTGTAGTCGACTACAAAACAACATTTGAAAATGTTGAAATTTGAAGACTTGTAGTGTTTGTTAACGCCCACAACTTAATGTAAAAGAGTATACCGTGCATTGCGTAAAGCATTTCTTGGAAATGTTTACAAAAATAGAATAAATTTATATTATGATTTATACTTTAACGCATATAAACTATATTAATATATCTGTGACAATATTTATGTTACGTTTTATTTAATGTTAGTTTTAATTCAGAACACTTGTAATATTTAACTGTTCCAAAGTATGGATTTGATTGATGTTAAACTATACATGTCCCGCTATTAATTTTGGATTTCTCACTTTCAGTCTGCCAATATTTTTTTAATTTAATTTACTTAACTTAAATAGGTATTTGTCTAGTTTTGTTTGATTTTAAAATCTTCGATATTTTCAGGTTTGTTTAATAATATATCGAAAAATTTTATTTCCAGATTTTTTGCTTGTCTGTCTGTCTGCCTGAACATTTGTTTCACCACAGTTCGATAATGGGTCAACATATTTTGTTAAAATTCTGTACTGGATATTTCCAACGTAGAGAATAGGTTACTTTATATGGGACCTGGTGGATATGTAGGGGAATATGGTAGAGAAGAGTAAGGGAATATCGTGGTGTAATAAGTTAAGGTGGTGGGAAGGTTGGGAAAGATAGTAGTAATAACGTACAACTAAGCAATAAACGAAATCAATACCTGGTGTACATTGAAAAATCTGCCGTTAAATGCATCTATATATAACGTTATACTTTTTTCTGAAACACAATATCACAAAAAAGCCGCTGCCCAAGGAATCACTATTTCCACATCCAGATTTCATCCAAGTCTCTCACAACGATAAAAATGTATAGACTATATTTGCGCTCCACTATGTTGAAATAATTATTTATGGAACTTTAAGAACATATTTGAAATCGCCTGCCCCAAATCTAGAAAATGATATGCCACATCGGTAGTGGGTGTGGGGGTGATGGTAATGGGGGTGGATGAAATAAAAAAAAATTGAGGCTTTCGTGCATTTAAATGTGACCGCACATACCGAGGATGCTAGCAGGATGAACTGCTGCTAGCATCCTCGGTATGTGCGGTCACATTTAAATGTACAGGATTGTTTTACAAATTGATGACGCTTCGATCTCGATGCATGGACTGAAACTGCGGCCTGAACTTCTAGCTGCGTAGCATCTTCGGCATGTTCGTACCATTAGAGAAGCAACAACTACGAGATGGCTACGCAAAATTTTTAAATTTTATTATTTGGTTCTTTACAAATATCATATCAAAATAAATGTCTAATCGTGCACTGAAGGGATTCTATCCGAGCTGTTTTGAACAAATTCCAAAACTATTTATGGTATTTAAGCTCAGAAGTCTTTGTATTAGCCCTTCTTATCAATAGTGCTCTTCTGGCATACAGACTATCTTATTTTTCAACATATTATCCATATTTGTTTATTGTACCATTCGAAAATAAGTATTATTCTTATTTCAACGATACTTATATCACACTTTTTTCCGTTCATTTTTCATCAAAATGGAATTGTCCGGATTCCGCGACGGTGGGACGTTAAGTATAAGTTTCAGCGCCTGCAGAATGAAGGCCTGCTGTCCATAGCTCAGCGGTAACAAGGCCGGTTATTAACTAATTTAACTAACTTTCACAAACATTTGGTGGGGAAATTCCAGCAGCTTCCAGCAGCTGCCTTTTTTTTTAAACATATTTGATGAAATTAGTGTGTATTGGTTTGTATCACAAGCGTATTAAAAAAAAATGTATAAAATAGTTTAATTTGATACAGTCAAGTTTCGAAGTTAGAAACCTTTTGACAGTCTTTCTCGTTATCCTGTTTGAGAAGAATAATTTTTTAATGTGATTGTAAAAGGCTAAATCTTTGTTAATCTTTTCTATTTAAAAATCTTGAAGAACTCGTAAAAGCATCTAAGACAAATATAAACAAACCAACAATCTTCTGCTCATTCTGCAGACAATAATTCAGTCAACGAAGTTCAAAAAAGGCCGATTGGGGGAAATAATTCGTGTAGTGGCCAATTTTTGTACAGTTGTCGGGGTGTCCTGAACAACATACTGAAAGTCCTGACCGTTAGGGGGTGTGCGGGGGTGGGGGGTTGTTTAAAGGTCCCCTTTTCACGTCTTTCTTTCCTGCTTCACCGCGTAAAATGGAACGAGAAGATGTTTTTAGCGATCCACCAAGCGACTGCAGGTGAGCGAGACTTAAATAAACACCGATATGCTGCATTCCTAAAATCATCCACCAATCCAAAACCTGGTGCCACTAACCAAAGGAGAGGCGCAACAACATTCTTTCAGAGTTTATTTGGAGGTATATTTAACTGTTTTTTACAAATATTTCTTGTTACTTACAGCAGTTCGCTTACTTACTTACAGATACAGCAATGGCTCAACAACCCCCTACCCCCGAACCAGTGGGCATGGAACTGAAAATGATCGCTAACCCCGGTTACCACCAAAGAACCAGTAGCTCCTGAAGCGATCTTGAACTCCATCTTTTGCCGATGTTCTACTGGATGTGGGGGCGCTGTGATTGCCGAAAAGTCGGTATTCCATGCTCAATGATGTGCGGCCCTTGCCATCGTACGTGTACGAATGCTGCACCATTAGACGACGATTTGGACGACGACGACGATGATGATGATTTTGCTGACTTTTAAAATGTTTAGATTTAAGATATTGTTCGTTTATTATTAATAATATAGTTTTTCTGTTAGTTTTAAATTCATTTAGTATTAAAATTTCATTTATGTCATTAAAACTCGATTTTTTTTTAATTCGCGATTTTTCCACCCTTTGTATCTCGTTAAGTATTGATCCTACATAAAAAATGAATAGGAACTTATCTGTAGAAAATTTTATTTAGTTTAATTTTGTATGAAAATACTTTTTCGCTATAGGTCGTAGTTTTCGAGTTATTCAAGAAGGACGTGAAAGGGGGTTCTTTAGACTACCCCCCACTTCCCCCCACACACCTCTACCGGTCAGGACTAGTATGTTGTTCAGGGCAGTCCCGCCGACAACTATACAAAAATTGCCCACTACATGAATTAATTCCCCTATTTTTCCTTCGTTGATTGAACTATAATTAGTGCGCAGTGGTGTGATAGAAAAAAAGTCTTTGTATAGTTGTGCGAGATGGATATAAAATAGTGTCACTTAAGAATCGTATGTGTACCATATCCGATTATTTTAAATTAATTAACTTATTTTTCATTTTTCTTTTAATAAGAAAAAGATATCTTCTAAAATATAGAGCTAAACAAGAGTTATTCTAATGAATAATTATAGAACAATTACAAGTAGGTTTTTTGCCAAAAGGCAACGTGAAAACCTAATGGAATTACTAATTTAATCAATTTCTCGTGTATAACTTTATAGTGCGCAAATTAGTATTCATAATAAATATCTGTGAGATGTATTTTCCCATGCATGCGGTAGTTTTATTCCTACTGACAATCTTAGTTTGTTTAATCGGCCACTGATTGATATACTGTTTTTATCATTGGCTGGTACTGAATTATGTTGATAATTACAGACTATATTCATTGGCCATTAAATAAATTATGAGTACTTATGTATATGTAAGCTAATCTAAATTGTTTTGTATGAACCAATAAAAACGAATGCGTTAAGTGCTTTACATTGATAATATGTTGACTTATTATCGTATTGGTTGAAATAGAAATACGTAAGTAAATATTTGATTTACATTAAACTGTTTGTTTTTCATAATAGACTAAAATATCTTGCCTTTAAAACCGAACCGGTGCGGTGATCATAATAATTATTATAACGTAAATAAGTATTAAATTGTAATAACGGATATAAAATTCATGTACATCCACAGAAAATTGTGAAAAAGAAAACAAAACAAAATATAAAAATTGCTAAGGGATAAAAGCATAAACAATGATGAACGGAACACATTACATGTAAATAGTTTATATAATTATTCTGTATGACGCGAGGAAAATAGCTATTTACACAAAGAAAAATGTTACCTCAATTGCAAAAAAAATTACACCACAAATTGGTGTTCCTGGTAGGTAGGAAGATAAAAGGAAGGGTCAAAAAATTCAAACAAATAGGACAGGAGCAGAAGTCAATACAGACCAGAAATTATTATATCAGAAATTCGGAAACACAAAAAGAGAAAATACTTAAAAAAACACAAAAACAAACACACATCACCTGAAATATCCAGCTCCTATATAGCGTGAATACATCTAGAAGATATACTGAGAAGAAATAAAAAACCAATTGACATGAGAAGAACTAAACTGGACAATAGGGTGTTCCAAAAATGACTTAATTTTTTATAGAAGGTCTCAATCCCCCCAATTTGTTTCCAAATCCGAAAAAAGTAAGTACGAATTTTTTGGTTTTTCAAAATTTTTATTTCAAATGGTGCCTATTAATTTCTCATTTAAACTGCATGGGTGAAAAATCATTTCTTGGGATTTTTTGAATAATTGTTCATGGTTAGGGAAAATCTTGCATTAAACTTATAGTACTTGGAGAGGACTATCCAACGAAGAATTTGATGTATATACATATGGGTTTGTCGACACCTCCACGGTGCCCAGAAAACTACCCTTAAATCAAAAAATGTAAATTCTTCAGGAAATTGACCCTTTTGAGCACTTTGTTCTCGTTTTTTCTTCAAAAATTATTACTATTGGTCTAGTAGAATATTTATCAACATTGTTTAGTCAGCTTTTTTTATTTAAACAAATTCAATTTTTTTTTTTGAAAATTCGTCTAAAATCCTGTTTTCTGAGATCGGACTGGCATTATATTATTTTTAAGTGACATTAATTTGTTTTCAAATATTTTCCAATTGCTTAAACAATCAATTATTAATTATTTTCAACTCTTTTTCAAATTATGCTAGAAAAGTCAAGCTTTTTTGTTATAACCATAGCATTTTATGTTATTTATAACCCTTATTTGTTTAAACAAATTTACTTTGTCTAAATAAATTATGATTTGTTAAAGACCTAAGATATGAAAAACATAAATTTGATTAATATACAAATTTCATTATGGCATTATGACGAAAAAAGCTGACTTTTCTAGCATAATTTTATGAAAAGTTGATAATATTAATTTATTATTTAAACAATGCATATTATTTCAAAATAAATTGATGTCACTTAAAAATAACAGACTGCTAGTTCGATCTCAGAAAGTTTTTGACGAATTTTCGAGAAAAAAAATTAACTATTATAAATAATGGTTTATTAAAAAATAAGAAAGGTAAGATATCTAAAACATAAAATGCTGTGGGTCGATTATAAAGAAAGCTGACATTTCTAGCATAATTTGAAAAAAAATTGAAAATAAATAATAATTGATTGTTTAAACAACTGGAAAATATTTGAAAATAAATTAATGTAATTTAAAAATAATAGACTGCCAGTATGATCTTAGGAAACAGGCTTTTAGACAAATTTTCGAGAAAAAAAATTATTTAAACGAATGAAATTTGCTTAAATAAATAAAAATTGACTAAAAAATGTTGATAAATATTGTACTAGACCAATAGTAATAATTTTTTGAGAAAAAAACTAGAATAAAGTGCTCAAATGGGACAATTCCCTAAAGAACTTACATTTTTTGATTAAGGGTAGTTGGAGGTGTGCTGGGGCGACAAACCCATATCTATATACATCAAATTCTTCGTTGGATAGTCCTTTTTAAGTCCTATGAGTTTAATGCAAGATTTCCCCTAACCCCGAACAATTATTCAGAAAATCCCAAAAAGTTATTTTTCTCCAAGTAATTGAAATGGGAAACTTCATGTCTCCATAGGCACCATTTAAAATCAAAATTTTGAAAATACGTACTTATTTTCCTCGGATTTGGAGTCAAATTAGGGGGATCGAGACCCTCTTTATAAAATTAAGTCATTTTTGGACCACCCTACTTTAAATAAGTTCAAAAATAAAAATAGCGGCAAGAAAAACGCTAAAAAGGGAAAAGTCGTCTATGAGGCCAACGGAAAAAGAAAAAGACAGACAACATCGGATGCCGAACATAAACGAGATATTAAAGAAAGCACTGAAAGAAAAGAGAGTGACGGATAGAAAACGTGAGGAGGAAAAATGCAGGACATTTTTAGAAAACATAGAAAGACTTCTAAGAGGACAACTAAACCAAACTTTCAGATGCCTGAAAAGCAAGAAATGAGCTAACAAAATTATAAAAGAAACGGACCACCGGCCCATATGGACAAACCCCCATCAAAGGATCAACTGCTAGAACTAATGGCTAGAGTAAGAGGAAATACTGCACCCGGAATAGACAAAAGAGACAATAAATTAATGCACTATGGACCGGAAAGGCTAAGAGATCAAAATTTAGAAATTATCATCAGCGCATGGATGAACCTCTACTTATGGAATGGAACACAACCATACAAATACCCCTTCCTAAAATCAACTCACCACAGAGTATAGACGATTACAGAAAAATAATACTCTGCAGCGCAGGGTACAAATATTACGCAAAGTTTATATTTGAACAACTAGAGGAGCACATCGGAAGACCATTAGACTGTCAGACAGCATTCATTAAAGGAAGATTAACGGACGACCATATGTACATCACCAGTAGCTTCTTGAAAACAAAATGGATAGAAGGGACAATACTACAAAATGTCGCGATAGATCTATAGCAAAGGAGTACCGCACTATTTAAAAAACAGGATAATTAAAGCCTGCCTTCGCGAAAACGCTACTATTCAATGGTTTGAACAGACGATGGCAACCAAAGAGAAAAATATAGGAGACAGGCAAGAATGCCTTCTATCTCCAGTCCCAGACCAAGTGATATAAAACACAATAAAAGAAACGCCAAATTTTAAAGAAAACACAGAAACATTGAGAAACTGATCGTACTAGAGATATTCTCAACTTTCTAAAAACTATGAAACCGGATCCAGACACAACTGGACTGAAAACAAACTTCAAGAGTCTAATAATGGTGTGAGACCCGTCAATAAAATATATCCTGCTCAGCGGAGAAGAATACAAAACAGGCGACTATTTCTTAAAAGCAACGAACAAATTGAAATGTCTAGGAAAATATCTGACGAAAAAGAGAAACTGTAAAAGACAGAATTACGACGGCATGCAGTTACGTGCGATTCTACCTTTCATCGAGAAAAATAAACTACCATAGAGCCTGATCAAGATGATATACATAGCTATCACACTGTCAGTGATGACATAGGGAATCAAAAGCGCGACAATGACAAAAACCAATTGAAATCTGAAAAGAACTGAAAGAGACATCGTCCAACTACTCGCAAAGCCATTAAGACTAAAGCAACGATATAAAACGTCAACTTAATAGGAGGGAAAACAATTACAAAAAGGACAGAAACATAGATACGCAATGAACTACTGAGGATATGTCAAAAGAGGGGATTCGACTACTGAAGAAAGCGCTAATGCTAAACAGTCACAAACTAAAAATAGGGAAACCATGCTAGTCGTGGATAAATTGAGAGGATTACGAACAAACTTGGAAAGAATCAAATATACTGCGAAAGAACAGCAAGAGGAAAAGGATTAGCATGAAGAAATCGCAAGCATATACGCTTTGTTAGAATTACAAATGGAGGAAACAAAAGAACCAGAAGAAGAAGCTAGAAGCAAGAACAAAAAAAAGGAGCTTAAATACTCCTTCTTGACACAATGCTTCAAAGCATATCACAAATATCCACATTTCCCATCACACATTCCAGTACTATGCGTTATGTGGCTTTCGATGCTGACAACAAGCACGACCATAATCCAACCTAGCCTAGACGTAACCAGCCCGACAGTGTGTTCCCGTACGCCAGTAAATCATTAAATAAATCAGTCTTAGAAATCACATAAATGGAATTATATTTGCAAATTTGGATTATGACTCACTAAAAATACAGAAATTGTATATTTTCTTTGCCAACATTTTGTAAAACATTTTGCACAATATGTACACTGACGATTGATGAACCGACGAACAGACGGTTGTTGTGAGAGTTAATCAACATCGGTGGCTAGCACAATATGAAAAAAAAATCACATATACCGATATTTAAGGTTTTAGAAATTGCCTGCCAAAAATAATATTCTCGTCGTTTCTGCCAAACCATTTATAACAGAAAAAAATTATATTTGTTTAGTGTTATATTTATAACTCAATTTAAACAATTCATCTGGAAAAAAGGTGCTAAAATACATACGTAACAGATAGAAATATGAATGTTTTCTCAATATTAAAACAAATCAAGGCCTCTTAATGATGTTTTTGGTAGTTAATGGTTTGGTAATGGTTCTTATTTCACTTTCAGATATTTTAAAGTTTATCAGTTAATATTTCATAAAACAGAGTTAGACGAAAGTTTACCGAATATATAATTTACATGTATACCATTATTTCTAAAGATATCTAACACCGTTAATAGATTATTATCTGCTTGTACACCTGCTAAATCTGCAATAAAAAAACATTTTATAGTCTCCAAGACATTGCGTGGGTTATTATGAATTATTATAGGTATAGTAATATTAATAGAAAATATTTGCGAGGATATATTTAGAAAGTTTTTAAATGATTTTTTCAAGTTCTAAAAATAACTGTTGACATGGTGATTAGTTTCGTGAAAATTGTTAATTAAAAAGTATTGACAATTATTGCAACTGAAATGGCAATTTAAATTTGCATATACGTGTATCTAATCAAGATAACGTTTGGTTTTATATTGTTTTCTAGTGTATACCGATAAAAAAAATCATATATCTTTATTACAGAGAATTCAAATAAAGTTGATGACAAAGTTGATGATAAAGTCTAGTTAATAGCTATTCATATGAACCATGAGAGAGAGAGAGAGGAATGAATTCTTCATAATTTGACAATCATGAACCTAATATCATTAGATGTTTTTTTTTTTTTGGTTTTATCAAGTTAGTGCATTATTTTTATTTTTTTGGCTCTGGATGTCTCTATTCAGCCACGATGTTTTTTATAGTAATAGCAACAACAATCATATTTTTTATTGAATCTATAACCGCTAATATAACTAAATATTAATGCAACCCACGAAATAAAATCTAATCTAACACGTTTTCTGCAAGCACGAATACTCAAGTTATTATTAGTTAGAGGAAGAACCCTGTTGTTTTTGAAAAACTCAATCAGTGAATATAAAAGTTGTGAAATATTTTAAGGAAGAAGATGTACATCAAGAGAGTTAATAAGATTTTACAACAACAAAAATATCGCATAGTATACTGATGAATGTTTCGCCAATCAAGATGGTATCATCGGGAGATGATTAAAATTACAAGCATAGCAATAGGCCCTTTACTCTTTACTTAATAAAAAACACGGTGTGTAAAGGATTTTTCTTATTTTTCTATAAACGGTATTCAACATTAAAGTTTGAATAAAACCATTAATCGCGCAAACAACGCGTGACGTCATGTAACAGGAGACGCCACAGCGCCAGTGTACATTTTAAATAATTCCATTTATGGACGTTGCTCTTGTAATAGCTTCCTAGTCGAGCGAAACAATCCATAAAAGTATCTCCGTTCTCGACAAAAAAAAAATCAGCATAGAACCAGACCAGACCTTTTAGTTTTTATAAAGTGAACAATTCTACATATGAAATGACTATTTACCATTTTTTTTTTGGTACAGATATTTTTTATTTCGAAAAAACGTTTACACCGCCATATTTTCAAATCTAATCGAGCTATAGATCTGATTTTTTTCTTAAATTCAAGTACACAAAGCGCTTCCAATGGTCTTTTTGTTACTATCGATTATTGTTTATTATTTTCTTTAAATAACAATAACATTACTTTGCTAAGAATGTACACATATTTTGACTAAGGGACAAACTTTTGTAACGCAGAAGCATATGACATACACCCGGCCGGCGTAAATTATCCGATTGACCTTTGAAATAACCTTTTTCAGTTATGTTTAAAACAATTTAAACCCTTCTGAAAACAGTACACTTAAATACCACTACCACCATAATTTAATATCGCAGACCGAATACAACTAAATAATTTTAGGAAATAACCGCAAACTGTACGAATTATATGCCCGAATCATTGCACTCGCAGAGATATACTGTTAGGTGACGTTGTAGAAGAACGCACTACCGGGCGTCAAAATGACGCGACACCAATTTATTTCTCAGGGGGCGCCAGTCGCGTATTACCCCGTTCTTCTACCTCCCAGGCGGGTTCGAGATAAGATGCACTTCGGTAGCCGAGTAATGGGACCAAGGCGGCACTACCACAGATCGGAAACTACACTCTCTCTGGACCTGAATTCCCTCGTTAGGGGTTTAGGCACCTCTTAATTTCCTGAATTTTTGCATAAAAAAATCCCAACCGAAGAATTTCTCTGCGGAGGGATTAGTTTTGGTACGCGAAAATCACGTTTTGGTCCATTAATAACGGAATATATTTCTCAAAAAACGCATAAAAAAATCCCTCTCAAACCTCCGTAAAGCAACCAGAAGGTCGAACGTTAATACGAATTAACTCGACACATCCGGTGTTCTATACGAAAGTTCCAGGGATTATAGACCGTCAACAGGCCTCAAGATCAATTAAGAAATATTAGTTCAAAGAATCCGTTTATTTAACAGAATTGGTTATACAAAATTCTCAAGATAAGAATCGTGCCTTCCCCAATCAAGGTAGTGACTTTCAGACCATACAAGCGAGAGCGCTCACGCTAACGATCGATTAGGTAGAAAAGATTCATACGTACCTTCTCAGAATCAAAATGTGAGCTTTTTGAATCATTTCAGACTCTGGGTAAATGAATAATTAAGGCTGACTGAAATTAACTTAAAAAAGTTTTACTAAATGAATTTAGTTTCGCTAGAGACTACTTAGCTTTAAAGTTCTTGTATCATGGAGATTCACGTACTCAAACACATTCAGAGGACTTATTACTGCATAAGTTGAGTGGCGTTCGATCAGTCCACGACTTACTAACCCTTATCACAGTCGATTAATATTATCGATTTGGCAGCGTCTCACCTTCGAGCGACTTTTAGGCAAAATTGAATTTTTGGATTTTTATGCACAAGGCGTTTTCCTCTATAACTTTGTCATTTGAAAAGCCCCGTTATTGGCTTTTCTACCATCGCTTTGTCTGGACCACTCAACGCGCTCGACCAAATTGCGAGCCGCTGAGTCAATCCAAACTCTTTCCATGCGAGAAACCGGCCTTGTACATGTGCATTGATTTTTATCAATTTTTGCTTATCGGCACTACGCCGGCTTTGACAAAATCTTCTATTTTGCCTTTTGGATGCAGTGCATCGTTAAAATTTTATGCTCATACTTTAGAATTGGGCTTTCAATGACCGTACCTCAAAGGTCAATGTCTTTGGTTGAGGAATAAAAAATAAAAAATAATTTAAAGTATATTTTCGTGGTACTTTTTAAACTGACTTTGTGGTACTTTTGAAAAATCCATTTTAAGACCAATTTTAGCGTACTTCTGAAAAATCGATTTTCGAGCCAAATTTCAAGGTACTTTTGAAAAACTAATCTGCGGGTGAAATTTTGGCGTACTTTTGAAAAATCGATTTTCGAGCCAAATTTCAAGGTACTTTTGAAAAGTTAATCCGCGGGTGAAATTTTGGCGTACTTTTGAAAAATCGATTTTCAAGCCAAATTTCAAGGTACTTTTGAAAAGTTAATCTGCGGGTGAAATTTTGGCGTACTTTTGAAAAATCGATCTTCAAGCCAAATTTCAACGCAGTTTTGAAAATTTAGTCTGCAAGTGAAACTTTGACGTACTTTCGATAAATCGATTCCTGGGCCAAATTTTGACGCCCTTCCAAAAATATTATTTTTCAAAGTCCAATTTATGGTACCTTTGAAAAAGTATATTATTCATAAATCTTTGTCATTATATACTTCTACTCTCATATTCTGAACCAAAAACATTTTTCCTAAGTGAAAATTCGGTGTTTCTTCGAATTTTCACCTGGTCATTTCCAACGCCTTATAGAACCCAAAACGGTCCTTATGGACTGATCTGCGCCTCTGCAGACTCCCAAAAATGTCTTTAAATGAAATTTTTGCCTAAGTCGAATTTTGATTATGTCTTCAACTTAGGACGATTTTGGAGAGTTCTACAACAACGTCACGTCCAATATGAGTGTGTTCTCAGACACGCCCCTCCACACGGATATTAGTCGGTGATTTAAATATTTTTCAGTTAGAAATCATGAAGGAAGATTTGATAAATGCTGATGTTTAGTAACACTATATTTATATATATATACAAATTAATTTAAAATATATGGCACATGCAAGGGGCCTAATATGCGTACAAAAATAACTCATATTCAAAAATTGCGAAGAATAGGTATACATAATATTGAACAATTATTTACAAAATTCAATAATCCGACGAATTGTATAATGTTATCAAGTTACAACTATTTTAGAAATAATTGATAAGCAAAAAATAATAACATATTATTTTACTGTTTGTTAAGTAGATTTTATTATTTTAAATATTTATGAAATAGTTGGTAAGCTGACAATATTACTCACTGCTTATTGAAGAAGTAAATCTTATATTTTTTTATTTAAATTTATTGATGTTAAGCAATTTAAATTCTTCTAGAAGATAATTATAAAGATAAACTGCTTTCTATAAAAACATTCTTAAACATAGCTATCTGGTGATGCAGTGCAATAAATTTGTTGATCTGATGACGAATTTATATTTAATGAGAGTTTTGGAGGGGGTAAGTAAATTATGGAAATATTTATCTACATGATGCTTTCGGCGATTCTCCATATTAAGTGATCTTATAATGTAGTTTAATTTCACTTTCCTCTAAACATATAAGGAAAAAAATATGACAGACATTCTTATGTTATGTTAGGTCCCTGAACTACCATTTTTTAAAATTCATTTGTTTAAGGTCGGCCTATTCCCGCCACCAAAGCCTATCGCCGACGCTAGGAGACGAGCAATCTCCAACCTGTAAATTTCGCCGAACCTCTTCTCTTTTAGAAGAGGAGGCATTTTTGCTTGCTTACCATTTAATAGACGAAGGACCGACTGCTTTACATTCCCTCCGAAGGATGGTATATCCACTAGGTCCTCAGGTCATGATCTTATCATCTGTCAGGAAAAAATTCTCCTATGTAAACCCCGAGAATGCATGAAAAAAGGCAACCGATGTTATCGTTGATAACTGACAAAACCCAAGCTCACGCCTCTCAATGAGCAATCACATAGAGCCACAAGTGCATTTCACTTTTGACTCTAAAATTGTCTTATCTTAACGTGGATCTCAGGGCATGAAGGAATAGAAGATAATGAAATTGCAGATAACTTCGCAAAAAAGTGCCAAATCTCAGTGTTCCATCTCAGCAAACCAGAATTTATATTATTAACAGGCTTTTTACGGGTTACTACCCAGTGAAATACCATATCAAGAAATAGGCAAAACTGTTAACGAAATATGTTACTTCCATATGGAGACATCTGAGCTGTGGAACAGATACTTTGATTACGCAAAGTCTTAACTCGCCAAAGACTACATACAGCACTTCAAATAGGTTGCTTCAACGCCCTCAGAAATGAAAAAAGGAAAGGAAAGATGATCTTCAGAAGTATTCCCTTTAGAAATTTAGGTTTGGATGTGTACCTACAGATCCTAAATAAGGCGCCTCATGCTCTAACGCAATCCAATTTAATCTATTCTAGTTTTTTAAGTAGGTACTTCAGATAGTAGTGACAAATGAGGGAACATTTTCCTGAAAAGGGATTTGTTTTGGAATTTTTAAAAAAATTTCTCGAGACCATAGATGATCTTTATATTTTTTCATTAATTTATTATTCTCTTCGCAAATACGAAAACGAAGAGTATATTGCATTTGATCGGTACATTTCTAAAACCGTAAATATCGCTCGCAGACAAAAAATTTTCATATCATTGTGTTAGTGGACGAATTCTGAACAACTTTCAAAATGTCCGTCTGTCCGTCCGTCTGTCCGTCCGTCCGTCCGTCCGTCATGTTTCTTATAAGCACGATAACTCAAGAAAGAAAAATCCGATTGTACTAAAATTTGGACAATAAGTTAGTGTTAGCTAGAGGATTGTTTTTGAACAAAATCGATCAGTAAATAAAAATGTTATTAATGATTTAAATTTGAAAAAAAAATTGTTTTGTTTTTTATGTTTTTGTAATTGAATAGAAATCCAGTGAAATGATATTTCATTTTAATATTTAAATATTTATATATTTTACAAATATACATTTCATAATGTAATATACAACCGTGGAAATATAATTTTCGCTCGTCTCTTATAATGTAAAAATTTACGTAAGTGGTGGTGAGTTCTTATGCTTTTGACTCGGAATCCAAGGGTCCCAGGTTCGAAACCCAAATAGGGTATGGTATAGGTTTTTTATTTTTACTTTATTGTACACTGAATCTTTTACCAACTAAGTTCGCACTGTAAAATTAAAAATGTCTAAAACTAACATTATTGGCAAACAACTGCGAAGAGTATCCTATAGAATGCGCAACAATTATATAAAAAGTTCAGTGAACCGGCGAAGAGTACGTTTTTAGCTCGTTTTTTTTATTACCTTCTATTGGTTCGATCGGAATGTATCAAAAACCAAATTGTTCGGTGCAAACTTTCCTGTAGTACTTTGCTGTGTTTTAGCTTGAATTACATAACCTCAAAAACAAAAAAGGAGAACTACAGCGTTCATAAATGTCTCGTTATTTTTTAAATTACTTAGCATTTATTGCGTATGCTTGAATGAAATTATCAAAAGAGTGACTTATGAAAGTAACTAAGAGTACCAATTTCAAATTAAAATTTCCTTTCAAACGGCTAGAAAATGCTCTTGGATGGAACATTTGAAATTTCTTGTTTCTAGCTATAAGAGTTTTGGAGAGAGACCGCTGTGAAAGACAGCCGGGCGAATGGACAGATAAATGAGTCATTCTTCATAATGGTTCCGTTTCTCAGTTTTAAGTGTAGATAAAAATGATATACACTGCGTGTAATTGCCGATGAGGCCTGTACATTCACGTAACGCGAGAGATATGACAACACAGCAGAGCAAACTCGCCCGTCGGCGAAGCATCCCAGCTCTCAGTTATTTCATTTCAGCCAGCTGGCATACGCGATGTTGTAATTCTCACTCTCGCTCGCCACTACACACACTGTATAAATTATACGTATTTAAATATATTTTACAACTTATTTCATGCCTAAACTATTTTAGTAAATTCGTTGTACTTCACAATATTATAACCGTTTTCAAGTAGTAAATATATTTTAGTTTGATTAATGACGATTTGTCATTGACATTTTCCATGCAAATATTATGATCTAACTTTTTAGAAAACCAATTAAGTTCTATGGCACGACATCAATGACTTCAATAAAATAGTGTATTAAATGCCAAATATAATAGAAAATAAATTTAATTTTGTATAAAATACAAATCGTGATTTAGCTTTATAATTTAATATTTCCTACATTGACTACAATTTAAAATTTGTGGTTGGAGATTTTTTTTATTAAAGTTACCATTACATTTATTTAAAATTTATTTTAGTGTTATTATGTAATTATCGGTTGAAATAACGTGATCTGTTATGTAGAGGATACATTTAAATTCATATGTATAATATTTGTTAAGATACATACAACCACAAATTTTTGTCTCAAAAATAATCTTTGATACAGAGCCGTAATGAGCCAACTTTTTTTCAAATTTGCCAACTTCATAAACTTAAGAAACTAACTCTGCAAATAAATAAATAATAATTTCTCCAAAAAATTGATGAGCGGGGAAGAGAAATTCAAAAAAATATTCCTTGCCTTGCCAACTTATGTTTTAAATTTCCAACTTTTGCCAAGTCTGATAAAGTTGGTGGTTAACCCCCTTGGCTACGGGTCTTCTTTGATAACAGTTTTCATTGACCTTGTTCTCTACGTACTGTGCCTGTCACCCAAAGAGACACATCATGTATATCTATTTATAATTATTATCTGTAAAAATTGTTAAAAGCGATCAATTAGTGTTTCTCCACATAAGGGAAAATTTGTACTAGTTAAATTAGTTTGATTAACTATTTTATAAAAATAATAAAACTAAAGTAGATTTTCACTTCGCCGACGCAGAGTGGGGGATTTTGTTATACTTTTTTAAAAATTCTGTAAGTCGCTCAATTTTGAACGGATTTTGATGCGGTTGGGCTTAAAATGCTTGAAAAGTTTCACTCTTCGACGTGCAAGTGTCACTTTCTCATAAACTATCACCTAGAAAATGTAATACCAACCCCTAAAATAGGGAAAATTTTTAAAGAAAATTTCAAAATCATTTTAAAAGTTAATGCATTTAAAAAAAGGGCATTTCCTGGAAGTAAAATAATTATAAATATGCAGATTAATTATACACACCCTTTCTGGGAGGTGAATTTTGGATTTAATGGAAAAAATTAATATTGGGGGCTCAAAATGGCCCTTGTAAGGTATTTTGGTCTCCTTTTTCTATTTCTGAAGTCCGTTTTTCGTATAACCCCTAAAAAATATAATATTATTATATAATATAGGGTAAATTTTAAATAAAACGTCAACATTTTTTTAAATGTTACTGCAAATGTTACCTTTTTCTCAAATGCATTAACATTTAAACTGATTTTGAAATCTTTTAAAAAAATGTTCCCTATTTTAGGGAATTTTAGGGAATTAGAATTAGGTTTAGGGAAATAGATATTACATTTTCTAGGGCTGATAGTTTATGAGAAAGTGGCACTTGCACGCCAAAGAGTAAAACTTTTCAACATATTAAGCCCAACTGCATCAAAATCCGTTCAAAATTGAGCGACTTACAGAATTTTGAAAAAAGTATGGCAAAATCCCCCACTGTGCGAAGGACATAATTAAATATCGATTTTAAGTAAATATAGTACCTCATTGAAACAGCTTACAAATATTTTCAATGAACATAAAAGATAAAATATTAGCATCATCTGTAAATAATGGCAAATTTTTTTCGTTTCCTAAATCTGTAGTGCTGCAGATGGATGTAAAGTTTTGACAACGGAGCAAAAAATCGACGGCATTTTATCAAACGAAGTAGCAGGTATATTTACTGAAGCTGCACAGCTGCTGACTGTGTTCTATCATTCTATATCTAAGATTAAACAATTTTTCCGCTTATAAGAAATAAATAATAGACTGAGAAGTCGCCGACCAAATGTGACGAATATATATATAGGTAAGACTTTGATATCTTGGTAGTATCTTGGACTGGTGTGCTATAAAATTTAATAGCCGTAGCAAGACCGCAGGCGATTATGCAATGGCGTCGTCCTGGTATATTATGTAGGTATACGATATTTTATTGCTTATGTATAAAAAAGTAAAAAACGAGCCACGTTCACATACATATGTAAAATAATAATATTTATATTTTGTAAAATAAATATAATTAAATCCATGTCTTTCTTTATCTTAGCCAAAAACAAAAACAAATGTTAAGAAAACTTTTAATGACATAGGCATAGTTTTACTTCCACGTCCAGTGGAAGTATAGTAACGACAAAAAAATTTTAAAAATTTTTTATTGTCCAAATAGGCTTAAAATGTCATGAAACGTCGAGATTTTAAGTTTGAGCGAAAAAAAAAATTTCTGTCTGTCGGTCTGTCTGTCTGTAACTTTTTTTTGTGCGCACGTTTACTCTGAAACCGTTTAAGATATTGACTTGAAATTTGGTACACATATGTACTTTAACGAGATCTAGAACTAGATTATATTTTCATCTTGTTCCGTCGAAGGGTTGGGGGGTAAATTGGGGTAAATTTGGGGTAAATGGGTAAATCAAGCAGGTAGGAGTCCATGAAATTGGTATTTAGTATATACAAGAGAAGCTGAGGTCTCAAAAAAATTTTTGGCATTAGCCACCTCTATTACCACCCCCACCTCCTTATTAAAGGGGATGAAAAAAAAAAGTGATTTAGTGCATGTACAGGAACCAGAAACCTCAAAATATGTTTTTACTTAATCCACCCCCCACTACCACCCCCATATCACCACCCCCACCCCACTACCGATGTGGGGTATCGTTTCATGGGTTTTTGGGGTAGAGGATTTCAAATATTATATTATTAAAGTTCCATAAACAATTATTTTCACATACAAAGTTTTTTCGTTGTGAGTGACTCGGATAGAGAATCTGGATGTGGAAGTAGTGATTCCTTGGGCAGCGGTTTTTACTTCCACATCTAGTGGAAGTATAGTAACGACAAAAAAATTTTTAAAAATTTTTATTGTCCAAATAGGCTTAAAATGTCATGAAACGTCGAGATTTTAAGTTTGAGCGAAAAAAAAAATTTCTGTCTGTCTGTCGGTCTGTCGGTCTGTCGGTCTGTCTGTCTGTAACTTTTTTTTGTGCGCACGTTTACTCTGAAACCGTTTAAGATATTGACTTGAAATTTGGTACACTTATGTACTTTAACGAGATCTAGAACTAGATTATATTTTCATCTTGTTCCGTCGAAGGGTTGGGGGGTAAATTGGGGTAAATTTGGGGTAAATGGGTAAATCAAGCAGGTAGGAGTCCATGAAATTGGTATTTAGTATATACAAGAGAAGCTGAGGTCTCAAAAAAATTTTTGGCATTAGCCACCCCCATTACCACCCCCACCTCCTTATTAAAGGGGATGAAAAAAAAATGTGATTTAGTGCATGTACAGGAACCAGAAACCTCAAAATATTTTTTTACTTCATCCTCCCCCCACTACCACCCCCCTATCACCACCCCCACCCCACTACCGATGTGGGGTATCGTTTTATGGGTTTTTGGGGTAGAGGATTTCAAATGTTATATTATTAAAGTTCCATAAACAATTATTTTCACATACAAAGTTTTTTAGTTGTGAGTGACTCGGATAGAAAATCTGGATGTGGAAGTAGTGATTCCTTGGGCAGCGGTTTTAATATTGGAATACGAAATCTGACATGAAAACGGTAGAATATGAATGTTTATAAAATTAACATAAATTTCAAACATACCAGTTTTTCTAATTGACAAGATTGTTAATTAGGGAGTAACAAGTTAAAAGAAGTAAATAAATAAATAAGCTTGCATTTTAAGTTAAAAAGAAATAACTATTCTACAAAATAATAACATAAATGGACTTCCTTATTAAAATATAACGCCGTCGCAAGCCGTTAATGGCGCCCCATTACAATTTTTTTTTAATAAGAACGAAATTTAAAAATAAAAACTTGATAAAATAAATAAGTAAACAGTTAAACTCAACAAACGCAACATAATGAACTTATAATAATTATGAAGGAAATTAATAGCATTTTGTTAAAGTAAAGTAAATTAAATAAAATCATTTCTTACGATGTTAGAAATAAAACATATTTTAAACTTACCATAATTAATATTTTTCCAAAATAAACAATTAACCTTGCAACAATCAATAATACTATCTCAGGCTACTACTCACTCACTATCACTAGTACTATCACTGTTGGTTACTATATTTGCAATTATTGACTCAATTAGGTACTGTGTCAATCCAAATATAATACGTATCCCACATTTTGTCTTCAACAATTTTAACATACTGTATGCATTTTCGCTGTGTTACTATGAAATCTCAGTATCATGCATTTTCATCAATAACCAGTTGTAACTCTTTTTAATGAATTAGATACAAGGCCTTTTATGTCTTCTAATTTAATTTATACGGAAATTTTCCTCAGATTTTACTTAGAATAGGTAATGAATTTACCAATCTTAAGTCGACAATTTTTTTTATATATAATAGAGCTTACCACCGCGATTTTCCACAGTAAGAACACACTAGAAAATAAATAAATGAATAACAGCCAAAACAAATCATGCAATTTACGAAACCGTAAAACCACACTTTCATGAATATACTGTCGCAGCTTCACGTCCCTATTATTATAGGCTAAAGGAATAGCATTAAAAAAATTGGTGCAGTAGCTTTCTCAGCGTAAAATGGTTGCAAATAAATATCCAAAAACATCCCGAGGTCCAAACTCTGTACTCACTTCGTTCATTAGCCTATTAGCTATAGAAAAAATAAAGTTAAAAAAATCTCGAATTTCACCATTAAAAACGATTTGTGTTAATATCGCATGGCTGGCGTAGTAAATAAAACACGCGTTGCTATGGATATTTTTTTTCTGTCGCTCACAGCGTCAGGAAAAGTACTCCGTTGTTAATGGCAACCCACAGTCGTCTAAAAGTCAAACTTTAATGTCATGAAATGAGTTAAGAAATGCAAACAATATTTTTTCTACAACGACTTTAATTTGATTAAACTAGAACCATAAATAATAAAATTAATATTTCAAATAAAATTCTCGACTGCCAAACTTTAAATTTAAATACAGGTCCATCTAGTTCAAAAGCGAGCAGCAGACTCTTCAGACTCATCAGGAATTAATATTATAACTTGTAGTGGTTGCACAATTAAAGTTAATATTGTAAATAATAATATAATTGAAATAACTGTTAAAAAAATCATACTGTTTTTAATAAAATAATTTAAAAAATTCTACTTTCAGTTGATTTATTTGATAAAACAATAAATATTTTTGAACTAGATGTTTATTTAATTCTTGTGTATACATTAAAAATTATAAAAAATAGGCAATAATAGGTATGTGATGTCCAAATATTTTGCACCCTAATCCGCAAAATATTTTGCGCACGGTGTCATGGTAACCCAGAAAAATAATGTCAATGAAAAAATGTCTCATTTTAGACACTGACGTTAATGCGCAAACATAGCGTTTTTTGACAGTTGTAGAAAAAATACATTTTTTAATGAAATAGCATATTGTAATACAAGTGTGGCAAGAGCTTCATTGCAAAACGATGTATGAAAGTAGGAACACGAGCGCAGTGAGTGTTCCTATCATACGAGTCTTGCACTGAAGCTTGCCACATGTTCGTTACATACTATTTTTTCTACGGTTGTGAATTTATTTCCCTTAAAATCTTTCCAAAATTTTAAATTTGTGAAGATGTAATCGAGGCGTGTGGCAAATTCTTTGCCATACGGCGTGCGGCAAAGTTACATTTTCCGCAGTCATTTTGAAGTTAGAAAATTTGACTTTCAACACAATGGTAGAAAATAGTATATTATAATATAAGCGTGGCAAGGGCTTCATTGCAAAACGATGTATGAAAGTAGGAACACGAATGCAGCGAGTGTTCCTATCATACGAGTTTTACAATGAAGCTTGCCACATGTGTTACATACTAGTTTTTCTACGGTCGTGAAGTTATTTCCCTTAAAGTCTTTCCAAAATTTTAAATTTGTGAAGGTGTAATCGAGGCGTGTGGCAAGTGGCAAATTTTCTGACGCACGGCGTGTGGCAAAGTAACATTTTCTGCACTCATTTTGAAGTTAGAAAGTTTGAATTTTAACAAAATTGTGCAAAAAATTCTTGCCGCACGGCATGCGGCAAAGTGACTCTTTACACAGCCGTTTTGAAGTTAATAAATTAGACTTTCAACGCAATCGTAGAAAAAATTTATTTTTCATTTTTTAAATACATTTTTTTAGTCGTCTGTGACATTTGTTGTTACTTTGAGGTTTATTAATTTTATCTGTCAGCATGTCGTGTTCTTTCAAATTTAGTAACCTAGGTCAATGCTGTTAACCTTTCCTTTTTACCTTTTTTCAATGACTGGCTAGTTGGTATGATACCAGTGCCATTGAAACTTATGCACACACACATTACCTTTTTTCAAGTAGTCTTTGACAGTTGTTGATATTTTGACGTTTGTTGATTATTTCATTGCTTTGCTTTGTATGTAGATAATACGTTTAACAAAATAAGAAGAAAAATAATATGGAAGAAAATATCCGAAACAATGCGGCAAAAGCCACAGAAAATGTATTGCCGATCAAATCCAAACCATTATACGATAAGGAATATTAAATAATTATTTAAAAAAAAATTGTACTTTTAATTTTCTTAAAAGTTTTTAAAAAATATATAGTGGTATAACATTTACTTCTTTAAAAATTGTTAGAAATAAATGATTTCGTACCATAACATTTGCTTCCTTTTCTCTCATTTGTTTCTTTGTTTCTCATATAACAGGGCGTTATGACTATAACGCCCGCGGTCATTATGAGCGTATCCAAGGTATAATATAGTTATTAAGGTGCCAAGGGTGTTATAAGGATAATAACGCACCGAGGTCGGCAGTGTACAATCCCGAGGGCCTCTGGCCTGAGGGAGTATACGTCGACCGAGGGCGTCATTATCCTATAACACCCGTGGTGCCTTCAACGTTTAATGTCCTGCAAGTCTGTTATTTAATTCGAATTTTTTTTTTGACATTTACGATTTATTAATTTGACATCTATTATGTTCAGAACGATTTGATTTAAAAGAGAGTAAAAATCAAAATTGTTTGTAAACGCCGCCGTTGCGTAGCAACGCATTTTTTTTGTCAATAACGCTATCATAATTTGCTTGTTTTGGGTTGTATTATAATTTTATAATGCCCTAGGGCGTTATAGATATTCATAACGCCCTAGGGCGTTATTTTTCATTTAATGTATCTCAAAATAGGGTGGTTATTGTAAAATAACAGACTTGTAGGACATTAAACAAATAATATGCAGTTGAAAAATAAAAATTAATATAGATAGGTATAGGTATTTTATATAAATTGATGGCGCCAGACTGGAAGAGAGGAAGAAAACTCAAGATGAGGCAATTAAACAAAATTCAAGTGGATCCGTTAAGGATTGCAACCTGTGTTTCCGTCTGTACGTATATACAGGCTAACAATTTTCAATAACAATGTTAGAACTTAATGAAAGTTTAAATAAATCTAAAAATGGTACAATTTTTTAGAGAAGAATCATCCCTTGTCGAAAACTTATAATTAAAATCGAATCCCTGCACAATTAGCCAATTAAAAAATTTTTATGTGAGAAAGTGAGCGCTGGCGCGCTGAGCTAAAATAGAGCACCCACCTAATGGAGTGTGGAATATTTATTTCCAGTGAAGTAAGCAAATAATTGTTTTCTTCAAAAAGGCTTTTTAAATATCTAATAGTAGGATTAACATTTCATTAAAAAATGCACGTGCATATATAATATATGTGCAATGTGTATATTCATTTTTTTCCGTATTCCTGTAACGCCACTGTTTTTGTGCTTGTAATCAATACAATTTGTATTTTTAATATGGTTTTCAAGCGGTTTTACGAAATGATAACGTTTTTGTGAAAGTAACAATAAGAATTTATGCATCCATTGTCAGAGATTAACCACTGAACTATAACCGTTTACTGCACAACAGAAATGTCAGCCAAGATATAGTAATAAAGTTCTTCTTCGTGCTGAAAGAAACGAGGAAATCTTGAAAAATACGGTTTCATCAATTTAGGAATCAAGTTCTTTCCCCATTATATTTGCAATTAAAATGTTGATACCAAATTATACCTTCTTATTAAAGGGAACGTTTAAAGTTTATATAAAGGAAAGGTGATATGCAATTTGATCATCCCACGTCAGTGGCGGGTACTAACATTGGCTAAATCCCATGTAAATAATTATGAGTGGTATATGTAGGTAGAAACTTCCTGATTTATCATTTTTTTCTATAAACTATATCTTTTCTTAGCTTGCTTTTCATCATTAGAACAGTAATATTGTATGTATTAAGCAAATTAAAGACTTCCACACATTTTTTTAACTTAATGTGAAATCAGAAAATTATCCAAAAACTACCAAAGCAGCACTTTACAACGCATGCTTTTGGAAAGCTGCTAATGCTAATATTCCAAGAAAAAGAGATGGAGACGATTTAAAAAAAATGGGGTGATGTTTCATATTCAACCGACCCAGGCCGGACCGGAATCCGGCTAGGCGCATATAATGTAACTAGAATATTAAATAAATTGTTATTGAATTGAATTGAATTGAAATTGACCCAGGCACCAAGGTATAAATTAATTAAAAAACAAAAGGAACGACGCACGTCTCCCAAAACTCTGTGAGAACGGTAACAGATGCGTCAACATTTTCGTTAAAAAAATGAAGTTACCACCGGTATATACTTTTGCAGCTTAGCTGTGAATTTTATTCAAAATTTCTTGACCAAAACTCGTAGCACGCGGAAGTAGTCGTATTATTATTGCTAGTTGTATTATCATTTCAAGTTACCCCTATTCTTGTAAATTGCGAGAAATCACAAAATCTGAAATTACATATGGTTTTCGGCTATATTTCGACGGGATAAGATGAAATAAGTTGTTCGACTTGCCTCTCAATGTAAGGTGCGTTGGGGGTTGTTGGGGATGACTTTTTTTAACGCCACAACAGACTAACCGTGTGGCATACCGTTGTAGCAGACATCAAGAGGGGAATCGAATAGAGATATTTTTCTTCATTTCAAATTACTCCCGTTCTTGAAAATTGCGAAAAATCACAAAATTTGAAATTACATATGGTTTTCGACTATGTTTCGACGGGACAAGATGATACAAGCTGCTCCACTTGTCTCTCGATGTTAAGTTGTGTTGGGGATTGTCAGGGGTGACATTTTTAACGTTGCGACAGGCGCACTGTGTGACATACCGTTAGATCGGGCATCGAGTGAGGAATCGAACACAAATATTTTGCTTCGTTTTAAAGCACCTCTATTCTTGCAAACTGTGAAAAATGAACAATTTTAGAAATTATATAAGTTTTCTACCGTATTTCGATGGGACAAAATGAAATAAGTTGCCTCCCAATGTTCAGTTGTTGGGAGTTACTTTTTTAACGCCACGACAGATTAACTGTATACATATACATATCGTTGGATCAGGCGTCGAGAGAGAAATAGAAAACACATATTTTACTTCAGTTTAAATTATCCCTCTTCTTATAAGTTGAGAAAAATGACAAAATTTTAAGTTACATATGGTTTTCGGCTATATTTCTTTGGGACAAGATGAAATAAGCTGCTCGATTTGCCTCTTGATATTAAGTTTGTTGGGGATTGTTGAGTATGAAGTTTTTAACGCTACGACAGACTCACCGTGTGAGATATCGTCGGATCCGCGATGAAGAGAGGAATCAAACACACATATTTTGCCTCGTTTTAAACCACGCCTGTTATTGTAAACTGCGAAAAACAAAAAAAAATCATCATCAAGTTACATAATTTCTCGGACATGTTTCGATGGAAGAAAATGAAACAGGTCGTTCGACTTGCCTCTCAATGTTCAAATATGTTGGGTGTTGCTGGGGGTAACTTTTTTAACGCCGCGAGAGACTAACCGTGTGACACATCGCTGCAACAGGCATCGAGGGAGGAATCGAACAGATATATTTTGCTTCATTTCAAATAATTTAAATTAATTACCGTTCTTGTAAATTGCGAAAAATCATAAAATTTGAAATTACATATGATTTGCAGCTATATTTTGACGGGACAAGGTGAAATGAGTTGTTCCACTTGCCTCTCGATGTTATGTTGTATTGGGGGTTGTTGGGGATGACTCGCCGAGACAGACTAACCGTGTGACATATCGTTGCAACAGGCATCGAGAGAGGAGTCAAACAGTCATATTTTGCTTCATTTCAAGTTACCCTTGTTCTTGTAAATTGCGAAAAATCACAAAATTTGAAATTATATATGGTTTTCGGCTATATTTCGATGGGACAAGACGAAATAATGTATTCCACTTGTCTCTCGATGTTAATGTTGGGGGTGACTTTTTTAACGTTGCGACAGACGCACTGTGTGACTTATCACTACACGCTTATGTAAAAATATGAATTGAATCAATAATTAAGGTATCTGAAATTTCTCTATCAAAGCAGTTTTACTCACCTGCACCATGGTCTGGTAATAAAAGGTTTGCGTTCTACTTCATCATTTTCAATGTCTGTCCGGTTGCATCTTTGCGAAGATTAGTAAATATTTTTTCATTATTTTTTGAGCGTAAAACATAATGTTTATGGTAATAGTGAAAGAGGTAAAAATGAAAAAAAGTAACATTATTTCACTCCGGAGTATAGCCGAATCAAAAAGTGGGGTGAAAATAACACCAGACTTTACCAGAGTAAGCATAGGTTTTTTGGGTCGCTGATTCCGAATCCGAGGTTGGTTAAGCTTCATCATGTCAGGTTCTTGGTCATTTGAAGGTCAAACTGAGAAAAAGTGAAAAAATGTATGTTTATGTTTATGAGGTCATTGAATTCAAGTCCGCTGTTATTTTTACCCTTCAAGAACATCAGAAAATCTAAAGGTTATTTCAAGGCATTTTGAGATCATTTTGAGGTCAAATTGAGAAAAAGCGACTAAAAAATCTGGAAAAATGCTTACATGGGTTTTTTGGGTCGCTGAGTTCGAGTCCGTGGTTGGTTGGACTCTATCACATCGGATTTAAGGTCATTTGAAGGTCAAACTGAGAAAAAATTGTGTAAAAAATTTGAAAAAATCTATGTTTATGTTTTTGGGATCACTGAGTTCAATTTTGTCATTATTTCATCTCAAGGTTTCTTTAAGGCCATATCAGTTTTTAATTTGACCTCATATAACCGCGAAATGAGTTTGAAATAACCTCTAGGGTATCCTTCAATGTCAAAATGACAACTGATTCGAACTGAGCTACCCCAAAACATACAAAAACTTTTTCTCAGTCCGAACTTCAAATGACCTTGAATCCGATGTGATAGAGTCCAGCCAACCACGGATTCGAGGTCAGCGACCCAAAAAACCCATGTAAGCATTTTTCCAGATTTTTTAGCCGCTTTTTCTCAAATTGACCTCAAAATGATCTCAAAATGTCTTGAAATGACCCCTAGATGTTCTTGAAGGGTAAAAATAGCAGCGGATTTGAATTCAGCGACCTCGGAAACATGAACACAAAGTTTTTCAAATTTTTTACAACACTTTTTCTCAGTGTAACCTTCAAATGACCTTGAATCCGATATGATAGAGTCCAGCCAACAACGGATTCGAGATCAGCGACTCAGAAAACCCATGTAAGCACTTTTCCAGATTTTTTAGTGGCTTTTTCTCGATTTGACCTCAAAATGATCTCAAAATGCCTTGAAATGACCTCTAGATGTTCTGATGTTCTTGAAGGGTAAAAATAACAGCGGATTTGAATTCAGCGACCTCAGAAACATAAACATAATTTTTTTCAAATTTTTTCTCAGTTTGACCTGTATATTGTGTAATTGAAGGTGCATTGCGATCTTTGCTTTATAAACGTCAAATTATAAATTTGTGTCTAGATGTGTATATTAAGTTAATTCTGCATTTTATTTATTTAAATATGAAAAAGTGTTGTATGAAACTCATGAATAAAGTGTCTTTTTTCACTTATGGGATTGTCGTACTCATGCACCTCCGCCTCGTGCGTCAAATTTCAAGTCGTGAAAAGTTCCACTTTATGCTCTTGTTGCATAAATTACTATTTCTGAAGAAAAAATGATAATTTTGTTTAGTTATGAATGTTTTGCCTTTGCAGTAAAGTGTCAAGAGATCTAATTTGTCAGTTATTAAAAAGCCTTAATTTCGTCGGTAATTCATATAAAATTAACATATGAATTACCGCTGCTGAAATTTCGATGAAATTAAGAAAACCTTAATCGTGAAGCTACTAAATTTGAATACGTGGTTGAACCTTTCTCCTTACAGAAAATTTCTCCATGGTTTCTAGAAGGGCCTATGTATTTTTTAGATTCATTTCAACCATTACAAAATGTAAGTAATATATTAAATAAACAACTAAGAATGATAATACGGCTGTTTCCGTACGTCACGCGTTTTCATCACGCAACTTTGATCATGGCTCACGGCTAAATTATAAAAGATACATTTTTAAAGAATTTATCCTCTACAAATTTGGTTAAATAAAATTTGGGCCTTGCTGAAGAACCAAATTTTTTTCTCTGGAAATTTTTGGTACACTGGTGGGGGATAGAGAGTGGGGAAACATTTTTTTTTTCTTGGCCGAATGATTATCGATATCTGTCCGCATATGTAGTTAGTATATGTACTTCAGATACCCCAATTACGCTAGCAAAAATTTTTTAGTTACCGGACCAAATTCGATGCAAAATGTTTATTTTGGCGTGTACAGTACTGTACTGTAGTGGCAGACATTTCTATCGGCTGGTTTTTGAGCAATTTTCTATCAATGTCGCCACTTTGATGGCAAATTGCTCAAAAACTGATTACCAACTGGCAGGTGGTAACCTTTCATCGTCGAATTTGCACGCTATTTCCTAGAATGTAAAGCTTCATTACGCCATCTGTTTGCCTTCTAAAGCCGGACGCTCATCTCTCAGATAACAAGGCACAGACGCAACACAGACATGAAACAGACAAGCAGAAAACAGTTGATCGCATATCAAAAATAGACAGAAAAGTTACAAAACAAACATTTTACTTTTATCATTAATAATTATTTCATCGTCGGAGAATGCTTGCTTTCTTATCAATTGCGAACTAGAAGGTATTGGGTGCACCCTATGCGGAAACGAAGACGCAGTAAAAGAGGTGCTTTTGAAGTAATGAAGGAACTGGAAGTGTACGCTAGAAGTTCCAGTTATTTTGTTGTATAGCCAAAATGTATTTTTTTTCATTTATAGATCAAAATAGATCTTACGCTTCATTCACAAAACGGTTTGAACATACTTAAATGCAAGAATTAACTGATCTGTCTGCTCGTTTTAACTCTAGAGATTTTCAATAGACACAATCATGTCTGATCCTGTCATATCACACTGAACAGATTTGTTCTAAGTTTTTGACGAGACGTTAAGTTCTGAAATGTATTCCAACGAATGCGCATGAGCGAATGTAGCTGTCAATAATAAAGAAAAAAATGGGGTTACTTAAGTTTTTTTTTTGTGTTTTGTGATATTTCGTCCCGACACTTATAAAAAATGCTGATTATGTGCAAAATTTGCTATAAATTATATAGCACTCGGTTTAATTTAAACAAATATTGCTTAATAAGCATGGCAAACAAAAGCAGGAAAATATCTTTAATTTTAAATGTCTGGACGGCAAGTGCTCCTACCCAAGAAGTGCTGACCTGTGTGACCATTTGAGAAAGGAGCACAGTCAAAAAATAGATGGAGAAAAATTGGAATTTACAAGTTTAGAAAGTACCAAAAATTTATTTTAATTAACCATTGAGGTACCCACTAATATCTACAGACCTATGTCAATCACACGCTTTGCAAAACCAACAGCGTTTCTAACAACAGTTTTTTTTATCTACTGTAATGATTTTTTTATAGATTTTCAATCATGGAAATATGACTTAGAGCAAAGGGAACTTTGTAACTATGTTGCCCTGGCTGGAAAGAATAAGTTGAATATTTCTTTCGAAAAGCAGTACTTTGTGTGAAATAGAAGGGTAAATAAATTATACTAAACTCAAATTAAACTAAATTATTTCAATGTGTTATAAAATACACTCACAAAGTAATGGACACCTTGATAAACTCTTTGTTTAAATTTAAACTCTTTGTTTAAATTAAATCGAGTGCTAGCTATGATAATTTATCGTAACCGGCATTTTATGTTTCGGGGCGTAAACGAAAACAACATAGAAACATAACCTCATTTTCTCTTTAATGTTGACAGCTCCATTCGCCCATGCGCACTGGTTGGAATGCATTTCGGAATTTAACGTCTCGTAGTTTTCGGCGCATCTGTGTCTTGTTGTCTGACAGATGGGCGCTCAGCTTTACGGTCCATGTTTCGGATGCGTAAAGAAAGTATTTAAAAGACTAGGACGACAGCCCCGAAACGCAAAATTTTCCTGAACTCCATGAGACATAAACAAAATATTCGTTACTGGGAATTATTATATAGAGAAATATCAATTAATAAAGAAGAATGGGTTTGGGTGTAGCTCAAACAAATTTTTAGAGTTGTTAATAAAGTGAGATTAACTACCCATCTTCTATAATGGACTGACCTAAATTATTAAAAAATTATGCTTCCTTAAATATTAAATAGAAAAGTTAAAATATAGTTTTTTATTCATTTAGAAAACTAGGCCCGAAGAAAAACTTTTTCATATTATCGAATTTCTAGTAAATCTAGTATCTAAAGTATAGACATATTTAAATAAGGAATTTTAAATTGCATAATGTCACAGACAAAATTTGGAAACGTTAATGAACATTTAACTCTCAGATAATTATCAAAACGATTTTAATGAATATTAAAACAAATAATAATAATTGAAAATAAATCTGTGAGATAATTTACTCACAACTGCAGATTTCTAAGTTGACCTCTAAAAGTTGTTTTTATATACACGTTAATCTCCACCTTTAAATAGTGCTTTTATTCTCTATATGAAGCATATCATGCACTTCCTGAATGGCAACGGAATCTTGAATGAAGGCCTTGTCGCGTGCTATTTCAACTTTTTTCAATTCGGTTTTTTTACGGACACCAAAGTAGAACATTTAATTGGTATAATTATAATTTTTTGTAACGAAATTAATGACGAGCCTGAAACAGAAATCTTAAAAGTTTTAACATAATTGTAGGCTGTAAAAGTAATAATAAGTACTATTAATGTTTAAAAATTAGCGAGATTTTTAGGTTGCACGTACGTAAATATTTATACATGTATCCCATTAGTTCCATAACACACCATGATTCGGTCAATAAAAAATTGTGCTTCAATTTTCTCCAAGGTAATTTAAATTGAAATAGTTCAGTATTATGTAATTGCGTCTGTAAAACGTAAGCAACAACTGCAGTCACAAAGCTCGTAATTATTGCGTTTGGGCATTGCTAATTGCTCATTAACACTGCAATTTGCTTAATTACTCTATTTGTGTGCGAATGCGAATATGCAGACAAAAATTAATCACTAGTAGGTAGTAAACCTATTACAGCAAGTTTTTAATACTACGAATAGAGTTTTATAAAAGAAGTATATGCTTAGTATAGATAGTTCCTACAATTAATTGTAGATGAATTTCAGATAATAATAATAATAATAGTAACAATCGTACTCAGTGATTAACTTGTAATACGCAGTATGAATCAGGGAGAAACATACGGTACTTTGGAGTTGAAGAGTGCTCCGAAATTGACAATGACGATATGAAATGTAGGGTTACGTGGGAATATTACCATCCCATTAAGCAACCGAGCTAAACAAAATTGTAGCAGTAAACACTATTGTTGTTCCCGTAGGTACCAACAGTTCTGGAAGCGACATCGACATCGCGAAAATGGACAGGAAGACGAAAAAAATTTTAACAATGGGCCGGGATTCTTGACCCGAAAACAGATATGCGTAAGTTATACCTCAAAAGGAAGAACGGCGGTCGTGGATTCATAGATCTGGAATCTGCTTATCTCTTCAATGGTAGGACTGAACGTATATGTATTCAATAGGGAAGGACAAATTCACACCGCTAGTTAAAGGCTAAGATTAGGATGAGAACTCGTATTCCATCCAGAAAGAAAGCGTGTAAAGTCAGGAAGAAGGTCTAGGAAACGAAACCACTGACGAGGGCGCCAAGAAGAAAACTAAAAACAGCATCGAGTAGTAGACGTCTACGAAGTGATTCAACGACTCGGGCCTGAAAGGGGAAACAGAAAGCTTAATAAACAGCACAAGGCCAAGCGTTAAATACTAGATATCACCAAAGGATGAAACAGACTGCTGACGGCAAGTGTAGAATGTGCGGCCTAGCAATCACGCGGTGGCGGGATATTCTACGTTAACACCATCTAAGTACACTCACTCACAGAGGGCCAGATATCTCCAAGGGGTCATGTGCAAGCACTTCATCTACCGGTGCCATAAACATATTATGAATATATCACTGAAAAAGTTGCTAGTACCAAGACGTTACACTTATGTGGAACTTGACGATTGTAACTGACAGAGTCGAATATAATAAAAACAAGAAATCCTGTTTGTGTATGTGTTCATGTGTCCGTCCCGAATGACAACAACGTGATGCTCAAGGAAACGGAGAACTCCAAATAGAAGTGCAAAAGAGGTGCATTCCAGATTGTGGAATGCAAAGACTACAGTTGTGCCAGCAACTGCACAACAACTGCCTGGACAACCTAGCGCACAAGAAGTGCAGAAGATCACACTGTTTATTTGTTGTTCATTTAGGTTTTTGTTTACTTTTATAAACAAAATTCTTGATACAATAAGACAAACTCGTTCAAAGAATATGAGATTTATTCGATCTGACATTGATAATTTAATATTATTCTATCTTTATTTTTGTTGCTTAGTTCCTTAACAATTAATGTCGGATTGAGTTCTTAACTTATTGCAGTCTGTACTCTGAGCTGTTCGAGAAGACATCACCAACGTCGCCTTTGGAGCCCAAAAACCTGGAACGAATTCCAACAGAGCCAAATCCAAAAGGCACGCGAGGGATTGGTGAATAGTTTCCATTTACGGCTGAGAAAGTGTGACATTAATAACACCACAGTAAACACAACCACTTTCATCCCTGAAGGAGAGAAGTGACTTTGTGCATAAGTGCACATTTCGAAACAACTGAAACACATCCAGTATCCACGTATACTAGGATTAATTTCTTCTTCCGATAAAAATCTAGTGTCTCTGTCTGGAATCTTACCTGAGACTACGCAGTCATAACTATTTCCTAACTATATACTTCCTATTATATGGGATATCATTATACCATTGTACAGATGCTTATATGTCTTTCTGCCACCCCATCAAAAATTTTATACCGTTAGACTATTGAGGGACAAACTCTAGACTGCACCGTTGAAGATGGGAACAACTAGACATCTATTCTTCATTAGCCGTCGACTATATGAAGAAAACTTTGTTTTGATGAAAGTTGCAGTAAGTGAAGTTGGTTTAGACACCTGCTCGGTAGTCTTCAGGTATAAGCTTTAAGAACGGTTTAAATGTAAATTTTGACAAAAAGAAATTTATGATAATACACCGAATAAATGAAAACTGCTCTAACATGTTAAATATTGATGAGTGTGGGTTTGTGACAAGATGATACAACTTTGTTGACAATAATACAGATAGTAGAACCTATAGCTTATCAGCCGAGCAAAATTTAGCGTGGAATATATTGAAACGCACAAAGGTCGGGCTTGTCAATGCCCTAGTCCTTCCGAGTATACATACCTGACATGGGAGAAAAGGAAATAAGGCTAAGGCTATTAACTTCGAAGACATTCAAATGATATCATATGGGATACTGATTGATCAAAAACATCAAGAAGTACAGGAGCAGGAGATACGGGGGAACAGGAACAGTCATTAGTCTGAACCTGGATAATACAGCAACAGTATTCGAAGATGAAGTCACTGCTATAGAAATCTGTGCACGAGAAATGATACGGAGGTCATATACTGACAAAATAATCTGTATCATCACTGCTGGCCAAGCAGCTCTCAAAGATCTAGATATAGCAGGGATACGTTCCAAAATGGCAAAAGACTGTCTTAATTCCCTGACAAAACTAGCGGAATACAACAGTGTACAACTGAGTAGACAATAAAGAGCATTAAAGTTAATGAGAAAGCAGATAAGCTGGTCAAACAAGGCGCTAGAACAGTCTTGATGAAACCCGAACTGACCTGCGATATCATATAATACAGCAAGAGGATTGGTGAAGGAACTATAAAGTCAGAAACACAAGTTGTCTTGGACTGGGGCGCCAGGGATGAGATAGTCACGTATGTTCATCACTGACGGACCATCCAAGACAAAGATCAACGAATTGCTAAAGCTGAGCAGAAAACAGATGTGTAGTGGGCTTTCAAACTTCGGGGGACCATTAGTGACCCCGGAAGAGATAGCCAGAGCTCGTACACTCGCCTTTTGGGGAGGAAGGGGACTAATGGAATAACGAAGCTCAAGCTTTAGTACGACGGGGTTTTGGCACCGTAACGCATAAGGAAAAAAGTTTTCTTCCATTGTCTGTATTGCGTTGTACTTTTTTGAATTGTATTTTGTGGAAAAATTTAAAGAGTATTGTACCATTTCTTCCACAAAAAAATCCGACATGAATGCTTACATCCATGGCGCTGTGAATTTTTTTAAATATATACAAAAGTTGTAAAAGTTCTTGGAGTACAGCTACTGTTTTACCAAATTTCAATAAAATGAGTTTGAACGTTTTTTTATTCGCAACCTCTTGGCAGACATTTTATGATTCATAAATTATTCTAGTAGACCTTTCTCCGTATGGAACGTCTGAAAACATCACACCATCTGTCGTGGTTACCTATTTGGCGCACAGCCTCACTAAAAGCTTTTGCCATTAGCTTCTTGATGATAGTCCAATGATTAGGAGGACGTCCATTTCGCCTTTTGTGAATTATAAACGCATTTTTTATTAGATGAAGCTAACTCTGAAGCTAAGCCGTTTAGTACGAAAGCGTAGAAAGGCCATGCTATTGTTTTTTCTAACTCGGAATTCACAACTGTATTTCGGAATTCAAAATTGATAAGTCGGAATTCATAACTGTTAATTCGAAATTCATGGGAATAAAATAGTTCTACAAATACTCGGATACTATACTCAATGCACGTTTCGCCAAATGTTGGTACCATCTGGACGTGATTAATACTGAAGTAAATTTAAGAATGCATTTGATCTATACCAAACTAAGAATTCAACCAATCCCACCAACCCTATCTACACTCTGTCTCGACTCACCTCGATAAACCACCACCTACTAACCAATAAAGAGGAATATTTGGGATACGGCCTTTGTCACTGCTCATACTCTTCTTACATTTTGAAATTTCTATGGTTCCTAAAGCATCTTGCTGTCTTTAATTTATTACACTTCTAATCCTTCTTCGAGATACAATTGTGAATTCCGATTTACAATTGTGAGTTCCGAGTTAGAAAAATATATTAATGGCACGGCCTTTCTACTCTTTCGTAGCTTAGGACAAGCATGGGTTCATATGAACTTTTCTCATAAAACAATAAAAGGACTGGCATCCCTCAACATCAAAACGAATTTTAGGACTACCTTGTATAAATAGATATTTATTTTATCTGCTGTAAATTTTTCAGGCCATAAATGTAAGAAAATAACTCATAAATTAACAAACATTGTTTATTAATTTATTATCAATTTCGCCAGTTTTCCTGAAACAGATTTGTTTACAAGATATCTTATCAATTAATATTTATTGTGCACTAAATCTAGTAATTCCTGTAAGAGAATTGAATATAGGATATGCATTGTCCATTTTCTCTTTCTAGCTATTAATATTTTTTGCAAGAATGTAATGTGTTGGTGATTAAGGCTGAGACAGACTATAAAACAAACTGTAATTAACAGTTCTGTTCACTTTAGTTGGAAACAGCTCCGGTTTTTACCGAGTTTTCCATTGATATTTATTACGTTAGACATTGACGGGGAGCTTGAACTGATATGCGACAAATAAATTTACTGTTTAGGAAGAGGAAGTAACAAACTAGTTTCAGAAAACGTTTTATTAGATGTGTAGGTTATTTTTAATGAATATAGTTCTGTGTTATGCTGTGGAATTTACTGTACGTATTTTTAGATGTTCCTTTCAAAATCTGTAACAATATTATATACAGTGTGTCCCACTTTTCACAGTAACACCGTATATCAGTTACCAAATTTGGGTCGGTATCGAAAAATTTTACTATATCGTTTTTGAGTAAAACAAAACCTATTTCAATCACCGCCGTGCATTTTGATTAAGAAAAAAATTATTACATACATATTCAAAATCATAAAAATGAAAGAGACAATTTTTCAAAACTTAGTTAATGAATAATTTTTTTTTCAGTGGTCGATTTTGCTCAGGGTTCTTCCTACAGCTATAGATGGCGATCAAATGCAATATACTCCTCGTTTTCGTATTTGCGAAGAATATAAACTAACCGAGTTATTTACAAAGAAACATAATTCTGTGCTTAATTTGTTAATTAGTAAAGATTACTCACAGTAAACTTCTTGATTATGATTTCTACCTCATTCAAGAATATCTTCTCAATTTTCAGCAAACGAGAAATTTTTCCAAAGTTGAACTCGAATTGCAATGTACTGTAAAATTTATAAAAATTATTTAGGATTGTTCGCCTAGGCTCACTCTTTTCTATTATATTATCACTAAACCATGTTTTATTTGAATAGAAAATATCAAACTTTGCTTTTAATACACCACAAGCAATATACGAAATAATAAATTAAAAATTCATTACTGACAATCACTTGTATCTTGTACTTATACCAATAGGACATACGCCTAAACTTAATTTTAATTTACATTGTTGTTTATTATAGGCACATTGTAATTTTATTAACATAATTATACAGTACTGTACAACAAAACAGAGTCTTTGATTTTATGTAGGTAGTGCATAAAATTAATACTTACTTATTACTGCTTAACAAAAATAAATCGTTTCTAAATGTTGCAAAAATACTAATAACACTGCCGCGGTACTTTATACAAGGTACTTCTGTTTCACCTAATTATGTAAAATTTATCTTCTTTTATGAGACTTTTACGAGTATATCTTGCTGAGAGTGTTAGGAATTGATTCCTTCTTAACAGAAGCTTCAAGATTCAATTATAACTCTATTTGAGGAAAAATTTACGATCATGGATTATGGATGTATAGGGAGTTATATTATGCCAATGTCTTGCTCAGGATGGGTATTATCGTAGACAAAAATTGTTTGGTAATATGAGTGTTTTACTAGGGAACCTTGGCTTTCGACATTTTTACTGAGACATCCACAAAATTTATCTGTTTTATTAGTTGAGAAAAAAAAATCTGTAAAATTTTAATTCACTTGAATAATGCAAAGATCAGGTGCAACGTACTCAAGATGTGAAAAAGAATGAGTGGTATATTTATATAAATGAGTACCGGCACGGTAGCTCAGTTGGTTAAGGCGTAATTGAGTGAAACGGGTATTTTCGTTTACCTTTTTCCCGTGTCAAGTACCCCAATTTTTCAGTGCTCGTGCCTAATGATAGTTTTTAAGTTATTTTTATTTATTTTTAAGCCTCTTTGTGGACTACTTTTAATCAAATCGTTAATTTTTAAATCCGCCATTAGCGTTTCATTGTCGTTAAGCCGAACCGAACCTGCCCTGCCCAGCCCTACAACCACCAAGGCGCTGTGCGCGCCGTGGTTATCTAGCTGGTTCCGGGCCAGGATTCGGGGAGGCACATATTGTATTGTAACTATAAATAAACTTATTTCCTTCTTCCTCTTCGTAATTGAGTGGCGAATATGCTGACCGACTATCTATCACGTTCTGGGATCGAGCCCCAGCCCCAGAAGTGACAACACCGGAGAGTATGAATGTATGTCTGCGTTTTTCCAAATGTGTAGCCCCCTTTCGGACAGCCTTGGCTTTGGATTTGGGGTCTACTACATGTGGTGTGTTTATGTTTAGTTAAAAATATTTATTATAAATTGTAGCCGAGTCTCAGATAATAATTATGCCTTATTATTATAATTTTTGTATCTGGCACAACAGGGCGGTAAATTATTCGCAAAATTTCACGCATGACTTTGACTGCCCGTTTGATGTGCTGATTGAAAACCGACAGGCAAGCAGGGTCGAAGTACTACGGTTGGAGAAAGAGTGACACATCTGGTACACAGATAGATCCAAGATGGACGAAGGGGTTGGTGTGGGCGTAGCAGGGCCTAAATAGAGGCTATCTAAAGCCCTTGGTAACACCCCAACTATCTTCCAGGCAGAAATCTTGCTATAGATCAATGTGCTCAGGAATGTCTAAATAGAGGCATTCAAAGGGCAAAGATCTATATACTTTCAGATAGCCAGGCAGCATTAAAGACTTTTAGATCCTATACCTTTGAGTCAAAAATTGCCTGGGAATGCAGACAATCCCTCAAACAACTGGCAAAAAACAACGAGGTTACCTTGATGTGGGTGCCAGGGCATGAGGGAATAGAAGGCAACGAATTGGAGGCCAGTCCCGCAAAAAAAGGGGCTGAAGCCTCATTTTTTGGACCGAACCGTTCTGTGGCTTATCTAAGGGACACATAACGGAGGAGGTCCTAAAATGGAAAAAGGAACAATAGAAGTCCTACTGGAGGAATACTCTGGGCCAAAGACAAGCGAGAATGTTTATAACCTATTCAACAAAGAATGCCACAAGGCTTCTCGACCTTGAAAAGTCCAATTTACACTGAACACAGGACTTCTAACTGGCCATTGCCCCTTGAGATATCATATCAAAAATATGGGCATGGTAGAAGATTACAAATGCAGATACTGTGAAGCTACAACTGAAACTGCGGAACATATACTTTGTGAATGCAATTAGGCTAAAGTATCTAGTAAAGTACCTAGAAGAGGCACAAGACCTAGGGAAATTAGGTCTCAGGAAAATCGAAAGCTTTGCAAAAAGTCTTGGAATCCTGGGCAACAACTAGTTGCAGGGTAATTCACAAAAGACCTTTTAGGTCGAGGTGAAGAAAAGCCAACACAGGGCCAAGCGATCTGTGGCAACTTTCTTACTTGCCTATGAGTCTGGGCAGTTACCAAGGATAAAAAAGAAGAACATCAATAATAATAATCAATATATCAAGATAATAAGAACAACAAAAATATTTTCTCTTTTACCAGAATGAATTATATTTTAATTCAAAAACTGTTAACATTTTAATCCTAAAAATAAATATGTATTAAATAAATTTGTAATTTATTATAGTGATTATTAACTATATCACTACCGACAGGCAAACTATAAATTGGTGACCCCTGAATAAGTAATTGGACAATTGGATAATTGGATAATGAAATTTAGATTAAGAAATTAAGATATTTACTGAAAACTTGGAGAAAAGGAACAAAAATGGTCTGGTATAAAAAACTGGACAAGAGAAAATTTAATAACAATCAATACCTGTATGAAGATTTTTATTTAAAACCATTAGATTGCAAGAACATTGGATATTAGATTGGTTATGTTATTAATTTCCTGACCATTTAACACCATTTAAGAGATGGATTTGGAAGATAATCAGATTTTGAAACCTTATATTAAAATTTTTCTCAAGATATTCAAAATTTTTCCCAAGATCTTCCTTTGAATTTACTTTTTTAGTACGGTAAGTGAGTTGTTTTCCATTACCTCCCTGCTATTAAAAAGAATCAGTTAATTAGTTTTACAAATGGCGCATCCTACGAGTAATGATATTACATTAGATAATACTGCAGTGACATCTCATAGTCAATATGTCACGAAAGTCAAACTTCCATCTTTTTGGATTTCTAAGCCGGAAATTTGGTTCACACCAGTTGAATCACAATTTGCTATTGCCAAGATTGTTAATGACCGTAGGATATATGACCAAATAATCCCAAGTCTACCGTTAGAGATCATTAATAATATCTAAGATATTATTCTTAGCCCGCCAGAGAGCAATTTATATGATATTTTAAAATCTAAACTTATTTCTCACCTTACGTCAAGCGAGGACGACGTTTGGACCGTTTAGTGTCCGGGTCGCATATGGGTGACCTAAACCCTCTGACTTCTATCTTTCTATGTTGAACGTCGCCGGTGGTTCTAATATGGTCAGCCAAGAACTGCTCATCAAACTATGGAAACGTCGGTTACCAAAGACCATATTTATCGCGATTATGGCCTCTGGTAAGACTGACATTAACGAGATTATTAGCATTGCAGATCGTATTTGGGAGTCGTGCCAAAGTTCAATGATTGCCCCAATATCTAATTCTCCTTGTAACGTGGAGCCCTTATCAGATTTAGTGACAACCTTCAAAAATCTCTCCGTTATTTTCCAAGATACATTAAATCAAGTTTTACAAAGGCAAGAACATTTTAATACACAATTACTTGCTATTGAATCTAAAATTTCTAAACAGACCCCAGATACTGCAACTTCTACTCCTTTTTGCAGCCATTGTAGAGGTAGGAATTATAATCAGTCTCGTCCTCTTTATTATATCGCAGTAATTCACGTAAAAGATATGATGGTACCAATAATAAAGTTTGTTACTGGCACCAACTTTATGGTAATAAAGCCCGCGCTGGTGTTACTTCAGTAAAGATTCTATTCTTGACAATCGAAAATGACTAGAAAATGATGATATTTTTACAACTGACATTAATGTATCTGTTAACAATCGTAGACTTTTTATATATGACAAGTCAAACAACTTACGGTTTCTCATCGATACTGGGGCTATCTGTCAGTTACTCCCCGTAATCTTTTTGTTGATTTAAATAAAATCCAGATATTATACTCACAGCTGCTAATGGTTCAATGTTCATACATATGGAAAGAGATTTTTGAAAGTTGATTTGAATTTACGCAGATTTTATCCTTTTGCTTTTAATATTGCTGATATCGATATACCTATCATTGGAGATGATTTTTTATGACATTTTGGTGTTTGATAGTTGATTTAAAAAGTGCATGTTTAATTGATAAGATAACTAGTTTATCCGTTAATTGTTCAGTTAGAAATGGTTCCTTATATTACCTTAAACATTTTACTTTAACAAACGAATACAACAAATTACTTTTGGAATTTCCCAATTTAATAAGTTCATCAAATTACAATTTGCCTTTGAAACATTCTGTTGTGCATTATATTATTACAGAGGGCCATTTACCATTTTCACGACCGCGTAGGTTAGATAATATTAAATTTAAAATTGCTAAAAATGAATTTAGCCAAATGGTAGACTTAGGAATATGCAGACCTTTGTCTTCCTCCTTCTCTTCGCCATTTCACATGGTAGCTAAGAAAGAGCCAAATGACTGGCGACCATGTGGAGATTATAGACAACTAAATACGGTTATAGTCGCGGACAGGTACCCATTACCTCATATTCACGATTTCAATTCACGATTGTATGATTGTATTATCTTTTCAAAGATTGATTTAGTTCGTGCGTACCATCAGATACCAGTAGCAAAAACTGACATCTATAAGACAGCTGTTACTACGCCTTTCGGTCTATTCGAATTTACTCGAAAGCCTTTCAGCTTACGCAATTCTGGCCAAACCTTCCAAAGGTTTATGAATGAAGTTCTTGTCGATTTACCTTTCGTTTTTGTCTACCTAGATGACATATTGATAGAGAGTAAATCAAATTCACAACATTTACAGCACTTAAGAGTAGTTTCTGAAAGATTAGATTTGTATGGTATTAATATTAAACCTTCAAAATGTGTATTAGGCGTTGATCATTTAACATTTCTAGGACATAATATATCTTCAGCTGGTATTTTACTATCTATTGAACGAGTGAACGTCATTAATAATTTTCCCCTACCAACAACTCACAAGCAACTGCAACGATTTATAGGTATGATTAACTTCTATCATCGTTTCGTACCTAATTTCGCTGAGCTACATTCATTATGTACTAGTTTACTAAGCGATTGGCCTACTGACTGTCTTGACAGTTTCTCGAAAGAAAAAAGTGCTATAACTAATGCGATAGTATTAGCCCATCCTTGTAGTGATGACAATATGTTTTTATTGCTGACAGTTGACTGTTCCAATGTCTCTATGCGGGCAGTTTTGGAACAACGTGATAACAGGGAAGTAATTACCCCTTTAGCTTTCTTTTCACGTAAGCTTATTATAGCACAAACGAGATACTCAGCTTTTGATAAGGAGCTTCAGCATAAGCCATTAATTAGAGCATTATTCACCAAAGCTGAAAGGTCTCCTCATCAAATACAACATTTGGAGTATATCGCACAATTTGCATGTGAAATACAGCATATTAAAGGAAAGGACAATATTATTGCTGATTCCTTATCGCGTATACATGATACGTTCTCCTTACAGCAATGCATTTCTTCAATTCAGGCCAAGAAGTCTAACTTGATTAATATTAATGTCGACTTAAAATTACTGAGCAAAACTCAAGAAGAAGATTCTGATCTTAAATTCCTATTGTGAAATCAAGCATCAAGTCCTAAAGTTGTTTATAATTTGCAGAAAATTGATATTCCAGATTCAGATGAATGTATTTGGTGTGATATTTATCGCCCAAAACTGCGCTCATATGTTCCAAACATTTACAGACGAACTATCTTCGATATATTTCACGCTTTATCTCATCTTGGGATTAAAGCTACTAGAACGTTAGTTATTAACAACTATTTTTGGCCTAAAATGAGCACAGATTGTAATTTGTGGGCGAAATCGTGTATTAGCTATCAAATTAATAAAGTCAACCGTCACACCAAAAGTCAGATTGGTGATTTTGAAATTCCGAAAGGGCGCTTCGAACATATTCATATATCTAGTCGAACCATTGCCTCCTTCTAAAGGATGTTCTTATATACTTACTGTTATCGAACAATTTACTAGATGGCCAGAAGCTTATCCTCTTTTTAATATCACGGCAGAAACCGTCGCTCGCACTTTATTTCAGAATTTTGTATGCCGCTTCAGCGTGCCTATTTATATAACGACGGATCAAGGCGTACAATTTTAGTCAAAGTTATTTTCAGAGTTTTCAAAATTTTTAGGGTTTCACAGAGTACGTACGTACAACTTCATACCACTCTTCTTCGAACGGAATGGTGGAAAGGTTTCATCGCTCTCTTAAAGCTGCATTAAGAGCTAGAGCTAACACGTCACATTAGGCGGATGAACTGCCTATTATATTATTAGCTTTCAGAGCGATCCCAAAAGACGATTTGCAATGTTCTTCAGCCGAACTTGTTTTTGGTCAAACCTTGCGGTTACCTGGGTAGTTTTTTGCTAAATCATATACTAATCCGGAAGTTCCCCTCTTTATTACTAAATTACGTACTTATTTTGACAATTTAATTGATACTTCTCCTGTTCGTCACGTTAATCACAAATGATTTATCAGTCCAGACGTTTTGACTTGTGATTTTATTTTTGTTCGGATAGAGCGTTTAAAGCCATGTTTTTTTCATCTGCATGATGGACCATTTAAAGTTTTGTCCCGTACAGGTAAATTAATTAACCAGCATATTTATTGACAGATGTTTGTGATGTCACTGCACTACCTGCTAAGCGAATTCGTTTCGCCATTGATAGTTTAACTAATTTTAACTGATTGACTGTTCTTTTTATTAGCGGGGGAGTAATGTGGCAACTTGCTTACTTGCCTATAAGTGAGGGCAGTTACCAAGAATAAAAAAGAAGAACATCAATAAAAATAATCAATATACCAAAATGAATTATATTTTAATTCAAAAACTGTTAACATTTTAATTCTACAAATAAATATGTATTAAATAAATTTGTAATTTATTATAGTGATTATCAACTATATCACTATACGATCCCTTAGACAATCTACAAACTATTAATATAGAAATACTCGTGTTTTAGTTGATATAATAATAATTATAACAAGTTATTAAAACAAATTTTTAGACTCCTGTGTCAAATCTTAGAATCCAGAAATGTTGAACGATATTTTTTAAGGATCTAAAAACACAACATACTATTATGTTATTTAATTCGTATTATTATTTTAATACAGAATCCCACCGACATAACGTTTTTAATTGTTGGGCTATCCCTAATACTTGATGCTTTCTTTATTTTTCAGAGATATGAGTTCTCATCAAGAGACTTCACTGCAATGTAGAATATACCGAGTTCCACATTATTCCACAATCTTCCTCAACATCCCACAACCTTTCCTTATTTCCACCAACTTTCCCTAACTTTCCATTACCTTTTCCCACTTTCAAACTACATTTCCCATATTTTCACCATATGTTCCCACGTTGCCACCTCTTTCTCCCATTATCTCACTATATTCCCCTACCTTTCACATCATCTTCTTTACTTCCCAGTCCCACAATCTTTACTCACGTTTTCCTACCTCCCTCTCATCATTTTTCACTACCTGCCCACCACCACTGATATAAAATAATACAAGTGATATTAAAAACAAAGTAAAGACACCTGTAATAATAGTTTCTACACAAAACTTCCCTCTCTGTTTGACGAGTTTTACTTATTAATTATTTTATTATTTTAGATGACCACCACGTAATTTTTTTGACTAAAATTGTAGCAGGTTTTTTCCTTGTGGCACTTTACGCTCTTATTTTTTCCGTTATCAAAACTTTGTCTTCAAATTCGTCAAACATGACAGTTTGTTGTTTATCTATTTCCATAATCACGTGAGGCATTGAATCATGTTTATTCTATTTTTACTTACTTCGTCTCTGAAAATCGGCAACTAGCTGGTTGCGGCTGGATTACTTAAGTTTCCTTCAATTATTTTGATAAATGAGGATAATTAATTTATATTTACAATAATTGGCACAGTTATTTCCTCTAAAGGATTTACCAATATATGAATTTCCATGTTTCCTTAATTTTGGACTCATTTGTCTGGAAAATGGTAACTCCTATCAAAATATTGTATAGGAACAAAATTATAGAAAATTTTATGCACTCTGTTTTTGTGAAAAAAATTTTTGTCCATCTTTTTTAGTTTTTGTGTTTAATGACAAAAGCAACATTGGCAACAGTTTCTTTTAATATATGGCCGCCGTTTTGAAAGTACAGCCAGTTTTTTTTTTGGGGGGGGGGGCATGTCTAAAATTGTTCCCTAGGCTTTAATCTTTATGAAAAACATTGTCTACAGGGATCGGTGGGGGGGTGCACGGTTATAGTCGGCTCCCCGACTATAAGTAAAAATAAAATAAATTAAATTTAACGTCTCACGTGACTATGAAAATATATAAACAACAAACTGTGATATTTGACGTACTTGAAGACAGAGTTTTGATAATGGAAAGAAACAATATTTTCCGACAGCCTTCAATTTAATTTTTTTAATTATAATTTAATAACTTTGTTTCAGTTCATGTATGTTTAGTGTGAGACATTTTGTACTAGAAGTATTAAAAACCAGCCTACGTCTGATCCTTTTCGCGCGGCGGTTTCTTTCATCAAAATTTTTAAACATTTTTACAGAAAGCGGCAAAATATCCAACAAAGAGTAAGAAATCATGGAAATGCCATAAATATTTAATTATAGACAATTGCTTAAGAAAGTGTTTGGAGAAGGGATTTTTGAAGTACACATATAAGAAAGTATGACTGCAAGTTTTGAACTTGGGCGATGTTGGGGACATTCGTTTTAGCAATTGAAATCGCAAAACGGCGTATTTCTCTTATTTGCAAATATCTGTGGTTGTATTGCTCGTATTGCAAAAATTTTGCAAAAATAAAAAATGGGCATTTTTCACAATAAAATTTCGAACAAATATAGATATACATGATATCTATAAAATATGTATTTAACATATTTTACAGATATTTAACCTAAAAAAACAAAAACGAAAAGTCAACAGGCAGCTTTTTTAAACAATTTAATTCACTATAATTCACTAGGCGTACTTTACCCAACGCTGTTCTATTTTTAAATTATTTCAAGAATCTTAAATCTATTCAATTAATTCGAACTTTCCGTTCCGCTATTTAAAGAAATTCACTGAGTGATACGTGTAGCACATCAATGGAGTATATAAAAAATACAATGAAAGTAGATACAATATACAAATAAATCACAGAAAAAACTGTTTTAATGACATGCACAGTTAAGTGTGTAATCAATTCTCCAAATCAAAAGCTGAGACAGGTCCTATTAAAGAATAATAAACATTTCCAATGACTGTGTCTTTTGCCATAAATCAAACGTTCATTCAGGAAATTGCTTATAATGTTACTGACCATTGGTAGTACTGTTATCCGTCTTAGAGGAATTTATTATATAGTATAAATTTTAAGTTATATCCTATCTACATTGTAGTTTATACTGTATTGTTTAGAAACACTTATTCCTGGGTAGAAGTCGTTAAAATAATAATTGGTGGAGAATATTTTAGCACTTGGTCGGGGTTTGTCTGAAAAATACTATGCCAATAAACAATTTGCTAAATACCTACTAGCTAGAGTTTTATAATGTGTTGTTATAAGTACTTATGGCTAATAAAGTACTTAATTTAATAGCATGCAATTTAGAGGCGTGTGCCTTTTTCTTTAACTGTATTTGCTGCTACCACTTCCATAAATTCAGATGATTTTATATGAAATAGTAAACGATTTTACTAAGTTTTCCGGTATGAAATAACTAAATAGCACGAACTCAAGAAGAAGAAGAAGAGCTTTAACGTACAATGTTATTTTATGAGAAGGAATGTAAGAAAATGATCCTTAGTTTGTTTAATTTATTATTCAGTTTCGCTGTGCATAAAAAGGTGGTTCCTATTGACGTCTGCAAGACAACGGACGTGCTTTTTGTGACGCTTTTACTAATGTGTGTATAAGTAACTGAAGTGTGAATATTTCTGCATAAATCGATACTATTGGCATAACAGTTTGGTTTATAGTTGATATTTAATTAATACCGGTAAAGTGTTTAGATATAATGCTTGAAACCTTTAATTTCATAAAGTGGCTTAAACATATGATGACAACTGATAAGCAGGTATAAAATCCCGATATCGAAGGGTTGAAAGGATCGTGGCATCGTATACAATGATATTCAATGATGTTGCAAGGCAGAAATAAGATAAGATCTTACATTTTTCATTTAGGATAATAACGCCTTCTTTGCAGGTCAATAATTTTTAATTTTTACTTTACTTTACTTACTTATTGCTAGCTGATACAGACATCCTATGTCAACCTTCCAGTGAATGTTGAATCTAAACTAGACTCAAACTAATCAGTGGCGTACTATTAGGTTACTAGATAGGAGACGACTACAATAACCGCCAAAAAATCAACTCGTCACAGACTACAGATGATTACAGAAGAATAACATTCTGCAGCATAGAATAAAAATGCCACGCAGTTTCTGCCCGAACACATAGTCACTATAGATCTTCAGAAGGCATTTGATACTATCAGTCATGAGGCCATAGTTAACACTCTACGGAATAAACTAGTACCGCACTACCTAATAAACAGGACGATAAAGAATCTCCACGAAAGCACTGCTATACAATGGTTAAACTAAACGCGAGCTAACCGGTGGCATACTAGGTTAATAGTACACCGCGTCAAAACTAAAATTCTTTTAGTATATTAACAAAATACACGCGATATAAATTCTGATAAGAAATAATATCTCTGTTCATCGAGAAAAACAGACTATCATGGGGCCTGACCAAACAGTACATAGCCATATACTGCCAACGACGACATATGGAGCTAAAGACGCGGCAACAACAAAAGCCAACAGAAGAACTTTGAGAAGAGCTACAAGGGACATCATCCAACTACCCGCAAAAACAACAAATAACAGGACGAAAACAGCGACATAAAACATCAATATTACTAGGAGGGAAGACAATTACAAAAAGGATAGAAATCCACGCAATGAAGTACTGAGGACATGTCCAAGAAGGGACTCAACACATCTACTGAAGAAATATCTAATACTGAATAGCAACAAACTATAAATAGGCAGACCATGCTACACATGGAAAACAACAATCAAGAGTATCATGAACAAACTAGGAAATGCCTAGCGCACGATGGTAAATTAATCAATCTATCAATTAAGTACATAAAAAGGTGTATATGTATTAATACTTTAGAATATCTCCTATTGTTTTTAAGAAAGTGCTGTTAAGTAAGCGAGGCTTTTTATTAAACGAGAATAAAAAAATTGAGAAATCAGCTAAAAATGACCTATATTGGTGCTGTAGTTATATTTCCCTTGGGGGGGGGGGGGAGATGTGCAGAAATGTAGAAGAAGTTATCTGCTGACGTTTATAGTACTGACGAAATACAATACAATACAATACAATACTCTGCTCGAATGCAATCTAAAACTGATATCTCCTTCTAATTTTTCAATATCATAGTGAGGTTACATCATCAAAACCACTAAACATTGATCATTAGTCTAAAAAAATTTCTGTGTTTTAACCGAATTCCATATCACCTCAATGGCCCTTTTAAATCTAGAGATCTAGATAGGTCTCAGTGCAGAAGACGGGGCTCTACAGTTTATGGTGTTTATGGTGGTATCCGAACCAGTCTGGCATATCCAACCTCATGAGTCACGATTAGGCCATATTCGGTTCAATCTCATTTCCTAGTTCTAAAAGTACCACATTCATGAACGTAAACTGTATTCGATATTAACAAAATCATAAATGTGAGTGTAAATTTTTTATGAATGTGGATTAATGTTTCATTTGTCGTCTTTGAGTGATCGCGCAGTGTATGCGTATACCGCCCCAATAAACAAATTTGTTTTATAATTGTAATTTCTACAACAATTTTGTTTTATTGTTATTTTATTACTTTTAGAAAACTGCAATAAAACAAAATAGTTGTAAAACTTTTAAATTTTGTTTGTTGGGCGATACGCATAGGCGCATGCATACTATTGCAAAACATACATAAATCAGATATTCTCAAGAAATTATCACAATGAGTTTAGAAATTTTCAATACTAATTAGAAACTGGTGTGTATATAAACAAAATCAAAATAATTGCTTGATAATATAGGCAAATTAATCACGAAAATGCGGTTCAACGGAAAAACAAGGTAACAAAGGGAATTTAGAATAAAATTGTTATGTTCGTCGTTATTTTCTTTTGATATGCAGAAGCTAAATAGACGAGTACTAAAAAGGATGAAATGAAAGATTTAAAAAAACTGAACCGCCTTCAAAAAAGAGTTCTTAAAAATTATGATTATGAATTATGATTTCCATAGTTTTAAGGTCCATTCAGGTCCCCTAAATGGGTGGAAATTTCGTGCCTTCTTTAAGAGCAATACAATACGTTTCTTTAAAAATTGTTCAGGTGCGAATCACATTCTAAATCTGGAAATAAATTATTCAGTACATACGGAGCTAGATATGAAAAGGCTGATTTAAATGATGAAATGCGATGTCTTGGAATTGATATGGAGTTCTCAATGCCTCTCAGAGCTCTCTGGTGGATATTATTATGCCATACAGTTTTTTAAAGCAAATACTGCGGTTTTTTTATTGCGTGTTTTGTTTAAGATAAGTGCACGAATATGACGAAATCTTCGCTTGTTCATTATTAATATCTGCGCGCAATATGAGCAATAAATCAAATACAATTATTTTGAAATTTTTGTAAATGAAATCTCTTTTCATCATTAAAACATGGCGCATACACGACACCTGCATAGTTTCTATAGCAAGCAGATCTCTCTATACAAACATGGCTCTAATATTACTATCTAGACTATGAATCTCTACTAACAGAGATAATTATATCGGGGAAAAATATGTTTTCTTACACACCGCATTACCATGCTCATCAGCATCCCGCTTAGCCAAAAACTGAAGTTCTTAATTTTATTGTTCCTAAATATTACATTTTCGCCTAATTTTATCCGGTGATCGTCCAAATAGAAGATGGTGGTTTTTATATGTATTTAGCTACGAACAGTTTTAGCTCCTGATCAAACTACAACTGTCTTTATTCTGACATTGAACCGTCAGTATTAACTTTATTAGCAGCCCCTTGAATATTTACTGACTCACAGCTCACATATAAATCATAACTGTTTGTCAATGTATGCATCCAATAGCCAGTATTTGGTACTTTCCATTACAAAAGGAAAATCTTCTTATTCACAACGTCTTTTGTCAGACGTTTTGTGATCCACACATTATTCTGATTGGCATCCTTACTGTATAGCAACCATCAGCTCCTTGGTGACATAAGCCCAACGTTTGGAGGGCTTCCTCTTCGCCTCTAGCTATCTGGTTTTCACTTAACTGTCAACCACTCTATAATGTCCTCTCTCCGATTGACGTGAAAAATGAATGATAGAGTTCAGGAAAATATAATTCAAGTGCCCCAAACTCAAAGAAATGGTTTCTAAAAATTGTATGTTTATCCTCTGTCGTCTGCCGTCTCTCGTCTTTTGTGGTCGCATCTTGGAACCAAATACATCTCAAAATGTAATCACAAAATTGACCCTATCTAAAAGTGGGGTAATTTTTTTAAAAATGGTTCTAATGATTTTGTGCAAAAAATTCGCTCTAATTTTATGGAAATTGGATCCTGATCAAATCGGCGGAAAATGTAGTATGTTATGCTCAGGGCCGCACCAAGCCTTTTGTGCGCGGTCGTGCAAATACGAACATGCGCCCTTCAGTAGCATATTAGAATTCAGCTGAAAATGGAGGTTGAGGAAAAAAGTATCTCAAATAAATCACGCTAAACAATTGAATAAAAAATTCAAAATTTTTCAATTCATGCCTGGGCCGGATTAAGGATTGACGCGTCTTTAGGCAAATGAAGTATTTGCATTCTCTTATTTACAGGTGAAGTTATAGAATTGTAAAATCCGCCGCTGGCGAAATTTTCGAATTTTTCAAGGTCAAACAGCCTCAAATTAAAAGTTAAAAATTTTACTTAAAATTATATTATCTTCGAAAAGTAGGTTTCGTGGGCGCAAGACATAAAAATATAAAATACCAATAAAAAAATGTTTTATTATAAAAAAATGCGGTATTTATAGTTTCCCCTGAACTAAAATTAAATATAGCAATTAAATATAAAGAAAAAAAAATGAAAGACATCCTTTATCGTGACTTCTTGCTTGCGCACTCCGCTATAATATAATCCCATAAATAAGTCTGTAAAATGTTGCTACAGAACAGAGGTAATAAATGCGACAATTCTGTCAAAATAAAATAATCAAATAACGAATAAATAATTTCCTTGTACATCTTATTTTCCAACAGATCAATGGTAAACGATAAACGTCATCCGTCGGCCGTCGTCGGGAGATAAAATTAGTTAGTTTGAAATCGCTGAAAAAATGCTATTTTTGCGTTTTCATAAGGACTTATATTTTGACTAGAATATCTGAAAGATATATTTTATTTTCAACATCTCTAAAGAAATTATTAAGAAACAATAAAGTATAACTTTTATAAGTTCTAGTCAAATTACATCCAGAAAAGGCCCAAAAATTTGCTAAAGTAAACGCTATTCGAAAGTAGGATCAAATTGGTTCAAAATTACTGAAGACCTAAGTGGATAAAAGTGTTTTTAAAAAAAAATACTTTATGCAATTTTTGAACACCCCCCAATAAACGGTGAATTCTAAATTTGTAATATTTCATAGAAACTTTTTAATTATAAAGGCGCCATGTCATACATACAACCAGTAATTTTAGTGGATGTACACAGTTTTGGACAGAAAAATCTAGTTTTATAACAGATTGATATTGTTCTTTAATATTAGTGTAAACAAAAGAACATAACCCAAAATTATCTATTTTATGAGGTATTATTTATTTGAATCGAAGACAAAATAGTTCCATCTCAAAACCGTTTTCGATTTCGCCGGTGCGGTTCACGATGCGCATCAAAAGCAATTCTCTTTCCATAACGACATAATATCACCATTCAACTCATATATTATAAAAGATCTGAACGTTTAAATATTTCGTGTTTCACCTTCTTTGCAGATTACGAAAGCGGGCGCCTCAACACGGTTTTTGTCGAATGAATTGAAAAGTATTACTCCTAGCTAAAAAATAAAAATTTCCAAGGAAACGTTCATAAGCTGAGGAACAATTTTCTGTTTTTAAAATCTAACTTTTTGTTTTTTCGGAGATAGGGAGGTTTAAAAATGACGTCAAACGTTTTTAAGTAAAAATACTTGTCTTTAAAAGTTAAATCTCTCAGAAACTATTATATGGCACTTGCGCCAAAAATGTTAAGCATTTTTTTTTAAATTCTTTCTTTTGCTTAAAAAGCAATGAAATTAGAACCGATACAATGTGCGTCTTCGCATTTTTTCCCTAAAAATCTCAACATCTCATAATTATTATTTTCGGCAAAGAACCGCGTAGAAATCCTTATATAAAAATGGCTTCCGTTAAATTGGCTGGATTTTTGATATGTTCTATATTTTGGGCCCCTGCTCAAATGTTTTAACGGGTCGGAGGTCCCAAACCACCAGGGTTTCAAGATATTTGACATTTTATAAAAAATTTGGCAGGTGCAACGGTTTGCAAGAACCTTATAACTTTCTTCGTGTAGGAGATCCTTATTTGCTCTTTGGTACGTAGAAAGAACACAAGGCGAGCTACACTGTATATTGAAAATAAATGTTTTCTTAAAATGTTTTCTTAACCGCTTCTCAAGTCACCGAAGTAACTCCTTGAAAATCCAGAATGATTTTGTGTTAGGTAAAGAGAAACGAGGCCCTACAGCTTATAGTGGAGTCCGAACCACTTCTTGGGGATAATTTTATAATTAAAATTATTTCGCGATGAGCAGGGATTGAACCTGCTTCGCTAGGTACGCCAGTATGCAAGCTAGACGCGCTAAACCACTGAGCTACCGTCCCCGTTACTATAATAGTATACTATAATAGTATACAAAGTGTTCCATTTTTCACATTACATTTTGTCAAATGGAACACCCTGTATTTTTTTACATCATGTTATGTAAAATTAAATTCTCTTTTCTCTAATATAAGCATTGTAGGGATTAAAGCTACAGCTTTTTGAGATATTCGCGATTTTCTTAAATGTTCTAGAACTTTTAAAAATCGCTAATATCTGGAAGGTTGTGACTTTAATCCCTACAGTGCTTATACTAGAGAAAAGATAATTTAATTTTACATAACATGATGTAAGAAAATACAGGGTATTCCATTTAAATTAAAAAAGTTTTTGAAGTGTGAATTTGACAAAATGTAACGAGAAAAATGGAACACTTTATATACTATTATGGAATTTATTTTTAATGTAGAGTGAAGATCGCTTTGTGTTCTTCCTACGTGCCAAAGAGCGAATGAGGATCTTTTATACGAAGAGAGTTATAACGGTTCTTGCAAACCATTGCACCTGCCAATTTTTTTATAAAATGTCAAACATCTCGAAACCCTGGTGGTTTGGGACCTCTGACCCATAGAGACATTTTATCAGAGGCCCAAAATATAGAACATATCAAAAATCTAGCCAATTTAACGGAAGCCATTTTTATATCAGGATTTGTAAGGGGTTATTACTCATTCGGGTGAATTACGACATTCGCCTTCGGCTAGTGTCGTAAACGCCATCCTCTTGAGTAATAGTCATCATTACACGTTCGTTGAATAATATAATATTAACAGTGATGGCGGGCCCCGGTGCTGCAGCCCCGCCTACCACCCCTATCGTCAGCCCTGCCTATACCAGAAACTTAGTACGAGTTGTGCCAGACCATTTATTTGTATCGGTTATAATCAGAGCTGTGCAAGTACAGGTTCAAATTGTACTTGGTAGCACAAGTAAATACTTTTACATGTACTTGCACTGGTACTTAAGTACAATATTAATTGAAGTACTTGGTACCTGTACTTTAGCAAATTTAGTGAAGGTACTTGTACTTTGTACTTGTGATTTTTTGTTCTCCTATAATTACAAGTACTTTTATAAGTACAAGTACTTTTACAAGTATAAATACCTTCACGAGTACAAATACCCACATTTGTAAGTTTCAACTTGTAAAAGGTTGTTGTTTGGCGCCTCTTGTTATCTGATAGTGAATTTAGTTGTTGTGTAGACATTGCGTGAAGTACACGCGTTCACATTTAAACCAGTCTAATTTTGTTTTACTTTATTAAAAACCTCTGCCCAATGAATCACTATTTCCACATCCAGATTTTCTAAACTTTAATAATATAATATTTGTAATAAAATATTATTTTGGGTATTCAGCAGATAATATTTGTAATCGCCTACCCCAAATACCCATAAAACGATATACCACACCGATAGTGGGGGTGGGGGTGCAAGAAGTAAAATTGAGGCCTTTGGTTCCTGTACACACACTAACTTACAATTTTTTTCACCTCCTTTAATAGTGGAGTGGATGTGGGTAATGCCAAAAAAATTTTGAGACCTCAGCTTCACTTATATTTATTAAATACCAATTTTACGGAGTCCTACTTGCTTGATTTACCTATTTACCCCAATTTATCCCAATTTACCTCCCAACCCTTCAACGGAATAAGATATAATATAATCTAGTTCCAGATTTCGTTAAAGTACATACACGTACCAAATTTCAAGTCAATATCTCAAATGGTTCCGGAGTAATCGTGCGCGCAAGAAAAGTTACAGACAGACAGAAATTTTTTTTTGCTCAAACTTAAAAATCTCGACGTTTCATGACATTCTAAGCCTATTTGAACAATAAAAATTTTCAATTTTTTTTTTTGCGTTACCGCATTTCCACTGGATGTGGAAGTAAAATTACACTATTTACATTTAGCGTTTAGTAGACGAAAAATAATTTTCAATTAGATAAAAACACATGGCTGGTTCGAACTTTGCAGTCGATTAGATAATTACGTGTACTTGACGAAAAAAAATTGTTTGAGTGAATCACCCACATTCCAGACGTAGGGGGTGGAAAAAATGGGTGGCAGTGCGTTTTGCGCGCCTTTTAGTAAATATGATTTTTAACAAAAAAAGTAAAAAGTGCTTTTTTGTAGGTATTAACATTATCTATAAATTGTATATTTATTTATCTCTCTACGACAAAAATCGACGAAGATAAAGTTATATGAATATATGCATGATGCTTTGTAATTTTATTATTTTAGAAAAAGGTTGTGGTTATTTGAAAATAACTCTAAATTTATTATTATTCTTTCCTTTTTCTAGATTATCAAAATATTTATTAAAATATATATCTATTCTTCTTTTTTTTTCACGGCGAAAACTGCCTGTTACATGACGAGAGAGATCTTATTATTTTGTACTAACTGAAAAACGAAATAGTAAATAAGGGACGGGAAATATTTTATAGAATGTAAAATCTAAAAATCTACATCACTGGTTATTTAAAAAACGAGTTTAATCGTATGTGTAATTTTCTTTATTAGTGAATTGCTTGCAGTTTGCAATGGAAAAATAATTGTGTGACTTTTTTACGAGAAGTTTATGCATATTTTGCAACAATTTGTTTAAAAATCACTGTTTAAATAAATAACACAGGTTCCTTACTGTACTTCCTGTACTAATTTCACAATACATATTTTAGGAAAGTTTGTAATTTTAATCTGAATTTTTGTTTCCAAAGTGGGCATTGTGAGTTAAAATTATTTCCATGATTTTATGATTTCGATGACTGAAAGAAGTTCTCGACATAACGATATTATTGAAATAATGAATTATTATACTCAGAGTATTAAATACTTAATATATTTTTGTTCTTATATTATCTTATAGTTACTTGAATAAATGTTTAGTTTTTACTGATTTGTTGCTCCAGTAGAATTTTTTAAAAGTACTTGTACTTGTACTCAAGTACTTCTTTTTTGGGTACTTGCACAGCTCGGGTTATAATTTATATTGCGTAATAGTTCAGGAATATTACGTTTTTATTCCGACAAAATTCATAAAGATTTGAAAATTGGTGGGTATGTTGGGTATAGCATAAGGATTACTAAACCAAAAAGTTCCCATCCCTAAATAATGTGCTTCATCCCCCAGGACGTCCTTTCTACCCCCATTTTGAGTTTTTCTAGATTATCTCGGCAACGGTGTAATTTTCGACAAAAATACCTATATACAAAATTGTTCCTTGGAAAACTCTCTATCAAAAAGGTTTTTACCACTTTTTTCCTAAAATTAATAATAGCGTGGGAAATATGGCGCAAACATAAGGGTTGGTTCCGACTAGCACTCTCTACAGTACGATAAGTTTAACGTTTAACGCTTAAAATATCAGTAGGCACTAAAATTTATTTACAATTTTAATAAATATACAACTTCCACCCCCTCACCTCTATAAAAAGACCGTGTTGTACTTATTTCCACACCACCCTAGAGGTAAAGTACTTGGCGCGTTTTTTTTAAAGTGGTATCCCCTGTAGGCCTAATCCACTAATTATCAAATGTTAATTATAAATCTTGGTCGTCTTCCACAGATTCAACATTCAAGCATGATTGTCCATGGCAATGATAACACATTATAAAGCAACGCAAGCCTGCTCTTCTGCAACTACACCTGTATTCGCACCCTAATTTACATGAACATGAAATAAGCGTTAAAACAGATTCGGGAGCTGGTTCTTTTATAGTCATTATTGGGATTAATATACCGCCAACTTTTTTCCACCCCCAATCGGTAGCTTTGAGCGTCGCAGAATGATGTGCTGTATAGTAACACCGAACATTTCGGTGATGGTAAATAGATAACGAATTATATGACTTGCGCTAATTACGGCCCTGATTTACCAACGTACTATTCGTTTGAGGAGAAATGGTCTAAAAACCTTTTTTGTAGAGAATTTCCTGTAGAACACTATTTTTGTCGTAAAATGCACCATTTCATGGATAATTTTAAAAAAGCGAAAATTGGGGTGAATACTATGTCGTAGGGGATGAAGCACACAATTTAGGGGTGGGAACTTTTCGGTTTATTATTACATATGCTTTCCTGATTATTTCCACCAATTTTCAAAACTTTATGAATTTTGTCGGATATATCGCAATTTGAACCGTAATATTACTGAATTATAACAGAAAGTGTCATTTCTTTTAAAATGAAATACCGTTCATTTAATGTTTTAGCGCTTTTAGTAGTATTTTTCAATCCGTGCCAAAAATATCATGAATACCGCAAATAGTAGTTAGTTTTGTGTTTTTCAGTAATAACCAGGTATTCCTTATATGATGTAACATTGGTTAAATATATTTTCATAATAATTAGCTACGGAGGAGAAATCATATTGTGTATGTATGTTCACTTGCAATTTCCTGTACAAGTATTGTAAAATACTAGCTTTTAATCAAAAGTAAGTGAATGAAAATATTGTTATCTGTCTTCTTATCTCCATCATTAATTTGTTAGTACGATATGTTATCTAACTAATAATAAGACTCAAGTGAATGCATCTGCTGTAATGGTATATGCATAGCATTAACTGTCGAACTAAGAAAAATCGGAATAGCAAACCTTTAACCTCTACGTAATAACAAATGAACTGGCATGGTATTTATAAGAAACGCAATAATAATTAAAGTAAAACATCGCTTGTGCAGTGTGTTGTAATTATACCTACAGCCGTTTCGAATAATACTATATATATGTTATTAAAACAATGCGCTTTGACCCAGTTCCTGGACAAAATCAATTTCAATCTCCTAAATGGTTATTTTATCGACGAGATGACCCACAAAGCAGAATTACTCAGCGGAATATAACCTAGGCCTTACGTTAAAATAAAGTGTAATTGGCAGTATAAATCTAGATATTAGATCTGTAATAAAAACTCAATAAACGATCAAGTTTTTAACTGAGTATTAACAAGCGGAATGAATACACATAAAATATTACCACGTGTGGAATAAATTTAATACTTTTAGAATTTCTAATCCGCTCCGCAACAGAAATAAATTAATTGAAAGGGCGCTTGCGTCATTTGTAATAAAAGATCACATTCTTGTTCTATATTTGCATAATTCCTTTATTTGTTAAGATAGAATGTGAATAATCACGGACTTGGAAAGTGCTATCGCTTGTTTCCATTGCATATCTAGAGTCTCTACTTTGAACGGGTAGAGATACCGTCTAAAAAAAGTTGTGCAACTATCACATTAAATAATAAGTCACTAGGTAATCTGATAGATGCTCGTACGATTTGACAAAATTGAATTATTAAAAGTTTATAAGGAGTTTTTCCGTAAAATACGTCGTGAAAATTTGCTCAACTAGTGTGCAAAGTGGTTATTTTTAAAAAAGTGGGAAGTCTATAATAATAGCACAGGAATTTTAGTTTTTGGCCAGGAATTATTTATTTTCAAGCTGAAAATTTGCAGGATTATAGTTTTGGTTCAGGACAACACGTACCAAAAAGTCCCCTACTGTCCCACGTCGGCATCTCTATCTTTGCGGAGCAACAAGGGCCTAAGTCGCAGAAATTGCAGAACTGGCTATAAAGTGCAACAGAAAAGTTGTTACTGGTCCGACTTGGGTCTAAATGGTCATAAAAGCTTCGAAGACATATCCGTTCGTATTTCAGATGTTCCATACATATTTTGTTCATAATTTTCCGTTCTAGTGCTGTGAAAATTTCAGAAATTGAAAAAATTCCAAAATGGCACCATTGCTAATAAATAAAGACTCAGAGGAGGAAACGTACACGAATAAACATTTCTCTTCATACTTTGGGCTTTCCATTGATATATCTACCTTCTCTCTAACTTCACCCTTCCATTGCATATCTAGAGTCTCTACTTTGAACGGGTAGAGATACCGTCTAAAAAAAGTTGTGCAACTATCACATTAAATAATAAGTCACTAGGTAATCTGATAGATGCTCGTACGATTTGACAAAATTGAATTATTAAAAGTTTATAAGGAGTTTTTCCGTAAAATACGTCGTGAAAATTTGCTCAACTAGTGTGCAAAGTGGTTATTTTTAAAAAAGTGGGAAGTCTATAATAATAGCACAGGAATTTTAGTTTTTGGCCAGGAATTATTTATTTTCAAGCTGAAAATTTGCAGGATTATAGTTTTGGTTCAGGACAACACGTACCAAAAAGTCCTCTACTGTCCCACGTCGGCATCTCTATCTTTGCGGAGCAACGAGGGCCTAAGTCGCATAAATTGCAGAGCTGGCTATAAAGTGCAACAGAAAAGTTGTTACTGGTCCGACTTGGGTCTAAATGGTCATAAAAGCTTCGAAGAAGCATATCCGTTCGTATTTCAGATGTTCCATACATATTTTGTTCATAATTTTCCGTTCTAGTGCTGTGAAAATTTCAGAAATTGAAAAAATTCCGAAATGGCACCATTGCTAATAAATAAAGACTCAGAGGAGGAAACGTACACGAATAAACATTTCTCTTCATACTTTGGGCTTTCCATTGATATATCTACCTTCTCTCTAACTTCACCCGTTACGGAGCTACGCCACTCTGAGTATCGCCGAGCTGCTGACTGCGCTGATGAGACTTGCGAATTCCTGTTTATATATTATTGGTGTTTTATAAAATTTATTGAATGAAATTTGACTTATCAGACTCAGAAAATGACTTTATTCGGCAAGACAATTGACATTATTGATCTACTGGGAAGTGGGGTCATGCGGATCATCATCCATATCCACTGACTGGCTGTTGCTGCAGTTGGACAGCTGGATCCTCTACAGCTCCTGCAGTTCAGACCAGAGTTCCTGTACTCGCACCAAATACGCAGGCCGCCTTGCAGGCACAGGGAATTAGTTGTAGTATTGTAGAAGAACGTACTACCGGGCGTCAAAATAACGCGACACCAATTTATATCTCAGGGGGCGCCAGTCGCGTATTACCCCATTCTTCTATCTCCCAGGCGGGTTCGAGATAAGATGCACTTCGATAGCCGAGTAATGGACCAAGGCTGCACTACCACAGATCGGAAATGACGCTCTCTCTGGACCTGAATTCCCTCGTTAGGGGTTTAGGCGCCTCTTAATTTCCTGAAATTTTGCATAAAAAAATCCCAACCGAAGAATTTCTCTGCGGAGGGATTAATTTTTGTACATGGAAACCACGTTTTGGTCTGTTAATGACGGAATCTATTTCTCAAAAAACGCATAAAAAAATCCCTCTCAAACCTCCGTAAAGCAACCAGAAGGTCGAACGTTAATGTGAATTAACTCGACACATCCGGCTTTCTATACGAAAGTTCCAGGGATTATAAACCGTCAACAAGCCTCAAGATCAATTTAGAAACAATAGTTCAAAGAATCCGTTTATTTAACAAAATTGGTTATACAAAATTGTCAAGATAAGAATCGTGCCTTCCCCAATCAAGGTAACGACTTTCAGACCATACAAGCGAGAGCGCTCACGCTAACGATCGATTAGGTAGAAAAGATTCATGCATACCTTCTCAGAATCAAGATGCGAGCATTTTTAGAATCGTCTCAGACTCTGGGTAAATGAATAATCATGGCTGACTGAAATAACTTAAAAAAGTTTTACTCAATGAATTTAGGTTTGCTAGAGACTACTTAGCTCTAAAGTTCTTGTATCGTGAAGAGCCACGTACTCGAACACATTCAGAGGACTTATTACTGCGTATGTTGAATGGCGTTCGATCAGTCCACGACTTACTAGCCCTTATCACAATCGTTCAATATTATCGATTTGGCAGCGACCCACCTTCGAGCGGCTTTTAGGCAAAATTGAATTTTTGGATTTTTATGCACAAGGCGTTTTCCTCCATAACTTTGTCATTTGAAAAGCCCCGTTATTGGCTTTTCTACCATTGCTTTGTCTGGACCACTCAACGCGCTCGACCAAATTGCGAGCCGCTGAGTCAATCCAAACTCTTTCCATGCGAGAAACCGGCCTTGTACATGTGCATTGATTTTTATCAATTTTTGCTTATCGGCACTACGCCGGCTTTGTTAAAATCTTCTTTTTTGCCTTTTGGATGCAGTGCATCGCTAAAATTGTATGCTCATACTTTAGAATTGGGCTTTCAATGACCGTACTTCAAAGGTCAATGTCTTTGGTGGAGGAATAAAAAATAAAAAATAATTCAAAGTATATTTTCGTGGTACTTTTTGAACTGACTTTGTGGTACTTTTGAAAAATCTATTTAAGACCAATTTCGGCGTACTTTTGAAAAATCAATTTTCAAGCCAAATTTCAAGGTACTTTTGAAAAACTAATGTGCGGGTGAAATTTTGGCGTACTTTTGAAAAATCGATTTTCAAGCCAAATTTCAACGCAGTTTTGAAAAATTAGTCTGTAAGTGAAATTTTGGCGTACTTTCGATAAATCGATTCCTGAGCCAAATTTTGACGCCCTTCCAAAAATATTATTTTTCAAAGTCCAATTTGTGGTACCTTTGAAAAAGTATATTATTCATAAATCTTTGTCATTATATACTTCTGCTCTCATATTCTGAACCAAAAACATTTTTTCTAAGTGAAAATTTGGTGTTTCTTCGAATTTTCACCTGGTCATTTCCAACGCCTTATAGAACCCTCTGCAGACTCCCAAAAATGTCTTCAAATGAAATTTTTGTCTAAGTCGAATTTTGATTCTGTCTTCAACTTAGGACGATTTTGGAGAGTTCTACAACAGTATCAGGAGCTGGCTGCCTTGTGGTAGGAACCGGAACCGGGCCCTGGACCCTGATTTCCGCCCCCAGTCCTCCGGGTTGAGGTTGACGTCTAGCCATTGCTGGACCTGCAAAAAAGCACATGGACATTAGTTTAGTGCTGCAAGCTTTTCGAGAGATTAAATCCTCACATTATTCTCCCTAACACCCCCACCTGGAAGTATGTGGGGAACGAATTTTTTTCACAGGCGGCACTTGTTGTCGGGAGGCTTGTCAAATCAAAGGAGGCTGTCACCGACTGCTTCGCCACGCTCTGGTTGTATCGGACTACTCGTAGCTGGTCCAAGCTGGTCTTGCTCACTGCCTCCATAAAGGGCTACGATAAAGATTCCCCAGCAGCGGCCACAGCCCTCTTGCCAGATACAGTATGTGAGAAGACCGCGGAGCATTCTTATAGCTCAAATCTCTTCTTCAGGAACTGCCACGCCTTCTGTTTCCCCATTATGTGCAGAGCTGACGCCTGTGTCCACCATGACTTAACTACGATCACTCGATTTTCCCGCACCAATGAACCGATGCACACAATGCGAGGACTATCACAGCTACTGAACTAAGAAGGCATAGCTCGCCGTGCGCCTGCTTAATTGTTTAGACTAGACATGATCGACGCAACAATGAACTGCACTTAACTGTCCGAGTGTCTCCGCTCCGTAATGGGTGACGCTACAGAGACATACCAATGAAAATCCCAAAGTATGAAGAGAAATGTTTATTCGGGTACGTTTTCCCCTCTGAGTCTTTATTTATCCGCAATGGTGCCATTTCGGAATTTTTTCAATTTCTGAAATTATCACAGCACTAGAACGGAAAATTATGAAGAAAATATGCATGGAACATCTGAAATACGAACGGATATGCTTCTCCGTAGCTTTTATGATCATTTCGACCCAAATCGGACCAATAACAACCTTTCTGCTGCATTTTATAGCCAGCTCTGCAATTTCTGCGACTTAGGCCCTTTTTGCTCCACAAAAATAGGGAAAACGACGGGGGAGAGTAGGAGACGTGTTGTCCTGGACCAAAACTATAATCCTGCAAATTTTCAGCTTTACAATAATTAATTCTGGGTAAAAGCGATATATTGACTAAATCTCCTGGGCTATAATAGTTGCATAGAATATTTTCTCCAACGCCTACTTTTATTCTACTGCATTCTAATAATAACAAAAATGATGAAAATCCTTTAAATTTTAATATATCGGTAAATGCCTAACACCTTTTGATCCTGGATGAAAAAAGTTATGTTTATGCTAGGCTCAGTATCCGTTAACAATCGGAATAAGCGACCATAATTGATATGTCAAATTCTCGTTCTACCGTCTCGTCAAAGTGCCCGACACAAAAATGCATATTCAACTCATTTTCATTGTGTTCAATCTTGATTATATCGACATTTATACGTCACATTAATAAGATTTAATTAACAATTTTTCATTAAATACGTCAATGGAGAATGTTTTCTGAAATTAGCATAAATAAAATGGGAACCATCTCTAATGAGCTAAATATCTTGGACTGCCAAATGATAACCAATACACTGGGCACTGCTTTGGACGGATATCAGCTGGCTGATGTTGGCACTGATATTACGAGCATCAAATAACATGGAACATGGAAATCATATTGAGTGGTCTGGGGGTATATAGAATATTCAATTCAAAACAAAATTGAAATTTCATATAAAATGTTAGACTGAGAAGAATCAGCTCCATCTTCTGTCTCTATCCCGGAATCCATCCACCAAGCTTCTGCAGCCTCATCGAGAATTAACATTTCTGTAGAATTTCTATAATTTATTAGTTATAACTGTGCTTTTGTGTTTCTTTAATTGATCTTCGTGTTTTTTTGGGTGAAATCCCGCACCGCAAGGTGATAATTTTTTCACGAATTGGAATTTTGGAAGCAAACAATCCACGATTTCGTGCACATTTCGTGCAAATTTTTAAAAAATATTTATAGATTCCTGACCTTGCCCAAGGTCTTTTTTAGACAGCCAAATAAAGAGACAAAAAATCAAGTCCCCCACCATGATGACCACTTATTAATTTTTGGCTTTGTTTTACTGATTTCAAATGTTAAAAGTCTATTGTTAGCGTCAGTTACGAATTTAATTTACTATTCTGAATCCAGGCTTATCAATGTAAACTAATATAGTTACTTTTTTGTTGTCTCTACTAAAATCAAACTTTGTGACGGCCAATACTCCAACGATGTAATAAATTTTATAAACATTATGCAAATAATATAAAACAGTAATCTAGCTGCCCACACCGCAGGAAAATATGCGTTTGCTTTGGTTAGCATACGCATATTAATAATGTAATAGGTAATTAAATTAATTTATTTACAATTACCACAAATTAGAATGTCTCAACCATAATTGTCGGTACCAAGAAAAGAGTCCTCAAACATTCAACATTTATTTAAGTAAATTTACCTTGAAGGCTTTTCACATTTATTTGTTGACATTTCTATATGTTCACATTCTTAATGTTTTTGTAATCACGTTTAGAATTCTTTTTCATTTGTTATCTAATCACGAGCAAATAAACAATTAAATACTAGGTTATAGAAAATCCTGAGAGAGAAATACGTAGAAAGCGGGTTTCCTTTTTATTATGAAAATCGGTATTTTCTAACGTTTTACAATGTAGCTTTAAATTAAAGTCCCTATTGAAGGTGTATTAGTGGACATAGTTGCCTGAAAGCAAACAACTGCTTTCTGTAAGGATATACAGAAACTAAATTATTTGAATTTTTATGTAGCTTCCTACTTTACAGTTAGCTGACTGGAGATTTTAATACTGAACAACGAAGACTCTGGGATTTCCAAGTTAAAAATATTTTAAAAACGAATTGCGTAGAAAGTTCAAATATGAAAATATATTTCTATTGTGTATTATTCTTTAAATTTTAAATTAGTCGTGCAACTACTGACCAATTGTTATTCTTAGGTATTAAACCTTAATGCAGATAAGGGAAACAGAATAGACATTAGTTTGCCAATGCCAGAAATGTTCGCATTGAAATAGATCAGATATAAAATTTTTTGTTCAATATTAATATTACACATGTTTTGCAATATCTTAAAGGAATAAGAGATAAAAATCAGTGAAATCCGAATATAAAATATAAACTACTTTCAATACTACGTACAATTGAAAATGTCTGAGTGTTTGAAGTCACCGACAGATAAGATAACTTAGTCAAAATGTACATATAGGAAAGTACACATTAATGAAATTTATAATTGCACTTCAATGTTATGATATAGTTCATCTCAAACTTATAGCAACATGAGGCCCAGTGTTTCAATGCAAAGTTAAGCACTTTATCCTACAAATAAATTAGCTAGAAGGTTAGAATATGAAGTTACAATATTGAAGTGTTTAATAAAAGCATATTCTAAATTTCTAGCTGATTTATTTGTAGGATAAAGTGCTTAACTTTGCATTGAAACACTGGGTCTCATGTTGCTATAAGTTTGAGATGAACTATAGTAATATTCAACGAATTAACCTTTATGAGCTTACATCACCTCTAAAAAGAAATGTGTAAATGTAGATATTTTCACAATTTTGTTTTATTTCTCACACTAACAGGAGAGAAGCTTTGTATTCGTGAAAAAATCACTAGGTATGCGAGTTTTTTCGGATTTTCACATTCCAAAATATGACTATCTCAAAAATTAAGATCTTTCAATTCTGTCAGCCGGTCTTCCTAGCTGAGTGTTTAGTGTCCATACCTCTGTATTTCTGTTGGCGCTATAGCTACAAAATTATTTGACAGCGAAAAATAATATTTGGAAAGTAGTTGACGCAACAGGAAATGGAATATACTTTTAGTGAAAATATACTAGTTATACCTTTTCTCTTCTTACGGGTTGCGGTATCTTAACCCCGCTGTACTGAAGCTTATGTTTATTGTACCATTTTCGTTATCATTCTCGGTCGATGATAGCTTTGGCTATCTCTTCTGGGTCACAAATGGTCGCTCGAAGAATAAACGCCTTCCAGTTACAAAGGCTGGACATTCACAAAATATGTGGTGAGGAGTTTCCTCATCCTCGCCACACATCCGGCACTGTCCATTGTCCCTCACCCCTATATTGTGCCTTGTTTCTGACTCAATAGTTCCTTTGTGATCCCTCTTGCGGTATTATATGCTAGCCCGCAGATGCCTTCTTTAGTTAGCTTATCTGCTTTTTCATTATCTTCATTGCCCTCGCGTCCACTCCAATTGTACGCTATAGTGTTTCGACAGTTTCGTTAGGGAATCAACGTAGTCTTTCACCGTTTTGGAAGGTATCTCTACCGCATCCAGATCCTTGAGAGCCGCTTGGTTGTCAGTGATGACATGAATTTCTTCGTCAGTGTATGACCTCCGTATCATATCTTGTGCACAGATTTCTATAGCTGTGACTTCTGCTTGGAACATTGTCGCGGTACTACTCAGGTTCAGGCTAATGTCTGTCCCTGGTTCGCAGTTGCCTTATTCCCTCCTCTCCCCTGTCAGGTATGTACACTTTGAAGATTTTTGTGAACTTGTGGCTTGGCTGATTCTATCCGACTGTATTTTTAGTAGTCGATTTTTTCTATTTGTTGAAATATCTCGGTGTGGCATAATATTCTTAGAATCGTCCAGTATCCGTTTCTTTTCAGCCTATTTGTTGTTAGCAGTGCCTCATTCTTCACAACTAAATGTAGTGTAGGCAGGCAAAGTAGTGCTTCCATGGCTGCGGTAGGCGTTGTTGACATTGCTCCCGTTATCCCTAGACAAGCCAGTCTTTGTACCTTTCGTAGTTTTCTCATCCTCATCCTCCCCCTTTCCACCTTTCCGAAAATGACCACGGTGACCCTTCCTGGGTTCACGGAAAGACCTTTCTGGATACACTATCTATCTACCATGCATCTATCTACCTTCTGCATCCTCTCTGATGCAGCGTCTTCAACCTATTACTAGGATGGTGGCATCGTCTGCATAACCTTGCGCGTGTACTCCTTGCTGTTCCAGTCAAGATAAGAGCTCGTTTACAACCAGGAACCACAGGAGGATAGAATACCTTAAAAAATATATTAACGAAAATGTAATGGAAGACAATAATATTAGGCATGTAGTTAACACAATAAGGAAGATGCATGAAATTTTAAAATGCTTGAAAAAGTGATTTGCTCTTAATTTCCATTACGCAGAAAACGATTATAATAAAATAAATTCAAAATAAAATTTATATTCCGTAAAATTAATATTTAAATTATGCCGTAATTTGTAAACAAAACCACGTGACTGCAAAACGGTTTCTTATTGGTGTGAAGTCAATGACGATATCCGTTAGTCGGAATATTTTTCCAAAGTAGACGCAGTGTCCTAACCTCTTGCTGACTACGAACTAATTTTGGAGAATCTTGAATGTAAAATTACTATATTTGTAGTGATACTCTTAGTTTTACATTTAGGCACAATGCAATATTTGTAACTCATAAGTCATAATAATATTGTTCGCTAGCCACAATAACACCACAAACAAGAACTTGGTAAACTGACTGTAAACAATAAACTGACATTTGACAAACCCATCGAAATTGTTTTTTTTTTTTAACTATTTAACGTCGGCCTATTTCCGCTACCAGGGCCTATCACCAACGCCAGGAGACGAGCTACCTCCAACCTGGAAATTTTGCCGAACCTCTTCCCTTAAGAAGAGTAGGGATCTTTTACTTGCCTAATATTTAATGGACAAGGGACCGCTTGCTTTACATCCCCTCCGAAGGATGGTATATCCACTACGTAATCCTCGTCTGAAATTACGTTGCTTCTGCGTATACACTGATATACAGGCCGCTAGAAGGTGGGACGAGAACGCTGTATTTCTCAAGTACTAACCGCGCTCGACGTTGCTTCAACGGAATATCGACTGATATTCACATTGAAGTCGCCTCTACGCTTGCCCTTCGAAGTTGCTTTAGATATACGAAACTACTGAAATTGCTTTAGATATACGAAACTACTGAAGCATGTTTATACGGAAAAAGAAACTTCCGTTCACTATTCCGTCCTTGTCTGACAAAATCTGATTGGTTGAAGAAAACGTCCGACTGGCTTAACCATCTGTCCACAGACCGACAAAAAGGATGGAATAGTGCACGCAAGTTTCTCTCTGTGTGTCACTTTCTCTAGTCGAGTGCATCTTCCAGTTTGTTATTAATTTCGATGAACAAATCATAACGGAAAATGTCGCAGTTAATGTCACTAAATAACTGCCACTTTGAAATATCCAAATTCCTCACCGATGAAATTATTTATTTTCTCGCTGTAGTAGCATTAAAAAAATCGTATATTTTACATTTTTATAACTTTTTTGATGCTGTATCGATTTTCATTATAAAAAAAAAACCATGCAACTTCGCTATTAGTAAATATATTAAAACTACTTAATTTCTTCGCAGAGCTGAAATTAAAAAATCATAATGTTGAGCTTATAACTCCGTCAAAAGATATATTTTATTTGTTTTGTTTTTAGTAATTTCACGGTAAATTAATTCACCAAAAGCATAAAATACATGAAATTTTCACGCGTATGTAGCTGTAGGTAAAAGATGCACTATATAGATGCAATTAATATGCAGCCACAGAGATTTATAAAAAAAATATACGAAATCTGCATATTTTAAGCACTTCATCATAAATTGACCACTTCATCGTAAAGTTGATTATTCAAGAAGTTGTTGTTAATTATTTTAGGCTCCCAAGGAATGTATAGGTACTAATTTTTTCGGACTCTAAAGCAGAAACGGTATATAAGATTCCAACGCGCTAATTAAATGTTTTAAAATATTGTTTATATAAAGCGTAAATTAGTTTAATCAATCATATTTGAAAAAGAACATAGAAATGTAATTCTTCTATGCTTTTGTAGAATGCCGCACATTAGTGAGTCACATTAGACGCAAAACAGCTAAAACTTCGAAAAACGGTTAACCAAGATCCATTTTGATGAAACCTTTTTTAAAGTATGCGTTTGCCTCATTAACTGTTTAAACAAATTATCGTTAATTAAATTATAGAAATTAAAAAAAAAATTTCTTATATATCAAAAATAGCAAATAAAAATTGTCATAAACAATTCATTAATTATAGTAGAGTGTACTTGATGAAGTAAAAAAAATATTTTGAGGTTCTTGGTTCTTGTACTCACACTAAATCACAATTTTTTTTCATCTCCTTTAATAATGGAGTGGGGGTGGTAATGGAGGTGGCTAATGCCAAAAAATTTTTTGAGACATTTTCTTCTCTTCTATATACTAAATACTAATTTCATGGACTCTTACCTGCTTGATTTACCTATTTACCCCCCCATTTATCCCAATTTACCCCCCAACTCTTCGACGGAATGAGATGAAAATATAATCTAGTTCCAGATCCCGCTAAGGTACATACGTGTACCAAATTTCAAGCGGTTCCAGAGTAATCGTGCGCAAAAAAAGTTACAGACAGACCGACAGACAGAATTTTTTTTTCGTTTAAACTTAAAATCTCGATGATTCATGGCATTTGAACAATAAAAAATTTCAATTTTTTTTTTGTCGTTACTATACTTCCACTGGATGTGGAAGTAATTAAGGTGTACAGAGAAAGTTAATACAGGTTCTTAAAGTATACTGCCACAGCTAATCGATCACGGGCGAATTTTCTATTTTATCGTTTAGTTTCTTCACCACACATGTTTGAAAATCACTTTTTTTATATTTGGGTGATTTCTGCATAATTCTGCAACTATCTTGATAAATATCAATCGGATGTTTCTAGACAAAACCGCAGCTATTTCCAGTTGGAGAAATAACGGAAAACCCCCTTCCCTCCGACAATAGCCCATTTTTAATCATCAATATGTATACTTTTCAATCTAGATATTGAGAATAAATTTGTGGAGGTGTTAGCTACAAAATTCAAAATCACCTAAGTAATTTAGAAAATACTGAGCGCACTTTCAGGCGCGATAAGCCACAACCCTAGTTAAACTCACACTAGTGCTCAGCAAACTGGATGAATATGAAAACGAAGGGATCTGTTTAAAAAATACTATTGCAAAACTGGACCGGTATTTATCTTTGTTATTTTTTCATAAATAAAAATTGAAAATTGTTCTTGAACTTTAGTTATAATAAAGCTGGTTTAAAGATATCAATAACAAATAATAATAATTGATGCCTAAATAATATAATTTGTCTAAAGCATATGATAATTAATATATTACAAGAAAAAACTGCTTTTAATGTTTCAAAATTAGTATATTGATACTCTATATATGTTTCGGTTTATTAGACTTAGACCTTTCTCAAGAGTAAATACAAAGATTACTTCTTTGTATCTTTGTACTTACTCTTGAGAAAGGCCTAATAAGCCGAAATATGTAGAGTATCGTATGGATATACTTATTCTGAAATATTAACAAGCAGTTTTTCTTGTAATTAGAACTATTTTTGTAAAGAATGACTTTTTCTCGGCAAATCAAAAATAAGAAAGTGTGGCAAGGTGCGGTACTCCATCCGGGAACACACTGTATAAATGCTTGAATAAATAATTTGTAATAATAACATTAACTTATACTATTTTTTGCTTAATCATTGAAACTGCCATTTTGAGTCTGAGATTTTAATTTGATTTATTTTGTTAGGTACAGAAACCAAAACTTTCCACAGTGCTTCCCTCTAACGCAGTAAATCATAGCATGTACATAGTGCAGTAAGACTTTAATGCACATATACTCCACACATGGTCTATCGAAAATGGAAACGCGCTAAAAAACCTAGCACACATGTTTGACTTAACAATAAGAAATATATGGAGTAAAAGTCAAACATGCATTAACACCTGGAGTAATGGAAGCTCAATCACACAAATAGACCATATTCTGGTAAGCAGAAAGATAAGGGAAAGGATTAAGAAGGTTAAAGCAAAAAGGACAGCAGAAAACCTACTGAAGAAAACGCTAACACTGAACAGCACCAAATTAAAAATAGGGAGACCATGTTACACGTGGAAAACAACAATCGATAGGATCATAAACAAACTGGGAAAGAAAAGCGAGGAGAAAAATGAAAAAAAAAAACCATGCGTCATGTGGCTCTCGCTGCTGACAACAAGCATGACTCAAATCCAACCCAGCATCGGAAATCGAGGAATCAGAAGACTCAGAAAAAGAAGATTCGAAGAAGCAGAATCAAAAAAAGAGGAGCATAAACAGTAATAAGCATCCCATATTCCTTTACCATGCGCCATGTGGCACTCGCTGCTGGCAACAAGCATGACCTTAGTCCAACCCAGCGTGGACGTAGCAGGCCCAGCTGTATACCTGGGAGTGGCAGCAATGCCTACCGCACGCTGGTAAATCAATCAATCAAATCAATCAAAACCTTAAATTTGAAATAAGCGACCAAAGAGATCCAAGGTAACAGTTTTGTACCCTAAAAAAATAACAAAATATTTGAATTGTTTTTGTTAACAGCATTGTTTTATTTATTTTTTTGCAAATAAATTTTTTTGTAATAACTTATCAATAATTATCATTTACATAAATAAAAAAAATAAAAAATTTCTCATTTTTTGGATTTTGTTAATTTAATTAACAATAATGTGTCTAAACAATTAATGAGACAAAAGCACACTTTTTCTATGGGGAAACATTTTCATAAATGTCATTTAGAACCAATTAAAAAAGGTTTCATCAAACTCGGTTCTAGTTAACCGTTTCCGAAGTACAAACCTAACGTGATTTCACTACATCAGTAACGGTATATCGATCACAATTTACGTAAATAGAAATAGACACAGAATCTGAAATATGTATTTTCAATTATATTAATACAGTTTGTACAAATACGGTTGGACGTAACTGATCGACGATCATTCATTTCAATTAGATTACATGAAAAATGCTTCAAGCCAGGATAACTTATTTATTAGGATTACCGAGTATTTCCTTAACGCAAATGTAGAATTTAGAATACCGTAAAAGGAGCCTACATTAGAGAAACGTCGCTTCCTTAAAAAATGTTGCATAAATGAGTGAGCCCGATCGTGAACCGTACACTTTGTATGTATCTGCCAACTTCCATATCTTCAAAGCCATGCCCGCTGACTGAAAGATAGATGCAATTAGTTTTAGTTTCAGACGGAGGCGCACGGATTATAGTAAAGACGCAAGCTTACAATACGTTCTAGATAGTCAGTGTTATATAAAAGTGGTAAAACTAAATTTTACGAAAATAACATATTACCGATATTGTTCCTTGTTCCCATTTTTAATTTTCACCGTCCGGTAAACAAAATAAATAAAGAGAGAAGAAAAATATAAAACCTGACACAAGTTTACGTTTTTTATTTTTTAAATAAACATTATACGGCAGTTAAAAATGTTACGTTAAAATTAAACAACAATATAATAAAAATTCGTTCATTTTCATGAACGCTCTTGAAAAAAAAAATAGTGCAGTAGTTCTCCTTGCTTTCTGCGCTTTTAGTGACAGCCGCCCACTCTGGTTCAGACGCTGGTTGTAGCCGCTCATTTTAGGTCAGATATTGCTATTAATTCGCCGACAAAAGGCTGCTGAAGTCACTACAAATGCGATATTGGGTATTTGGCATTGACCCTATAAAGAAGTCATTTTTCAGTAACTCGATCCAATAATGACATCACTGCTCTCCACTATTATTAATTATCGTAACCTGGTAAAGGGACTCTTACAGGTTACCACCCTCGGAATTGGAGGTAACCCTGTATGCATCGTATTCTCTCGAATTCTCTCATTTTTTGGTCACACAACCGGAGAGAGAACAACATAGAAATGGTTGGTACCTAAGGAAAAACTACATGGCATGAGGCGAAGAGGACGCCCCTCAAAGCGTTGGGCTGATGCTACCAAAAAGCTGATGGGAAAGAGCTATAATGAGGCTATGCGCTTAACAGGCAACCACGAAAGATCGCGTGAAGCCGCCAGACGTGCTATAGAGCAAGCGGAGGCAAATTAGAATAATTTTCATGAATCATAAAACGTCTGGCAAGACGCTGTAAATAGGGAGAATAAAACTTCGTTGACTATGAATTTCTCATAAGAATATGGTTTAATATTGTTTGTTCTTAAACGCTTACACCTTCACACGAGTGCAAAATCCATGCATATTGTATATGTTTTCTTTTTGTGTCGCAATGCAGAGACCATGCAACTCCGTTTATTAATAACATTAAAATGTTCATTCGTAGAAATCTTCATTTGGCCAGTTTCATCCTCAAACTTCTAACAATATACATTCCTAATTATTTATCATGTAAGTTATTTCCGATAACATACGTATAAAACAGGAACTCGACATAAACAAATCAAGTTAACACTCCTGCCATAACCACACCTGCTCTATTCCAAAGATATTTCTCCTATCAAGCTGCAACCACTTACAACTCTATACCGGAGGAATTAGAATTAGAAATAACGTAAAAAAATTGTAGCTTCGTAAACAGTGACCCTTATTTCCAATCTAAGTATGAACACTTGTATTTATTTTTACCTCTTCTCTGCTCTGTATTTTAGATAAACCACCACACAGTGGTCCCAAAGAAACTATTTTTGTTCAAATCAGTCTGCAGGTCTTAATATTTCTCTCTATCTGTCAAGCTAGATTTTCTATTTCTAACCCCGATTTTTCAAAATTTTTTATGAAAATTTAAACTTATGTGGAAAATTTTGAAAAATCAGAGACAAAATCGAAAATCTGGCTTAACAGATCGGTAGGCAATTGAGAAACGAAGATTAAAAAAAAACGTTCCAATTGCTTGTATTATAGACCTGCAGACTGATTTGAGAAGAAAGGGTCACTTTGGGACCACTGTGCCCCATCTAAAAATGTTTGTTATTTATTGTATGAACTGTCTTGGTTGAGTGGTAGAGCAGCCAATGTGAACTCCACCAGCAGAAGCATATTAACCCTAATATCTCATCTCAAACAATGAAATATGAGATAGTGGCTGAGCGCAGTGTTGACGCTTGTTAAAAAGCAGCCTCTTGCGACCTCACAACAGGCAGTGAACTCAACAGAGCTGCCTATCACATTTTGGCTGCCAGCGGCGTGGATCTACAGACAGGAATGGTCTTGAGTTTCTTAAGAAAAGAAAGTCTGATTTCTCCAAGATTGTCAATTACCAAGACTGCCAATTAAATTACAAAACCTGGTTACATTTGACTAAATTCGAACAAGTGCATTTATCCTGTTCCTGGGTTTATTTCGTTGTAAGTATTCTCTCTGCTGGAAAAGAGAACTCGATTACACATTCTCTTATCAATTAAATCCAGGAGCACTAAGTCTAGCGTTGTGACATCCAGCTTTTAGATAATTGGGAAAGAGTAATTCTAATATATCCTGCATTTACTGTTCTCTATAGAATGACACTACATGAATAGAAGGCTGTGTTATGGTCTCGGAATACGAATTGCATGTATTTTGGAGATTTTCCTTTAAAATAACACTCCGGTATACCCGACTGTTTATTACTCCAAGCTGTCATGCCAATACAAAACCCTCGGTCTTCAACCTTAAGCCCGATGACTTGAGGAAAGCGAATGTCAAGTCTGTCTGTCTCATCAGGTTTCCACGTTCTGCCATCGCGATTTTAACTTTTAGACTTCTATCTTCTTTGGTCCTTAGGGGAATACCTGATTGCATAGAATCACGTGTGAGCTTTAGTCTAAGTTTATGAGTGGCTCCTAAAGCGGCTCTAAATGAGAATGTCCTCCCCTCGTCCTCCTTTTGTGCATCGTAATCGCTTGTGTTCATGAATTGCTACTCCTATGTGTTCGAATAGTTCTATCCAGTATTATTCTGTCGAAGACATTTCGTGACCTCACGTGAATGCTTATTTCCAGTGATTCCCATTTTATTCATGGCAGATGCATTAATACAGAACCGCTGCCAACAGATTGCGGGAAGCAAGTCATTCTGTGTTAACGTCCGAACCAGGACATTTTGACCCTCGTCAGCAGGTAATAATTTTAGGCATGATAGTGCTAATATTTTTGTTACATGCTTTTACAATGCATCTTTAGCATTTTTATATTGATCACTGATTTGGTCTTCAGTTTTAAATCTACATTTCGCGTGTGCCTTTAGACTGAATTTTCCACATGGTTGGAGAATTCCGTAATTTTTGCATATGGCACCTGATTAAATTTTCACTCTCCTCATAGTCGGGCTCGACTAAATCCAACCCTTTCAAGACCTTCCCCAATATTTCTATTTCCAAAGGACTTTCTTATATCCTTTTATGTAGTGAGTGATGCTTTTTGCTCTAATAAACTCCTTTGGTCATTGTTTAGCATACTTGTCTAATCTCGATACTATCAGAATTTACATTATAATTTGACCGTTCTACTGATCCTAAATATCTAGGCTACGGTCTAATAGAGTTAGTTTGTTTGCATTTTATTATAGTATGTATTCTGCTGCAGTGTTGGATAGCTGATGTAATATACTACCCCATTACCAATAGAACATCTGGCATTCACATAATAACCTTTACTGGCCTTCATCTCACACTGAATACATAATATCTATGTTGCCTTTTTGCTGCTTACATAAGAACACTGATATCCTACAGATGAAAGAGAGATCTTTCATGAAAACGACCAGGAAAACTAAATTATAAATTATAAGGGTGTCTGGGGTCGGTAAACAAAATTCCTTACTTTCGCAGCAATCTACTGATTAATCGAAAACAAAAAGGAAAACTTTTTTGTTTAAAAGTTTTGATTCCAGACCCGAATAAGTGCTTTCACGCCAATTCTGTCTTCTAAACATTCTAATACTTCCAAACACCAAATAAAGAACTAATTACATATATCGGAATTGCAATAACTTCACGATCGTCAATATAACACGACCTAGTATTTTATAAACACAAATAAATAGATAAATATCATTATGACCCGCACACAGAGCTTCACTGGGAACAGTTTTCAACTTGGCAAATGGAAGTGAGGTTTATACTTACTTTCTGCCTCATTTAGGGTCTATCTTATTGTCGCTGTTTGAGTCATCATCATCTGTAGTATTACAACCCAAGGTGCCAGTTTCTTCCGCCACTCAATCCTATCTTTTGCTGTGTTTTTTCGGTCTCTGTTACCAATTTTCTTGGTGTCCTGGACTGCTCCCCATCTTACCATCACAGTCGAGGTCTACCAGGCTTCCCTCTTCTAGATGTACGTTAAAACATATATGGCACGAAATATTTTCTCCCAAATGTGAGCAGTAATATAGAGTCCTGCTTCTTAATTAACTATATAGTTACTTTATAAATCCTTCTGACGGGTATGTGATAACTGGCAAAATGTGGTGTTGTATATCCGTAAGTTTGTATTTTATGTTAGATTATATTAGTGGGGGAACCCACTCTAGCTGTACGTGCACCTCTGAAAAACTTCATATGTTCGTGCAAAAATAATTGCACAAACAGATGTGTCTACAGAAAGCTTGGATTGAAGTGCAGTAAACATTGCAAAAAATGTAAGGGGAATGATTGCTTAAATAGCGAACTAATTGATGACTTCACACATCAAGAATCAGCTGAACCTGAAATAATAGAAGTTCAAGTACAACTTTCTTGTTTTAGTGATGTAGAAGAAAATGAAGAAGAAGATGAACCAGAGTACATTGACAACAATGATGTACGTGAAGACAGCAGTGAGTCTTCAGATGGTGAACCTTCATCAAAACTTGTAAAATTTTAATAAATAATATGTACATGCATTGTAAATATAATAAATTTTATTCTTAACAAAAAATAAAACATTTCTTTTACATTTTTTATCTATAAAATACTTTGTATCTTATTTGATATCCTATAAATATTTACTTTTAAAAGACGCGAAAAAGCACTTTTTTATTTAAGTTTCGCGCCATTTCCGGTCAGCCATTTTGAATTTTCCAATTTTCATGTCAGGTTCGTCACAAGCGACCATGAAAACCCCCGAGTATAATTTTTTCCGAGATGTATTTAATATTAAAGCATTAGTAAAATTATTGTTTTTTTATGCATGCATAAAATGCACTTTTGGATACAATCAAGGGCTAAAAATTGCATCTGAAGGGTCAAAAATGACTCTATATGCACAATACAGTTTATGTGATAATAATATAAAAAGTTTCTAGTCAATATTAATTATTTTTAAACGATTATATTTGAAAAACTATCGAAAAATCCGAAAAAATAGCAAAAATGCACTTTTTTGCATAAAAGTGCATTTTAATATGTCTTCCAGTCAAAACTGTGCGTACGCATTATGATTTTATTGTTATTTACACCCAAATCTATCATTCTATCTAATAAAATCTGATGGAGAAAAAACTTCTCGAAAATCGATCTCAAATCATTATTTTTGACGGACTATCAGGTAGGTCAATTTTTTGACGACACAAGAGTCCATTCAAGAGTATGAAGAAATGAAAGTCTATGTACATATAATATACCTAATACACTAGCTGATTCATCTGGCTTAGCCCGAGAAAGACCATGTACTACACGTCTGTCAAAACTGTCATAGGTTTCCCCAGTCGGTGCATGTATGAAATGAATCTTTGACTGACTGGCTCTGAATAAAGCCATAAATAAGCCTTTTAAAAAAACACCATGCATTCTCTAGATCAATTTCAACCGCAGTGAAAGGTTGACTTTGAGCTTTATTAATTGTAATAGTAATTAGTTTAATAGTTATTAGTTAATAGTTTTATCGGAAATTGTAGATGTAGTAGAACAAATCACTTATAGATGACGCTGCCAATAAGATTATGTACTTATTTACCAGCAGACATTCACCAAATGAACAAAAATTGTTTATTTATTATTCGACACAATATCTAATATATAAAAATCTCGTGTCACAGTGTTTGTTGTCGAACTCCTCCGAAACGGCTTGACCGATTTTTATGAAATTTTTGGTGTATATTTAGTAGGTCTGAGAATAGGTCGTAGGCTATTTTTTATACCCCTAGGTGATAAGGGTGGCCCTATCCAGAAATTTTCTTTTTATTTTTTGGACAAAAATTTATAATTTATATGGCAAAACAACGTTTCCTGGGTCAGCTAGTAATTAGATAAAGAAAAATTTAACTTCTAAATATGTTCTTCATGTATAAATGACTTTTAGACATATAATATTGTTTCTGTGTTTATATCTGATTTAATAAAATTATGTTTGCCCATTTATAACCTGTCCTTGTAGTATACAATTTATTATTTTACTATTTTATTTTGGTTTCTTCTAGTATCTACCAACATATTTAACGTGTGTAAACACTTTTGTGTATTTTGACACTAATAAACTATATATATCGTCTATGACGACGGGGAATGACTTTACATAATTATTAAAAACACTTAAAAAGGCAACAAATGTTTTATTCCTGGAATAATTATTCTACTTAGTAAAAGAAATCCAATAATAACATCCATACTTAACAAAGTGTCCCAAAAAAAATGTGATAAAATTGGGCAATTGAATTTAAACCTATAAAGAAGAAAAGATAAAGAATAACGTATATGGATAACTTTTCATAATGTATGTTAAATTTCTCATTAGAAATACTTATTAAGAATGTTAATTAAAGTTGTCTGAGTTTGTTTTTATAATTTTATTGGTTCCATCTGAGGCCTCCTGACTATAACAACAATTAGTCGTGGTTTTTCAGAAGCATGTTTCTATTTAGAGGCAAGCCGCTCACTAAGGCATATCCCGCTAAGTGTTTTATGTGGGTATAAGTGAGATATGTGATGATACGTGGAGTATTATTCGGGCAGCAAACTCAAATACATCATACTGTTCTCAAGAATGCGGAAAACTGCAGCCCGCAGTTGCAGTTTGCGGTGCAGCACGAGATGAAGACTGCATGACGCAGCCGTGTGTGATCTACTATTTATATCAAGTTCTCAACCGTTAGTTTACATCGCTTTTTCCCTTTTTATGCATATATTCGTATCGTTTACACATGATCTTGCACTTTGCCTACTTGCAAAAAGAGCAAATCCAGTGAAAATTATTATCGTTATTCGTGATGTTAAACGCTAAAGCATAATATAAGCGGTTTATGTTTTATGTTTTATAAAATAATTACATAAGGTCGGAAACGTAAGTTACTGGTGATTTCACACAATAATGGTAATACTGGTTGTATCTTGGTATGCCACAAAACAAATTGCAGCAGACAACACTGCAAATTAACCTAATCATTACTATTATTATTATAATACGAGCTTAGCAAACATTTTTATTGGAAGCTAGAAAGTAGGTAAAATGCATCTTTCGTGGAAATCTAGAGTGTTTTGAGTTGAGAGTTGATAAGTGTTTGTAATTTCAATGGCTATATATTGCGAGTTGTAATTTTTTTGACAAACTACATCTTTTATTAAAATATCACAAAAATATCTAATCAACAATTTTTTTAATTCATTTTCATATGAAAACAGATACAGTTCTCACATTTCCTTTTTTCGGTCTATACTTTTTAACATGATTTAAAATAAATTGAAATATTAGCGATCAAAGATGATTTTTGTCACAGACACTCTACTGTCTAACCGAAGAAACTGAGCAAATGTACAAACTGAAAGTGAATATTGTATGAAATCGTAGAATTATCTGTTTAATTTTTACATAAAATTAGAGTCATAGCAGCTGTCAAATAACAACTATATTTAATAACAATTATCTTTATTATTTTCTTTGAAGAAACGTTCTAAGAGAGTAACTATTTTTATAAGATGAAAACAAAAGGCGAACATTAACCCTTATAGTGGATATTGGTGATCATATAGCAGTGTTTAGTTTTTCCATAACGTTCATTTCACCTGAATTATAATATCTGTGTTGATATTCTCGGAGATGATAGTTAGCCCAGACGACAGAGAACATTTTATAGCGAAACCCACAAAAATTTGCAAACTTAATAATTTTTTTAACGAGTTCGTGAAAGTATATATAATAATATCCTGAAAAGTTTACATTTCGCTCGGATGCAGAACATAAAAAAAAGTGAAGAAAAAGGCTTTTTTATCCATTTTTTCATAATTTTGAAATTAAGTCAAGGTAGGAAAAATAAAAGATAGACCACGTGTTTCAACAAAAAATATCCCTAATAAAATTTATCGCTAATCCGGTATTCCTGGAAAAAAATAGTGAAGTAACTTTGTCACTCTGCGCCACCAGCGCACGGTTAAATGTATACTATGGAACCTCTAAATATTCTTAGCTGTTCTATCGAGTAAAATAAAGCTTTTTTTCTCTTTCTGATTACGCATTTTTAACATTTTTCTTAGTGAATAGGAGGATAAACAGTGAGTATGGAGGGAAAATATATAATTATGGACGCATACACAGACACCACACATAGCCGCTGAATCGCTCGCATCAATTTTTACGTGCTTTTACTGTGTTGTACTTATTACAGGTACACCTATCCACGCTTCAGCTATATCCAATGGATTCCTTATACATTTGTTAATGTATTGGAAAAGTTCCAGAATTTATATTCAAAGTAATCAAAGATATTTTCATAGTTATAAGGATAAGATCGTGAAAATTGCAATTTCTTATCATGACCTGATTGATCATATTTTCGAAAAGATGCATGCAAGTAAAGGATTTTGTGTTTGAACATTCGAAAAGTATACATTTTCTCCGAAATAGCGATATTTTATTTTTCCAATGCGTCAATTTTTCGACAAGTTACAGCCTCCAATACATATATTTATCAAAAAAATCATAAAGAAAGGAAATTAAAATGATTTGAGCTGTACTTTTTTTTTGAATCCTCGTTACTACAATTTAATAAACCATAATAATCATGAAGTGTACATACTTTTTAACAGTTCTCAATAAAGAAAGAATTTTTTTGAAGGGCTTTTATTTTTTTCTATATTTTTTATTCCGACGATTGTGTTCGGGCGTGATAATATATATAAGTGTATTTTTCCCATCCATCCTTTGCTTGTATTGTTTAAAACAAAAAAGTATCAGAAAGCTATAATTTCCATCTTTTAAATGAACCAACACTCATATAGATTGAACGAATTCTGATTTAGTGACATGTAATTCAGTTCGTCGATGTCACAGTCATGCATATTCAAGCGCCCGCGCGCGCATTGATCTCGCTCCGAGTTATAACGTTACACTTTACTAATTTTTCCGGAAAAACCGTGGCTTTAACGATCAATTTTGCCAGTAAATTTTTTGTTCATAAATACGTGATCTATCCATCTGTATTTTTAATTTTTTTATACCTTGATTTAATTTCAAAATTTTGAAAAAATGGATGAAAAAAAATTTTTTTTCACTTTTTTTTTATGTTCTTCATCCTAGCAAAATGTAAACTTTCCAGGATATTATTCTATACAGTTTCACGCACTCATTAAAAAAAATATATTCAGTTTGCAAATTTCTGCGGGTAAATACTTTCATCGACTGGGCTAAGCTAGAAACTTTGCATATTGTGTAGCAATAAAATATGACGTGATAGAAAATTTTTGTTAATACTTTTGTAATAAAAGAAGGTTACTCAATAAAAAAAATACAGCTTTGATTAGTGGCATGAGAAAAAGTTAAATTTTGTAAACTAGCCAATTGGAACTGTTCCATATTATTTGCCTTTGTAGAATGAACGTTTTTCTTCATAATTCCTTAATAATAAATATCAAGGTGAATCCAATCAGGGCATCTTGTTGATTTTTCTGGCCCGTCATGGTAATATGAATGGGGTAGGGTAATGCTCCCTCCATTTCGTAATTGCACCCCACCGAAAAGAGTTAAAATAATGAAACATTAAAAAAATATGACCAAAAAATTCTCTTATTTTTCTGTAGAAATGCGCCGGCAATGATGTTAACCAATCTGACGTAACACTTCTCCTCCTCCTTTATCAGACTTGAGATTGACTCTATTGACAGCAAAGCTGGAGAGGGTAGAAGTGACTTTTTGGTTTTAATCAAATCACACTACAAAAATAGCAAAATACGTCGAAAAGACATTGACTGGCGGTGTCCTGATCGTTCTACCGAAACAAAAAACGCAGCACTTTGACCGCACGCGCCAGCTTAACTTTTTATGCCAATTAAGGAAATGTAAACATCTCCGAATATGTTCTTTCACAAGTAAGTTCATTGACTGAACACAAGTAACAGTAGCGTATCTTTGCAAATTTTAATGCAATAGAAATTACTAAATTACCTCGGATCACTCTAAAATTTTGCAGGGACTTTCGCACATAGAAGACTAGTACACCATTTTATTTTCATATGTCATGATAAATCACCCTGTATAATATAATAAGCATCTACAAATCTTTCTCAAAAAATTCACAAACTATAATCTTCCAAATAGAATGATTAGGTTGAAATGGTGAATGAATGTAGTTGTTTATTATTTCAACCCAAACGTTCACTCAAAAATTTGCTGAATTCTTTCGAATCCATTGCGAGAAGATAACGAGTCCTTGGCATGGCATGAACAACTTCAGATGCAAAATTAAGAAATAAGTATTAATAACACAATACATAGATTATGGCAAATTACTTCGTGGTGACAAAAATAGCTATCTGGATTATTTTACAAAGGAATTATTACTAAGTGATTTGACCACTATTAATTACGTATTAAAACCCAGTGCAAGAAGCCCTTCGGTTTCTGAATAAATAAATCAGTCTTTTCAAGTGGGATCTATTTATTTGCATAAAAATGTACCAAAAAATGATTGCTTGCGAATAAATCAAATATAATTTGAGGTCCTAAAAAGTCACGGTACACAATACAGGTTGTTTTTGAAATATACCCATATATTGAATAGTCACACCTTTTTGATAGTACAGTAACTAGAGGTTTTAACTTCGGAATAATGTCATATTGAACGAATTTCGTTCATTTTTGGCAGTATAATAGTAAATGCTTCACATAAAAGTTTCTATATTGTGATAGAAAAGGTTATATGCAATTTTTCACATAAATTGATAGTTTTTAAGTTATAACGACTTCAAAATTGCGATTTTAGCTTGAAAAAAAAGGTATTTCCAAACGACTTTCGTCAAGTATCTCGAAAAGTATTACTTTATTGAAAAAATGTTACAGACCAATTACAGAAAGTACAAACTGGGAATTAATTATATTTTTTGTTTATTGATGTAGGATTAATAATTTCGGAGATACTTAAGTTTATATTTGGTATCCAAGTGTTTCGAAATTACCTTTGAGGTTTAAAATGCATTTTTTTCTAAAGCAAATGCTTTAAATGAGCAAAAAAAATTGAGCATCTAGGTAATACTATATCTTAGCAAAAACTGTATTTAAGATAATTTTTTTAAATTACTGGCTAATTAAAGTAACAAAATGGCGACCTTTTTATATAAAAAATTATAAATACGCATATTTTTCCGTCATAACTTCTTTATTTCTTATGCTACCGCAACGAGTAAAAAGTAATTTAAGAGCGCAATTAATTTTCTTTAATTTCATTCCTTAGCATGCGTGACGTAAGTGTCACAATTTCTGAGATATTTAACATTTAAACTGCATTCTTCGTCTTATAAACGTTCGGACGCCATTTGTAAACTTTCATCGAAACTATTAAATCTATGTAAATAAATAAACAAGCGAAATTCATGATCAGTTTATGAGCTTTATTTTTGGTCTCTACCCATTTTTCAATAAAACTAATATTTATTGAGATATTTGGAAAAGGAAAAAAAAATACGTTTTATCGAAAATACCTTTATAGTTTAAACTGTATTTTTTTCTAAAGAAAGTGCTGTATACAAACCAAAAAAATTGAGCATCTACGGCTTGCTATATTTTAATGAGAAACAGTGTTTGAAATTCCTTTTTTAATTACTGGCTAATTACAGTAACAAAATGGCGAGGTTGTTATTAAAAAAATGTGTAGACGCACATTGCTTCGGTCATAACTTCTTTGTTTTTTATGCTACAGAAACAAATAAAAAAACAGTTGAAAGCTTAATTAACAGCCCATTATTCTACCTATTAGCATCCTTGACGTAGATGTCACAGTTTCTGAGATATTTAACTTTCACTCTAAATAATTATCTTATGAACACTTGGATGCCAAATGTAAACTTAAATATCTCCGAAATTATTAATTCTACATCACTAAGCAAAAAATATAATTAATTCCTAGTTTGTACTTTCTGTAATTGGTCTATAACATTTTTTCGATACAGTAATACTTTTCGAGATACTTGACGAAAGCCGTTTGGAAATACCTTTTTTTAAGGTAAAATCGCAATTTTGAAGTCGTTATAACTTAAAAACTATCAATTTATGTGAAAAATTGCATAGTACCTTTTCTTCTTAAAATTTGATTCTACTTAAGCTCCAATAAATATATATTTTTTTAAGTGTCACCCCCTGAGAAGGGCTGGCATTCACCCCCTATAAATTAGCAAGCCCCCGCACAATATAGAAACTTTTCTGTGAAGCATTTACTATTATACTGCCAAAAATGAACGAAATCCGTTCAATATGGCATTATTCCGAAGTTTTGCATATTTTTTACCTCTAGGTACTGTACTATGATACACAAAAATATTTATTTATTAATAAAAATGCTCAAAAATATCCGAAAAAATATAAAAGTTAAAGAAACTTTGTTGAAAATTCGTTTTTCTTTTTACTTCGTTAAAAACCAATGGAGATATTTTGAGAAACAAAAATAACAAATTTGCAATTTTATAATTGCTCATTTTTAACAGATTACTTTGGGAAATATCTTGAGAATATTAAATATAATGAACTTTTGATAAGTTGAAGACCCACTAAATTATTAACGACTTGATTTTCTTATTATTTCTGTACGACTAAAATGTACTGAATTATAGAGAAAACGCATTTTCAAGAGATAAACTTACGAAAAATTCAATATGGCGCATCCAACATGGCGGCCTTAAGGAAATGCAGCTTCTCACGTTTTGACCCCTTCCAAAAAAGTAGAAACATGATTTTTTTTAAAGTAAGTTCATGTAAAACAACAACCCCAAAACTCGGAAATAATTAAAAAAATCAATTGAGACCGAAAATGGAAAAGGGTTCGTTCTGCAGGGATTTTTCATTGGCATATGTTTTTTATTGGCTTAATAGTTTTATTAAAGTACAAATTAATTTTAAAATCAAACTCGAAGATAATCGAGAGGAGTTGTTTATCTTCAGCCGCTCAGGAGACAATTTCGGTAGGTTCTTTTAGCTTTAGGGAAAAGAGGAGAATTTCTGCAATTATTGTTGAGAATAATAAAAATTTTGCAAGTTTGCTGACCTATAGCATAAACATATTTATTGTCTCTGTATCATGATCAATAGTTTCCGAGATACTCTTCTGAGAAGCTTGCATTGTAGTTAGAGCTTTATAATCTACTGTAGAGCTCTAACAAGAGCAAAAACTATGTTTCAAGGGCTGAGGGTTTAGAAAGAATAGAATGACAGATTGATATCTAGATGCTTCTATAGTTAAAAATTTGTTTAAGTGGGAATAAATGCATTTGGAGGTAATTAGAAAAATGCAAAAATTAGAAATTGATATTTTAATGGATATATTTTAATTTTTGATTGGTCATAGACATATTTATTTCGTGATTAGTTTTTTGTACTACCAATATTTATAAATAGGTATTTCGAAAATAAATTCATCTGAGAGCATTTTATTTCTCATTATAACCAGGTCAGATATTATCAGAAGAACGCAAATATTGGAAAATGATAAACGCATTTTCTTATAGTTTCTCATGTAAAGTTTATGAAAAAAGATTTCTAACTTTATTACCTTATAAACATTAAATATACTTTCCAAATGAAATGATCAGCCTTTGGCAGTAAGTAATATAATTTATAATTTATCTGATAAAGCTACAGGTCACATTATTTATGATTTTGCGCAAAACCAACAAAGTATTGATTATAAACGCAAGTACTGACGTTTAAATTAATTACTAATTTAATTACTAATCAGCAGGCGAAGAATTATAACATGAGAAAATTTATTACTTAATAAAGTTCCTATTTTATTTGTCACATAAATAAATAAAAATAAACGGGTAATTAGTTATTTTTCATATTCTGATAAAACTACACTTGTTTAAAGGTAATTAATTCATTAATTTAAGTGCATATCGTGCCGTTATTTTAATTAGCGTCACATACTACGATAAAGTAATATATGGTTTATACATTTTAAGTAGTTTGTTATCACAATGAATACGTTATTTTGTAATGTTATTTAAACGGAATTTGATGATATAACTATTCTAGCACCGTATTCAAAATAAGTTTACGAGGATTTCTCGGTAGAAGAAAACTGCAATATTGGACTAACTTCTTTATTAGAACAGCTTACAACACTTTCTGATGGCTGCGAGTTTGGTACGGATATTTATATGTCCGGTTTATCAAACTTGTGGCCATTTGATAATATTTATAACTATATTTATTAGACGTTTAATAATCAAAATAAAATAATGGGTAAACAAGTGATAGCGTAAAACTATCAATATTATTTATAACTATATTTATTATGACATTTACTAGTATCGTTATCAAAATAAAAATAACGAGTAAACAAGTGATAACGTATAACTCCTCCCTTCTTAAAATGGATTCATATCCTTTACATGAAGGTTTGAATCTTGGAGTTCAATAGGTTCATTGGGCGGTTTGCCTTTATTTATAATTTTTATGTTAAATGGCTTTGTCTTGAAATATTTAAAGAAAACGTAAATTAAAATTACAAAGATAATCAAAAAGATAAGAAAGTAGAGAATCCAAGTGTGATGAGTAGGAGTCTTGAAGTCTTCAATTTCTAGTGGTTGGAGTTGCTTCAATGATTCAGACATTTTGCTTAAGTCTGCGGGAAATTCTTCTAAGTGAAGGTCTGGTAGTTGGGACATAGTATATCTTTCGATTTTCGGTAGATAGAATGGACGTCCTTCAAGTCTAGTACTATCTATCGAGTAGGTAGTGTTTTTAATAATAATGCTACAGTTGTGTTCGAGTGTAATTTCGCTGAGAGTATTTAGTTGGATTATTTCTTGTTCTGGGCATGAGCTTTTAATAACAACTTCTTCTCGAGGGAAGCAAATAATTTTATCTTTGGAAATCCTTAATAGAAGATCGGTATTTACTTTGATCTTTTGTAGGACACAGTCGTTAGGTTGTTTTCCTTCTAACAAGTTAAGGAAGCAATTGGAAGTCCAAGGTAGAGGTTCTCCATCACAAATATGGTATTTGTTGATCGTTTGGCAGGCAGTGTCTTTCCATAAATGGGCAGAATGATCAATACTCAGTACTAGGTAGGGTTTTGGTGGTATGAGGATAGTGTTATTTAAGGGAATGGGAATTAACTGGACTAATTGAAAGTCTCTAATGTCAAAGAGTGGGATAGTTAATTGAACATAAATCAAATTCTTGTTAACTTTAGTCTGAATGTGAAATAATCTGTAATATTCATCAGTGTCTATTTTTAAGAGGTTTCTAGAGTTATAAAGAGTTACTAAAGTCTTCAAAATATGTATTAAGTCTGAGTGAGACATGAAGAAATGATGTATAATTCCTGAATAGGAGTTTACTAGTGCATTTTCTAAAGTTTCTAAGTGATTTAAAATGAGTAGGAAGTTCTGTGATATTTGGTTTGCTAAGCTTTGGCAATATACGTTTTTTCCTAAATTATTAAGTTGGTTTATTGTCGTGTTCAAGTGAAACATGATTGATTTTTCATTTGTTTCAATGACCCCTAAAGTTTTGTTTATTCTATCCATTAGTTGCGTATACAGAGAGGTTCTTAGGTTTAGTTGAGCCGTTAAAGAATGTTGATTCCTCATAAGAGTATTTAACTTTGAATTTATGTCTTCTAAGTCATCTGCGTCAGGAGTACCGTATAAGAATTTATTAATTTTTCCAATAGCGTTAACTAGTCCTCGTTTTTTTCGATTCATGGGTTGAAAGTTTAGGAATTTTGAATATACTAGTTTCGAGAGTTGGGTTAAACGCGTGTTTGAATAATTAGTACATATATTCGGGAAATCTAACATATTTTCGGTAGTCTGTTGGATTTGATTTTCGACTATGTTTAAGTCGATGATGTAAGAGAATGAGTGATAGTTATTAATAAGTCGGGTTGGTTGGTAAGTCATTAGGTAGATGGGGTTATGAATGGACTTGATTTTTAGGCAATATGTCCTCAAAATCAACAGTAGTACTAATAGGAGTGGTGACATGTTTGTTGATCTTGTCCTGGATTAGTCTCTGTTTCACCTGAAACAAGGGTTCATCGTCAGAATCATTGTCTGGGGTTTGTTCGAGTGTGTTGTCACGTACTTGATTTTTTGTAAATCGTCCTCTATTAGTAATGATAACGGGTCCTTCGTCTTTTATTACTGTTGCTGATATAAATTTAGGGAGATTCTTTGCGCGTGTAGCTTGGGAATTTCTAATATAAACTATATCGTTCGGATTATAAATTTTTGGTTCTTTGCGATTTTTATTGATTTTTGCTATTATGTTTTCTTTGTCTAGAACTTGGTTTATTCTGAGCTGTTCGTATAGCTCTTGAGTAAGGTTTTTGTGTTCCTGTATATAGTCTGAGGTGATAATTTCGTCTGAGATTTCAAACGGAGAGGGTTTGTCTAAATGTCCAAAAAGAACTTCGAAAGGGGTGTGTTTAGTAAGGGAGTGTATCGACTCGTTGTATCCGATAGTAGCCAATTTCATTAGGTAGTAGTTGGGGAAATTAGGATTTTCTGAGGTTAGGCATCGCATGCTATCTATTAATGAACTATGGAAGCGTTCAACAGGACTGTTGGATGTATGACTATCGGTACTGGTAAAATGTAAAGATATTTTATGCAGGTCACAGTAGTCGATGATCATGGTGTTATTGAATTCTTTTCCTTTGTCACAAATTATTTTGTAAGGTTTTCCGTAGTGTTGAATAAAGGTTAAGAGGTTTTGTTGTACTTCCATTCCTGTTTTAGACTTTAAGGGATAGCTTTGTCCGATTTTCGAGAAAGGGTCGAAGATAGTAAGGTAACATTCATTTGAAAAGTGAAAAAGGTCTATGTGAATAACATCTAGAGGTTTCTTGGGTATTGGTGTATTTTGGAATTTAATTTTCTGTGGGTGCCTGTCGTATTTACAAGTGTTACACGTGTGACAATTTTTTATATATTGGGCAACTTGATAGTTGATATTAGGCCAATAGTATTTTCTCATTATTAAACTAGTTGTGACTTTGGTTCCGCGGTGTACAGTTTTTCCTTCGTGCATATATTTTATTATTTGATTCTGTTTATCTTCTTGAGAGATATCTTCAAGAACTTTATTTGAAATTATACAACTCATTGAGTCGTTGGAGTTTAAGAACCTTTGAAATATTCTAATTATTTTGTGTTTGATAGATTCGTCGTTGAAATTAAAACAATTTTGAGTATTTTGAGTGGAACGTAAGAACTGTTTTACAAATTTAAATACCTCCTCATCGGATGTCCGTGATTTTAGTACAATTCTGTGTCTCTTGTATCCGGGGAAAGGTGTTTCTAAGATATGGGTGTTAGTGACTGCGTTGTCGCTTTCTTTTATAAAAATCTGGTTTTTATAAATGTTAATGGCTGATTTTGAGTAAGGCATTGTGAATGTGGAACTTGAAAGAGCTGTATGTACAGTGTTGTTGTCGAAAGTACGTTCGTCAATGTCTTCTATTAAATTTTCTGCGATTTCTGGGTCTACTTCGGGTAATTCATCTAGAATTGATTGTAGATCTGGAGAATTTACAATCATCGAATTAGTGTCATCATTGTTGATGGCATTAAGTTCTTGTATAGGGGGTCGTGAGAGACAATCTGCGTTTACGTTGAGTTTTGCCTGGTTAGCGAAAGAAGGTTTGTCGTCAGGAAAGTAAAGTATGTTGGGATTTTTCTGAAACGAGTGCATTTTTCTTCGAAATTTAAATGATCTGTGTGGATAGTTTTTATTTAGATCGATTTTTTGTTTAGAGTTTTCTAGGGGACGTATGAAAGTTTCGAGATCTGGATATGATGGAACATCGAAAGGCTGGTCGAAGGTAGCTTGTGTAGAGAATTCCTTCATGTTATGAAGTTCTACTGTCGCATTTTTTGCAGTGGTTAGGGTTTCAGGGATAGTAACTGTGCCGTTTGAGAATGATGGAACTAGAATTTCTCTACTGTAAATATCTACAGGTATCTGTTTTACAAGCACGTCATGTGAATTTAAATCATAGGTGCGTGATGTGTCGTTAGGAGTTCTCAATAATAGGGGTATGCAAACATCATGGTTAAAGAGGGCGTTATTTTTGAAATCTAATAGGAATTTAAATTTTGATAAGTCTTCAAATCCTATTAGACCGTCGTAAAATTCATGAAAGTTGTATACTAATACGTCAAGTGTGTCGTCTGAGTTAAATTCGTCAAAGGCGGGGATTTCAGCATGAAATTGTATGTCTGTCTCTCCGTGACACGTTTTAATTTTTGTAGAGTTACTGTACATACAATCAGAATAAAAGTTTTCAATTATGTGGGGTCTAATGATAGTTTTGGAGCAACCTGTATCTATGAGAAGTTTCATTGGGGGGTTTCGGATTTGTATATATGGTAAACTACAAGGGGCGGTTACTGAATTCAATTCGACGATTGATCGTTCCGAGGCTCTTTGAGAAAATTTACGTCCTCATTGTATTCTTCATTTTGATTTTGGAACTCGTCTGGCTCTTCTGGAGTGAGATCGATGTTTTCGGAAATATTTAAGTCTGCAAATCGAGGGTTAGGAATATCAGGATATTCTTCTGGATAATAGTAGTAGCCTACTGTTGGATCAAGTTCAGCTGTGTGTAATTCTTGGGCTATGAAGTTTTGGGGACTCGATTGTTTGAACCATGGGAATTGTCGTTTAATTTGGGAGTTCGTGTGTGGTCGAAATTGGGGCGAAAAATTCTGTTTGCTTGTTGATGGGTTGGCAAAATTTTGTCTAGGTTGGACAGAAACACCAGACATTGGAGTGGGCTTATATGACTGAGTGTTTTGTGGTCTTGGTTTAAAGACGTTTTGATTTTGATTTGTATTCTGTCTTCCGAATACTTGTTGGTTAGTAGGGAAATGTGTTTGAATAGTTTGACGTGGGGGTAAATTCATTGGTTGAGATGGAAATTGAGGTTTAAAGCTATGATTTTGGTTCATATGGAAGTTATTTTTTATGAAATTTTGCGACGATGTCTGTCTTGATGTTTTGTTGAATTGTTCTTCTCGGGCTATCAAATTTATAGCTTCCTCTAGTTTTGTGAAGGGGCTTAAACGTATCATAACCTGGTAGTTTTGTGGTAAGGAATGGGTGTATGTATCGAGCGTTAGTTTTTCGTAAATTTTGGTATAAGCTGTTTTTTCTGCAGCTCCGTCGTTTGATTGGGAAAGTTTTGCTAATAGTAAACTTTGTAAGTTTTGCAATCTTAACCCAAAGTCATGTAGTGATTCATTATTGTGTCGGGTCGTTTGTCTTAGGTCATGTTCAAGATTTGCAATTGATCTTGGGTCTGAGAAATGGTCTATTAACGTTTTGCGGATGTCCGCCCAAGAATTTAGGTCAAAGCGGCAACCGACTATGGTGAGAGCTTGCCCGTGTAATTTTGATTTAATTGATTGAAGTAAAAAGTTGTTTAAATTGATGTTATCAGGAGTATCGTTTGGTTTCGCGTAGTTAACTTCGAGTGCGTTACAGGCTGTGACAAAGTCATTGAGGGCGAAAACATTGCCGTCAAATGGTCTTATGGCATCAACATACATTTTTAATAATTGATAATTAACTTGAGCCATGTCTGTATTTTGAGTACTAACAGAAAGAATAGGATTTAATTTACTGGGTCTTAATTTTGCTTGGATAGGTGTATAAGTATTATTTTCTGGTTCGTTACTTGTGCTAGGAGATGCAATAGCTTCCTCTAGGCTTTCGAGTAAATCAGTGAATGACATATGAGTGGTCTACTTAATTATAGGGTCGAGGATCTGACTCTTCCCTGTCTGTAAATTACAGAATGTAATAAACAGCAACTTAATTCTTTAGTTGTCTACGATAGACTGACTTAGCAACTAATAGTTTTTTTCCAAATATCACACAAATTCTATTAAGAGATAGTAAGTGAATTTAGAAAAAATTTAATTTCAAGACCGAAAGGATCACAAGAGTTTGAAAATTAAACAATTAAGTGACTTTCAATTTGAATTTGAGAAAGGGAAGCGTTCTAAGGAGCTGAGTATTGACTTACGTTTTTCTTCTCCTCCACGTAGGTTGTTTGGATAGGCCTCAACAATAAAGATTGACTTCTGGCGTCGTACCTCTGGGACTTCTTGCTCGATGCAGGATTTTTCTCAGGGGGTGACTCGATGCACTGAACAACTTGCCAAAAGGGCACTATCCTACCGACTGCGCCAAATAAGTTTACGAGGATTTCTCGGTAGAAGAAAACTGCAATATTGGACTAACTTCTTTATTAGAACAGCTTACAACACTTTCTGATGGCTGCGAGTTTGGTACGGATATTTATATGTCCGGTTTATCAAACTTGTGGCCATTTGATAATATTTATAACTATATTTATTAGACGTTTAATAATCAAAATAAAATAATGGGTAAACAAGTGATAGCGTAAAACTATCAATATTATTTATAACTATATTTATTATGACATTTACTAGTATCGTTATCAAAATAAAAATAACGAGTAAACAAGTGATAACGTATAACTTTCATTTATTAGTGTTTTGACAATTTTCATTCATATATAGTGCCTGTACGTTGTTACAACTTCCGCTAAAATGTATAAATATATAACCTGTTTAATAAAAAAAATCATAACGTGAATAACACCAAGTGCTCTGTGAATCTATGATGTTATCCTTAATAACTTAAAAAGGAATTACAGGTCGACCTAGCGAAAGCGTGTTAAAAAAAAGTAATTTTCCATTTACAATACCATTTTTTATATGTTTATTTTTTTAAAAGTTATAATCTAAATTATGTTATTTATATTTAGTATACTATATATTATATATATTATATTTATATTTATATACGCACTATCTAGTTTTTAAAATATTTTTAATGGTAGGTGTCGCCAATAAATGTTAATACAAAAAATGTGATTTAAGAAGTAACAAAACTTGGCGACATTATTTAAAACATGGAAGAAATTGCATCGCGCATTTCAGGGCATTGAAATGTGTGATTTCGGACGTCGTATCTGCTTTCCTAGGCATTATACTAAAAAGTAAAAAGTTTACCCTTTGAGTGATTTTTTTTAAAGATACTTTCATGAATATGACGTCACTTCTACTATAGTATATTCCTTTTACAGCTATATTCATTTCTTCTCTCAAGAATTATTTAATTTATACATAAAGTATACAGAGGTACAGCAAACGTCCTTAAAAAGTAGGCATTGCAGGTATAGAAAAGGGAGTAGGGATAGTGGAGAGTGGCAGATGTTTCTCTGCTCCGAAAACAGTTTAGTATCGTGCCTGTGTCCATATTTTTTTGCAGCATTTGTTGAAATTCTCTATATTCGCCGACAGAAACGTATGCATCGTGTGTCGCTACAATGATAATATTATATTGTAATAAAAAAAATTTCATTTGTACGTTTTTATTTGTTTTATCTTTTTCATTTTCGACTTTCCGTTTACCAATTTTTCGAATATTTCTTGTTGCAGATAATAATTCATTATGGTTACAGTAAAAAGATTCAGCAGGTGTTGAAGAAAATTTTTCTTTGCGAAAAACTTGAATCTCTGAGCAGTAATGATGTAGGTTCTATTGTTGAAACTAAAAGAGAATTGGGAACTTTAAAATAAGCTTCTGATGAGGGACGATGGATTATTACAATACTTAAATACGTGTGAACTTGTATATTCTCATACATCATGTCGGCAGAAGTATATTAATAAAAAATACATTGATGCCTATAAAAAGCCTATAAAAAGCAAGAAAAAGAGGATAAAAATAAATTTGCTAAATTATTCGAAAATCGTACAGATTTACAAGATGCTGGCTATTATCTTTACTGATGAAAATGTTGACGTCTATATTACTTTGCAATCGGGTATTTTAGGCATTTTAGCATTATATTGCGCTCCTAAGCGTTGATAAAATATAAATAATTTTCGATACCAATTGTTTCTTAAAGCTACAAGTAAAAATAACCTGTGTCAACTTGGCTTCATTGATACCTACACTCGATGCTAGTTCAGAATATACAAAAATAGTGTATTTACAAGTACAGTTGTGGATGGTACATGATAAGTGGCCAAAAGAATGGGGATGGAAACAAAATTCACTAGTACCAGTTACAATGAACCAACCACCAGCTTCTGAAAATTTATTGAAAATGATTTTTTTGTTCATGTAAAACTGGGTGTGGCTCTGCTTGTGGATGTAGAAAAAGTGGCCTGAATTATTCTATAGCATATTTACTATGTAAAGGAGATAGCTGCTTAAATGCTCCGCCAATGATATTAATGAATGACATCGAAAACGAAAACGTCGGAGACAGTTAGTTTACATGATTATCCTTATAATAAAAATTTATAATTATTTATGTCATTAAAATTTATAATAATTATTATTTAGCATAAGTTGTTAATAAATTATTTTCTATAAAAAATTGATGCATTTTTATTATTTAACGTTTCATTCAATCATTTCGCTTTTTGGAGGTTCTGCCATTTTCAAATTAATTTTAAAAAGAGCCATTTTTTTACAAATTCTTTATAAACAACCTCGAAAATTATAACAATCATTATTTTCTTAAAAGAAATATTTAAAAATATTTTTCGCCGAGATTTCTAAAAATTTTATTTTTTTTAGTTTATGGCATTAGAAATCCAAAAAAAATCATTCAAATCCATTCATTATACCTGGATTCCGTCATTTTCATTTATAATGGCTCTGGACATTTTTAGTATTTTTTAATTTCTAGGCGGGAAGATTGCCTATGGACGCGTAGTCGACAACATACCGTATGACAAAAAGATACTCTTACTTTGTATTCCATACAAGAATTTTTCTAATCTTGTTGCCAGCTAAAACAAAGTGATATTCACATAAAATAAAATTTTTATGTATGATAAATAAAATGTTGAAAAGCTTCATTGCCCCTTAATATAAAGTTTTATAAATTATCTTTCAAGTGCCACCTACACTATCGTTTTATGTCAATTACGGCTGTAGTAATAGCCATTTGATAATATAAGCGAGAGTTGCAAAAAGGTCAAAATTTCACCAAAACAAAATACGTTTTTGGATAAATGCAGGTTGGGGGTAGGTCGTCTCCTGGCGTCGGTGATAGGCCCTGGTAGCGGAAATAGGCCGACGTTAAATAATTAAAAAAAAATGCAGTATAATAGCTTGAACTTGTTTAGAAGATATTTGATAACATTGAACTTTCATTAACATGCGTTGGCTAATTTCTCTAATAAAAGGAACGTGACATGTCAAGTGTAATTAAATGAGCTATCAATTTATAAAATATAGTATTTTTGACGTTGGACGTGTTGTTTATGAGTACATCGTGTAAAAGGAACGTAAAAATTGACATTCTTCAAACGGATAAAAAAATGCCACAGATTCAAAACTTCTTTTCTCGATCAATTTTGATCCAAAATGCACGCGAGCAATAATATGTGAAATGATATTTTATAGTATTAAAAAAAAAACACTTCATTTTCTACAATTTTGCAAGAAACATAACTCCTTCAAAAAAATGTGCCTTCGGTTCTGAAATAGAGTATAGTTGCTTACACACTTGTTAGACGTGTAAAAAATGCAGTATAATAGCTTGAACTTGTTTAGAAGATATTTGATAACATTGAACTTTCATTAACATGCGTTGGCTAATTTCTCTAATAAAAGGAACGTGACATGTCAAGTGTAACTAAATGAGCTATCAATTTATAAAATATAGTATTTTTGACGTTGGACGTGTTGTTTATGAGTACATCGTGTAAAAAGAACGTAAAAATTGACATTCTTCAAACGGATAAAAAAATGCCACAGATTCAAAGCTTCTTTTCTCGATCAATTTTGATCCAAAATGCACGCGAGCAATAATATGATATTTCATAGTATTTAAAAAAAGAACACTTGATTTTCTACAATTTTGCAAGAAACATAACTCCTTCAAAAAAATGTGCCTTCGGTTCTGAAATAGAGTATAGTTGCTTACACACTTGTTAGACGTGTAAAAATGTCGGCTTCTTTGGCGGTACGATGAGGTGTGATTGATAGTTAAAAGCGTCGACATTTTTTGAGTTCCTGGTAAGTTTGTTGTGAACTATACGTAAAAATTAACAAAATGAACAAATGAACTATCTACGTATGTAAAGTCTCATTGATCCTATAATTTTTAATTTATATTTCCAATCTATGTCTAACTAATTCCAATTATGCTAATTTTAATCAAGATTTGACTATAATCAACTCATTAATACTGGAAGTGTCGAAACCAATCGCTGATATAGTGATAAGTAACGATTTCAATAGAGATAGTAGTATGACAATGATTTCCATTGCAATAGATATTTTCCATCGTGTTTAAAAATATACGTCAAGACTAATTAATGGCATCAACTTGAAATAAATAAGAAAATACATGTACTTAATAATTTTCTTCTGCGATAATAATGATATTTACGGAATAGTTGTATTTAAGTGTTCAAGAAAAACCTTGAGTTAATATATCGACTAATAAGTATTCGAATAACATGCATTAGTTATGATGATCAATCAAACATAAGAAACTCAAGACATCGCAGTTATATTATAGAATAACTTAATTGACAGGAACAGATTTCGCTATCCTGGGGCACATTACACACAACAATGCTTCGATAACATCTATTTGGCCGTATAAAGGCCTGTTACCCAACTGAATCAGACTTGAGCAAGGAGTAATCCAAGTGTAAAAGTTCATGGGTACGTGTACGAGTACGAGTACGTGTAGAGTTAAACCGTGTTAAATTATATGCATTTGCCGTTGTTATTAATATGTAATAATTTTCAATTAGCTGACGTAATGTATTGTGCAATAACACATTTAGCTGATTAATTTGCTTTGTTTATTAGCCGGTTTTTAGTTGTCGTTTCTGAATATTTATGCCGTGTAAATTTATGTCTTCAACTGACCTACAAATCGCCGTATTAATTTCTTTGTACAGCGAATAAAGTTAAATGAGACTTAGTATACGTTGCGGTTAGGTAATCATTATCGTTCTCATAAAGTAATACAAATGAAAAAACAGTTACTGTGATGTAATGCGTATAAGTCAAGAGCCCTTATAGACTAGTTACTGGGTATTCGAAACCGGATCAATTTGGATACTAATAGTCTAGGAGATAGCTACATATACGGGGCTTGGGATATAACATGTTGGCATTGCTGTTATGTTTTAGCAAATATTTTTCTGAGTATTTTATCTTATGTGAGTCAGACCTTCCCCCTGACCATTTTGACGCTAGCCGCCCCAGAAAATATTCAATTGTAGAACATAGTGTAACACTTTGGGGCTTGGTGTTAGTTGAAGAGGGTTTTTGTCGATCAACATTCGATATATGCCAACTTTTTTTCTCCGTACAATTGACACCGCCTAGCCAGCAGCGCCCCTCCCAAACCACCCCCAAAACAACCAAACATTCAAATACCGATTATTATGCCAAAAAGGATACAAAAATTACACATTTAGCGAGTAATGACCGAGAAATTATCATTTTTAACCTAACAAAGTATTTTAATGTTTAGGGGTTTTGGGAGTGGTTTGGGGGTGTTACATTGAGAAAAAAATGTTGGCACTTACAGAGACTATCTTTGGTACAAAAACTACAAGTTTGAGAAGGTGCCAACATTTTTTTTGAAAAGCACCAGTTTTAGCCCGTTTTATAATGCAGTCAATTTGTGCTCAAAAGATCTTCCAGCTGGAAAGTGGGGTAGTTTTGAATTCTTTGATTCTACATATTTTCTGGGGTGCTGAATCCGAATCTGAGGCTTGCTAACAAAATTTCGTGACGTAACATTGAAAAAATGCAAAAAAATATAGAGAATCTCATTTTTTTGCGGTTTCTTGCTTATAACTCGAAAACTACCAACTTTTCGTAAATAACCTCCCTATTCAAAATAAAAGTACATAATATTTCTTACAAATTTCATTATTTAGGTTTTTTTTTCTCCGACGAACCGTTCGGGCTCAAGCGCTAGTTGTAAATTGGCGTATTTTGTCTGTCTCCGCAAAAACCCACTTTTTTCACTCCAAATCTCTATATTATTATTAAAGGCTGCCAATTAGTGAATGGCTCCTAGTTCTCTGCTATTATTTAGATCATATATGTAAAGGTACAGGTAATTTTTTCAAAAATTGCATAATAATGTTCAAGTTATTTAATGAAGTTCGAAATTGTACAAAGTCAGTTACGAAAAAGTTGAAATTTCAACGAAAAATTTTGAAAAATTATTACATATTATATTATATTACATATGATTATATGTTACGTTATTATATGAGCAACAACTATATGAGCCGTTGTCGTTTAGAGGGTCGGGTTGTTCCGTCGTCAGCGTCGGGGCTTGTTCATCTGGAAAATGAAAGAGGTGGTGAGAAAACGACAACTTGTAATCATACCTTAAGGAGAGATGAATTATTACGAAATAAATTGTGAGATTAGACATACCTTCCGCATCGTGTAAGTGTCTTTCTACAGTCTGTTCTCGGTCTCTTCTTCATCTATGTCAGTGGTGTCTTCCGGGGGATCGACGTTTTCACGATATGCAGACCGGGGAGCAATGGTGGCCTGCCTTCCTGCATCCACAATTGCGTTGGCAGCCTTTTTTTACATTTACAAGAAATGTGCCAAAGTATCGAGTCCGGTGCAGGGTTCAAAGTGGCTGGCACTGACTGGCACGAAACCACTCTTTGTTTTTTTCCACGTCCACACGTTCGGGTCTTTTTGTTGCTCGTCGAGTGTGGTTTGACCGGATAACCACTGCTGCACCTGAAAGTAAACTCTCTCGGTGAATATTGTCGTGCAGCAGCTTCGGTGGTGGGTAGTGAGGCAATATTTTTCTTTTGTACGATGAAGCTACTTATTGCCTGTATATCAAATCGTTCAGGCTAGTCTCATGTCCTTTCTCATGCAGAGCCATGAGAAGCACGTTTCCTGCTCCGGCAATCTCGTCCTGGTGTGCATGAGGGTCTTTGAAAACATCAATGACTGGTTGCAAGTCACTGTTCTTCTGCAGGACTTCGAGAAATTTCAGTTTTCCCTGATTAAACAAAGCAGAAGTGGTGTCACAACCACTCATCGCGTGCAGGAACAATATATGGTCTGATAGGGTTTTGTCAGCGGGATTGTAGAGGGTTTGAGACGTCTTTTCTTTTCCTGGTTTCAAAAAGAAAACATTTTTTATATCAAGGCTACACAGGTCAATAGAAATCACCAAAAGGTCGATATCTTCCCCCACCACTGTCACATATTCATTTGACGGGGCCAACATAAGAGCTGTTGTGATAATTAGGATATCAGCGTCCTCCAGAGTTTGCTGTGAATCAATTTCTGTCACATATTCATTTGACGGGGCCAACATAAGAGCTGTTGTGATAATTAGAATATCAGCGTCCTCCACAGCTTGCTGTGAATCAATTTTTGCATCATCAAATTTTTCCATTAGCATAGATAGAGGGCTTTTAAACCAGGCGGGGCAGTTATAAAATCATTTTGGGAAGCCGGGAGAGAATCTAATAATAAATTAGAGTTTCGGAGTGGAAAAAGTGTTTTTTTGCGGAGACAGCCGAAATACGCCAATTTTCAACTAGCGCTTGAGCTCGAACGGTTCGTCGGAGAAAAGAACCTAAATAATGAAATTTGTAGGAAATTTTATGTACTTTTATTTCAAATAGGAAGCTTATTTACGAAAATTTGATAGTTTTCGAGTTATAAGCAAAAAAACGCCAGAAAATGAAATTTTTTGACGTTTTCTGCATTTTTTTCAATGTTGCGTCACGAAATTTTGTTAGCAAACCTCGGATTCGGATTCACCACCCCAAAGAACATGTAGAATGGAAGAAATCAAAACTACCTCACAACTTTGCTGGTAAAAACACAATTTTTGTCCAAAAATCTGGAAAATGGGCAAGCAGAAAATATTGATATATGGTTTTCCAGCAATGAGCGTTGACTACGAAAATTTTCCGCCAGGTCAGAAAGTGTTATACTACGTTCCAATTTTGCCATTAATTGATGTCGCCAGTGCCGCCAATTGCACGGAGAAAAATTTTTTGGCATATATTGATTGTTGATCACCAAGATATCTTCTTCAATTAACACCAAGCCCCAAAGTGTTATACTCTGTTCCACAACTGAATATTTGCTAAAACATAACAGCAATGCCAACATGTTATATCCCAGGCCTCATATATGTAGCTATCTCCTAGACTATAACATTTTATTTAGTAAAATACTTTTTTACAAATAATATTAAAATTAGCCTTCTATAAGGTTGGTTGTCAGCGTTAAAATGACATTTTATGGCAGAGAGTTTTTATGATTATATATTTAAGGGCAAAATATTCAATCCTCTGTAACTTGATAACACTTTGAGCTAGCCAGTATTTTTGCATACCAAAATATCCGTACTTAAAATGGAAATTAAAATATTTGTTACAATATACGTTGAAAATTGTATAGTTACAGCGATAACTTAAATGAACTTAAATTTTTGTAAGGCGAGCATAGAGACGTCTTCACTGTGCACGTATTTCGAAACATGCAGTTAAGCAACGTTCATCGTGGTTAGTACTTAAATGGGCGACCCGTTTGGGGAAACACGACGATTCCGTGTCACCTTTTAGCGGCTTGTATAATAACGTATACGCAGGAAGCTATGACGAGGATTATGCAGTGGATGAACAATCCTTCGGAGGGGATGTAGAGCAGTTAGTCCCTTGTCTATTAAATATTCGGCAAGTAAAAGATTCCTACTCTTCGATAGAGAAGAGGTTTGGCAAAATTTCCAGGTTGGAGTAGCTCGTCTTCTGACATTGGTGATAGGCCTCTTGGTTGACAAAATAGGCCGCCTTTAAATAAATAATTTTAAAAAATTGTAGCAGCCTCACTGATTTTTTGTAAATGACTTTAAATTTAAAAATGTTAACAAAATATATCTTAAACAACAATTGTAAGCCAATTAAGTATGATTGTACAATGTCTGAAGCGGGAGTAAATATTACAAGATAGGAAAAACACTTAATTTCAAAGAAGTGATTGAAGTGGCAAAATCTTTAATTGAAGCTAAACGTGCATATGCAATTGATGGCACAAATGAACGAACACGTTTCTTTCTTTCCGTAGACTAGTGAACGACCTGTAATGAATGATGCGTTTACTCATTTGTGAATCATAAACTATCCTTTATATAAGATGGCAACTGATGCAGCTGGAAGAAACATACGGGATGCAGTCCATTTGGGAGAAAATTAAGAATTGAAAGTAGATTTGCCAGAATTTATTTCCAAAGGAAATGCTCACGTACATAACGTGAAATACCATAGACAATGCTGGTCGACAAATGTTAACATTTTTAGAACAGTCGGGTATATACCAAAAAAATAATTACAAAAAGAAAGAAACTGCTATCAGAAGTGGAATTTTTGAGCAGGTTAAAAAATATTTTCTGTATACTGGCACTATCACTAATATATAGAAGAACTGTACAGCAAATTATGTGATTCTAACGGTTTGCAATGCAATAGTAGAATAAATCGAAAATATTTAAATAAAGTTGACTACACACTTGTTAAGCGTGTAAAGAATGTCGGCGTCTTTGGAGGTGCGGTGCGGCGTGTTTGATGGTCAAAGGCGCCGACATTTTTTGATTGCTTAGTAAACCTGAAGACAACTATACCTTATACTATTAATAAAATTCTGCAATACAATAATTTTTCTACACTTTTTTCTTACTGGTAGTGGTGTTCGTAAAAAAAAACTTGATATTAATACATTGTCGAAGAATTTGACTAAACTTGAGAGAGAAACACATTTCACGTCATTTCATATTGATGGCCCCTTAAAAATTAACGATAGTTTAAAGGTCTCTTAAATGTTACATTTTACTTTATGCTTACTAAATTGAAAAATGTTGAAACAAGACATTAACAATACCCAGTTTCAATTTAGTTGATATAGAAAAATGAATTTCTAAAGTATATGCTCATATTTCAAATATATTTGTTGACTGAGGTGGAGGTCTTCTGCTACAATACAACAACGTGGCAATTAATTACTATCCACCAAAAAAAAATTGTATGCTATTCTCCACCGAGCAGCAAAATCTTATTTGGAAAAACTCATATGTTACTAAAACTCCTCTTATTTTAAATGACAAAAAAGTTAAACTGATCACATAGCACCAACTTTGTATATGCAGATCTGCGCTACACGAGTAATAATTTTAGTTAAATACGATCCGCAAAATAATCTAAATGTTATACCAAATACTGTAAAAGTACAGTAAATCAGTTAAAATGTACAATGTGTGTCACTGTCAAAAATGTCTAGATAGTAAATAGTTTTCTGACATCGATGAGTCTTACGAAGAACAGGAAGACATATACTTAACTTAGAAGTATAACTTTTTTTATTATTTGTCTATTATTTTTCTATTACTTTGGTAATTAAAGGAACACAAAAATAAAGTATACTAGTATAGAAGTAAGTAGTAGTTTCATTAGTCACTAGATGCTACTATATTTTCAGATGTATTGAACATCATATATTGAACTTCGTATGTGCATATATAGAAGAACATATATAATATCTATCTATTTTTGTTTGAAGTACTTAAGCTGTTTTGGACAACTGCAAATGCAGATATGATTATACCACAATGAATTTTACTAGTAACAATTTTTATTTAAGGAATATTTTTCCTGGCATTGTTAGTTTCAGAAATAATGACAAACATTTTAAAAGGGTGTTAAAAAAATAACTTTTTCAAAAATATCTCCTTAAAGATGAGAAAATCGAAATATGCAGTAATGAAATATTCTATTTTCCTTTAAACTACAAACATTTTGATTTCCGAATGAATCCGATAACTTAAGGATTATCAAGTTACAATAATATGAATATTGCACCTTTCGAGGGAGTGGAGAGAGTGAACGATGCGTATTTGGGTTGCCCAAGAAATGACTCGGTATTGTATATTAGACCCCCTATCATAGCACAATACAAACACGCTATATACAGTATTCAACCCCCAAATCCAAAGCCAAGGGTGTCTGGAAAGATTTGGAAAACCACAGACACATATCCATACACACCGATATTATCAGTGCCAGGGCTGGGGCTCAAACTCAACACACAATATACAATGCGACCAGCATATTCGCCATACTATACGCTTTAACCGACTGAGCGACCGTGCTAGTAGCTCAGATGAAATAGACTGCTGGCTTCCATCATTGCAAGCTAAGGACGATAGTATTTTGAACAAAGCTTTACGGCTAATAAGGCAATATACTGCGAAAGTTACATGAACATATGTCAACTGCGAATGCTTGAAGTTGAAATAAGTCAATTTACCTATACATATAATCAAATGCTGCCATTGACCGTGCTTAATAGTTATTTTTTAAAATAACCTACAAAGGGCTCGAGAACTGGCTAAAGTGTGAAGATCACGATCACGATGTTATTATCTTTCAAGTCAATCAGAAATCGGGAAAAGCAAAAATTATCCTCCCCTTAAATAAAATATACTTCAGAATAAACTTAAGAGTCGGTTTGTCGTGATTATTTGTCATTTGCTTTGTGACGATTTTATCCAATTTATTCCCGGTATCTAAGGACTTCATGTGAGCATACTAGTAATATCTTCCTCGTAATTACTACAACTTCAGAAAACTCATTCAATCACCTACTTATGTAGATGTTGAATTTTCATAATGACATAATCAACAAGAATAAGTCAAAACTCAGTAGTACCGTACACGTTTCTAGAGCTGTGTTTATCTATAATTATTTTATTCTAATTAACTCATTGATACCGAAAGTGTTAAAATCAGTAGTTGATATTGTGATAAGTAACAATTTCAATAGCTAAGTAGTACCGTACCGTACACGTTTTTAACTATTTATTTTACGTCGGCCTATTTCCGTTACCAGGACCTATCACCGACGCCAGGAGACGAGCTACCCCCAACCTGGAAATTTTGCCGAACCCTCGGCCGAACCCTCGGCCGAACCTCTTCTCGTAAGAAGAGTAGGGATCTTTTACTTGCCTAACATTTAATAGACAAGGGACCGCCTGCTTTACATTCCCTCCGGAGAATGGTATATCCACTACGTAATCCTCGTCTTGAAATTACATAGCTTCCGCTTATTCACATACAAGCCGCTAGTAGGTGGGACGAGATCGCTGTGTTTCCCAAGATGGATTTCACCCATCCAAGTACTAACCGCGCTGCACGTTGCTTCACTGGAGTATCGAGATACACACACAGTGAAGAAGCATTCTACGCTGGCCCCTACCGTACACGTTTCTAGAGCTACGTTTACCTATCGATTCATTTAAATAAATGTGAAAAACATCCAATATAACCACTGAAACGAGTATTATTGCTTATACACATTTTTCATAATATGTGCTTTTCAGTTTTCCAATTATATTTTTTACTGTGTGGAATCTGAATCATCTACAACAAAACGCTTCTTATTTCTTTGATAGCAGAAAATGAGTTTTATTAATTTAGTATGTCAATATAAAATGTAATAAATCATATAAAACTACTGTTCCATAATCTGGAGAAAAGATTAATATTTTTTGTAACTACTATTCAGTTGAATGGTAAAACTAATCAGTCTCTTTATGATGACCTACAATCAACACGTGGTGGAGTACAATTTAATAACAATAATAATAATAATTTATTGCCTTAACTAATTACACTATAAGTTTACCACTCGAATTATAGTGTAATATCAAGGCTCTGCTCTTCACGAAGCCGTTGGTTTCATATTGTGTTAAAGAATCACGTGAGCGGATGTCTTGATTATTATAGCAAGGTTGTGCTGCATATCAATCAATTGCAATTGCGACCAATACTTATTGTAAACAAGCCATGCATACCAGGGTTAGATGGGTTGTTCCAAAACGACTCAGAAAATTAAGTCACCAGGAGAGATCCACATATTGCAAAAAAAGTATAAAAAAAATAAGATTATTTTCTTTGCAATTATTTTAAAGCTATTAAGTAATAACAGGCTTAATCTAACCAAGTTCAAATTCTGTCGGCCACCAGGAAAATTTCTGATATCCAGTCCACCCCAAATAGACACACGATCTCAATGGTCTTCAAATGATTTTAAAAAATTACACGTAGATGAAGGATGTCACTATCGAATGAAATTCGTCGAAAATATTGACAAGAAAGCATATGCTTAGTTTTCATCCCGTATTGATTGATATATTTTAAAGTATGTTAGAAAAGTCAAAGCAATCCGTGGGGTTTTGAAAGAAGAGGAACAACAGAGAACTAGAGTAAACATTCTGATCTTCGCTGATTTACTGAAGTATTTATATAATTATTGTACATGCTATAGAATATTCGTCGCATTTCATTTGTAAATAATGTTAATTCTTAGACATTTTAAATTTTATGATGCCAACTTAGTTGGTCAAATACTTTTTTACAATGACAGTGTAAAAAAATGTAAAAAAAAACATCGACATCCATCCTGTCTGTGTCTTGTTACTTCTAAGTGTTAATGTTTGTAATACAATATCTTGATTTGAAAAAAATATTTCCAGTATTAATAAACGTATCTATTTCTTTGTAATTTATATTCAAAATAGCAGAGGAGCATATGTAGTTCCGTGGTGAAGTTAGTGAAGGGAGGATGTACGGGTGATTTCAATCAAGAACTACCTCTTAATGAGTTATTTTCATGGTGTCACTTTGAGGTGTGTATCGGGAAGTATTTATGACGTCGTCAAAATTTCGGCCAATGAGATTTGAAAAAATGATATTATCTCAGTTACCTATTGTCCGATTTTCTTTTGTGAAGGCTTATTTTAAAGATAATTAAAATTTCTATAAAATATATTCTTAACGTATTTACTCTAAAGTAAACAGTAACGGTTTGTTTTAAATAATATATAATTTGGGTACCATTATTAAACATTTCAGTTAAATTATTAATATTTAATTATTTTCATTAATTGACAATTATTTCTAAATTTGAATAAAATAATATATTTAATGTGAATTACAGAATATCGTATATTTGTGCTACTACAAATAGAAGGCATTAGAAAAGCGAGGCAACGAAAGAATATAAGAAAAGAAGAATCTAATAGTTAGAAAAATGGAACTCTATTTTGGCTGATGTGGCTTTTAAGAACGTTACGGAAGTTCCCGAAGTTACGAATTTTAGAATATTGAGCATTGCATAAGGTTTCGTAAGATTTGAGAATGATTTTGGAAGAATTGCTGCAATTTTGTGAATTTGTGGAGAAAGTCGTATATTTTTAAATACTTGAAAGGTGTTATTATTAATAACCTGTTGAGTATCGCCAGATATTTCCCGTTTCTCAAAACTGACTAAAAAAAAATAAAGAATCAGACAAATGTAAAAACATTAATACATGCAAAGATTTAGCAAAAGCATTTACAAAGAAAGTAGGAAGGAAGTACTGGATTTACAATGAAATGCACTTTGTGTTCGACACATACAAAGAAGGCTCCATAAAGTAGACGACATGGCAAAAGAGAGCAAAGGGAATTATTCCTACTCAATATAAAATTGCGGATACACAAACAAGGATGAAATAACTACAAACTTGGTAGAAAAAGTTATACATCATGCTCAGCTAACGAAGAAAAGCTTTGTAGTCGCATGGCGTTCGGAAATTGAGTCATCACATGGCTCTTTAGATCATCTTCGAAGCAAGCAAGAAGAGGCAGATATTAAAATATTTCTCAATGCTATTTATGTCGCAGATAGAGGAGCAACAAAAATATATATATTTGCAAAAGAAACACATATTGTGGTTCTTAGCATAAAAAGATACCCGAAACTTCCCACCGCATCGTACTTTGTACCCAATTCCAAAGTAGTTATACCAGTTGCAGATTTGTACGCTTCATTAGACGCATCAAAGGTTTCTTCACTGCCAGCTTCTCATGCTTTATCATCTGGAACCGATTGCACAGGTACATTATTAGGCAAAGGTAAATTTTCATATTGGAAAGCATTTAGTGCAGCTACAGAAGATACGCTTTTTCTTCAATATAAACCAGAAACACAATTCATCAACACATTTATATGCCAAATCTACCAGTCTAAATCGAACAGACCGAACCTTCAAGATTTAGGTTGGTCCATATTTTCTGAGAAACAAATAAGCTGGAAAAATTCGCCACCAACAAGAAATGCTTTTATACCTGCAATTAAGAGAGTTAACTACCAAGTAATGATCTGAAACCAAGACTAATCCTCAGCCAATAATTCCATTCTCTATTGAACATGAATGAACTATGAACAATGGACAGGTGACACCTGATCTCTGCGAAATGCCGTGCACTCCGGACTTCAGTCTCAGGTTGATTAGATGCTCCTGTATAAAAAATAAATAATGTAATCAGCCATGTAAATGTTCTGCAAGCCTACCATGTACCGATATGTGCGAGTCTGGAGGAACAGACGAACTGTGTGACAACCATTCACAAATTGTAAGTACCAGAAGAGTTAGATAATAATGGTGATTGATAACAAACGAAATCACCAATCAAATCATTTAGATAGATTCCTATTTAACATTGGCATTTTCTAATTATTTAGATTTGTAATATCATTTTACCTTTAAACAAAATAGAATTATTTTTCTGTGGGCAGTGTAATATTGACTGAAAATATTTACACCGTGTAAAATTGCATTTATTCAGTGTTGAAAGTTCCTGAAGTAAAGATCACTGAAGATGTAATTTCATAAGTGAAACGTCGAAATGTATTTCTAACATTACTGCTACATGATTCACGAACCATGATTTTAGCAACATTCATTGGCTATATTTCCTAATAACATAAAAAAGGTAGGTACAGTTATTGCGTTCCAGAACCATATTTACCTAAATATTTTAAATACCGTTCACTTAAGAGAAAATACTGAAATGACCTTTTTTATATACATTTTAATTATCTTATCGCAAAAGAAAATCGGCCGATAAATACCTGAGATAATGTCAATTTTATAAATCTAAATGGTGGACATTTTGTTGACGCCATTAATGTTATATGCCACACACAACGAAGTGACACCATACAAATTATTCATGTGTAGATATTTTTATTAATAATGCAACCTGCCCCCTCCATCTCCCCTTCATTAATTCCGCCTCGGAGGATAATTTTTCTACTTATGCTCCTATACTAAAAGCCATTTTTTCATTTCTTTCTTACATTGTAGTACAAATTTGATTTGTTTAATATTTCCGGGAGTTTGTTGTATAATCTAAGACCTAAGTAGACAAAACATTTTGTCCCTATAATTTTTTGTGTAACTACTACCTTTACTTGTTTTCTATCTTAACCTCTTGTGTTGTAGATATGATCAACGAGTGTTGTTTCTGAGTATATTTTGTAATGGTACATTAATAAACATTTAGAGTATAGCTTACGCATATATAAAAATTCACAATATTTAAATTTTTTCTATTTCAATTTATCACAATATTTAACAATTCTGCATCTTTGTAGAATAATTTAGTAGGATAAAGGTTGGGTTTTCCATATAAAATCTTTAAATATATTTTTTGGATTAATATTAACAGTGTAATGTTTTATTTCCACAGTCTTATTTACACTTCCCTATAATACCATATTTTTAAATCGATTCAATCATTTCATAGCATATGATTTTAATGTGTTTTTTGTTTAATATATCTTTTAATTTGTTAAATCTGTTCTTGTTTTGCTTGTATGATGTCCTATTTTTACAACTTGTGTCCTTTTATCTTAATAACTTTTCATTAAAATCGAGTCAAACACTTCTTACAACAAAATGTTCTAACTTTTTTAATATTTTATTATAACCGATTATGTCAAAAGCCTTTTCCAGATCTATAAAGATACATAAAGATGTTGTACTATTATCCAAACATTCATAAACTTTTTTAGTCAGGCAGGCTATAGCATCACTTGTTGATGTTTTTTCTCGGAACCCGAATTCGTTTTTTGACAATAAATTAAATTTGTTTAAGTATTGCACTAATCTTTTTTTAACGCTTTTTCGATAATTTTTGCAATATTAGATACCAAAGAGATAGGTCGGCAATTTTCCATCAAATTTGTATTCCATTTTTTATATAAAGGTTTAGTTATACCAATTTTGCAATTGGATGGACATATTCCTGACTGAAAAATTTTATTTACGAGACTGACTAAAAACGGTGTTATTATATTTATTGTTTCCTTTAATATTTCTGATGTAATGTCGTCAAGTCCATGAGCTTTATTATTTTTTTATTCTTTTATGTATTCGTTTATTTCCTTGTCGTCTACTGGTATAAGAAAAAAATAATTATTGATAATTGAAATAGGACAAGTTGTATTTAGTAAATCTACTTTATTTTCGAATTTTTCTACTATTCCTGTGTAATGCTTATTAAATTTGTTTGCAATCTGTATTTCGCTATTTACTACATAATTGTTATCTAATTTAATTTGTGCTATTTCCTGTTTTGTTTTTGATTTTTTGATATAACCTATTGTTATTTTCCAGAGAATTTTACTATAGTGGTTATTATTTTCAATTTTTTTCTCATAACAATCTTTTTTAGTATTTTTAATCAGTGAGTTTACTATATTTCTATATATTATATTTTTGTTTTAAGTCTACATTTAAAAGTTGTTTCAGTAAATCTTGGTACATTTTATCACGAGTTTGGATCGATGTTGTTAAACCTCTTGTAATCCACTTTTTTCTCTTTTTTAAATCTTATTTTTTTGTTTGCATTCTGTACAGCGGTTTTAAAGTTATTTATCGCCTCTTCAGGGTCAGTTTTTTTTTCCATTGAAATATAACTCGCTTTTTTCTAATGATATTATTTTTGCTCTCTACGGGCGATATTTATTTTAGAAATGTGCGGATCATTTTCGTATTTGCGAAAAATATAATAAAAAGTGGTAGACTCATATTATTTATTGAAAATTCCCCTGGTAATAGTATTTTCAGCAAGTTTTTACGGCTACATGTAATCTTTGTATAATAAATTACTACATCTATTTCCTATTTATACTAAACAATCAAATCCATACTAGTAATTGTAGCTTTAAAATACAAATGGGAAATACTTAGTATACCATATCAATAATAGAATTTTAATTTATATCTTACGTTTAAGCTTTGGATCTTAATGGAGTTTCTTACCTGAAAGAAAGAAAAAAGTAAATTACAATTTCATATATTTAAGTATTTGTCTAGTAATGTCAAAAACTATAACTAATTTTGAATTAAGAATGTATGTATATAAAATATAGATACCATTTGTATTCAATTTGCATAAAATATATTTTTAACAACTCTACTGAAAATTAAATTTGTTTAAAACATAATTTAAAGAAATATCAAACAAATGGTGTTAAATAACAAAAAAAGTTTGTTAATGCTACTAAAAAATACGCGTAACAATTTATGATTCAATTTTAGATTTTGTTATTATTGTTTAGACGTTGTTAAAAACATTTAGACAAAAAAATTGGCATGTAGATTTATTTCCTAGAAGCGTATTTTCCCAAAATTTCGTTAAAATCTAAACATTACTGTCGTCAACTAAGGTTTCAATTGTTTTCATTTTTAGGAATTTAATGAATTGGCGCAAAGGACTCGGAGAGGCCTAATTTTTTCTTAATTGCATAACGAACAATTCGTTTTTTTATTGCGGTACGAGCTATATAATCAGCGACATTTAAGAAAAACTACGAAAAAATCTAATTTTGAATATTTTTTTGTTTAAACAAATACCTTCCGGGCAGGGTTGCCAACTTTTAAAATATCGAAATCGGGACAAGCCTTCCTAACCTGTTAGAGGGAGTCTAGATTTTTGTTCTCAAAAATTTAGGGGAGCATATCGCCCCTATCCCAATAGCTGAACTTTCAGATATATATTTTTTTTAGAATTATTTGTGAGATGTTTTTGCTGACACATAATATCATATTATGATGATAATAATCAGGGTTGGCATGTTTAAAACAAAATGTTTTAAACAAAGTGTTTAAAACATGTTTAAAACATCGCACTGTTAGTGCAGGCAAATCCAGTTTTGAGTATGAACTATCTGGGGACAGCTATTTCTTTATCGAAATGGTTAGCTTTATTCATGTAGAATGAGGATATAAAAGTCCCGAAAAATCCCAATGTGAGCTAAAGCCACCATTTAGAAAAAATGGCCGCCAGAACCATTTCTTTGAGAAGGACATATCTCAGTAACCATTGCTCCGATTTTAGATTTCTTTTTTTTGTTCCCTTCCCCTTTTTATATACAATCGAAAGTATTATTATATCTTTGGGCATAAAATAGAAGATAACTGAAGAAAATAAGACTTGAGTTCTTGGAAATATACAAGATGTCCAGTTAGTGCTTCCTCGGAAGATTGTGCAAAAACGGGTAACTTTATAAAAAAACTTTTTTAACAAAACTTTCAATGTTTCATCTCTACTACAACGTGAAATTATTTCCAATTATACAAGGTGTCACAAAAAGGAGTTACACAAGAATGTATAATTTTTTTAACGGAATACTCTCTAATTTTTTAGCGCCGGTTAAGCCTCTAAAGATCCTGAATTACACCCTAAATTTTTTTTGCCAATCATATGCAGCGTTGCCAAGTTATAATTTTTTTCCTGTTTTTTTTGGCAAATTACAAACATTTTTTTGACTACCATATCTCCGCGATTTATTAATTGTTTTTTCTAAAAATGTATGGTGTTATTCGATAATTATACATTTACAGAAAAACATTTTTGAAATAAATTATTATTATACCGGGTGTTCAAATTATTTGTTTACATTTCTTGTTATTTAATTATTATTTTTCTCAAATTTTTTAAATGGAATGCCTATATTTTTTACATTTACGTTTTTGAGATATGATTATTTCAAATAAGTTTTGCGTAAATCGAGGTGCTTTTTATTTTAGCATTAAAATATAGTATGGCTTTGGTCTTTTGTTTTGCGTTTGTTTTTCATTCTACGACATTTCTCTAATGTATTTAAGATTATTGTGATTAAGTTGAATTAATATTGTTAATATTTAAAAATACGAATTATAATTATTGTCAATAAGATTTAATATCTATGGTAAATATTATGTTATTGGTGAATGTGATGGAAATTGTTTATTGGCATCAAGAATGTATGGTCAAAAATGTCCCTATAGAAGATGTCCTGATGTGAGGTCTCTAGAAAATTTGAAAGAACGTTTTGAACGTACTGGAAATTTTGCATATGAAAAGAGGGCGAGCCGACGAAATGTATTGTAATGAAGAAAATGAGCTGGCTATAACTTTAGCGGTAATCGAAAATCCCACGTGTTCGGGAGTTAAGTAGGGATTTAGAGGTCAGTGAATCTAGTGTTTCCCTATGTCTTCGTAAAAATAAGTTTCACCCCTATCGAGCTCAGCTGCATCAAGAGCTTTGGGATGTGGATTTAAATCGTAGATTAAATTTTTGCCAGTGGGCTCAAAACCAAATTGGAGAAAATTAAGAATTTTTCAAATTTGTATTGTTCACTTATGAATCAACGTTTCCTCGCAACAGATTTGTGAATAGGCACAATTTCAATTATTATGCCAGAGAAAATCCTCATGTTGCACAGAAAAATCAGAACCAGAGTTTAAATGTAAAGGGAGGAATTGTACATGATTATGTTATTCATCCTCGCTTTTTTGAGGGAAATGTGAATAGAGCAGTATTCTTATATTTTACGCAAAATACGTTTCCACAAATAATCGAGTATATTCCTGATTACACTACAAATAATATGTGATTACAACTTGAAGGTGCACCACCACATTTTAGTAGAAATGTTCGTCAGGCCATGAGTAATCAGTTTCCTGAATGGTGGATAGGAAGAGGAGGTCCAATATTTTAACAAACTGTTAAATAATATCTAATTTATTATTTTATTAAATTATGTTACATGCCGCCTAAGTCACCCGATCTGACTTCAATGGGTTTTTTCTTTGGGGATTTGTGAAGTCACACGTTTATAAAGTAGAACCAACGACTCGAGAAGATATGATGGAAAGGATTCGTCGGTGTCTCAATCGTATAAATGTTGATATGTTACACTGTGTAAGGCGCTCATTTATCAAGAGACCTCAGTGTTACCTGAATCAAAATGGTGGATATTTTGAGCAGTTGTTAGGTTAGTTTCAATATCGTGAAAAAATTTTTTGCTCAAGAACCGTTCATAAAAGAAAGTGTACGATATCAAAATGTGAGAAATTGTAAACGTTAGGTACTCACCCTTTTAAAAAAATTATAGGAATTCCATTTAAAAAAATTGAGAAAAATATAAAACAAAATATAGATTTTAATGCTAAAATAAAGAGTACCCTAATTTACGCAAAAATTATTTGATATAAACGTTTGAAATAGAAATAAAGAGATATTAAAATGTGTGGAATTGTATATTTTATTCATTCATGTAAAAAAGTATACCTAGGCATTCCATTTAAAAAAAAATGAGAAAAATAATTATTAGATATCAAGAAATGTACGCAAATATTTTGGACACCCGATACACTAAAGATTTATTTCATAAATGTTTTTCAGTAAATACATCATTATCAAACAACCTCCCACATTTTTAGAAATAACGATTAATAAATCGCGGAGATATGCCAGTCAAAAATGTTTGTAAACTACCCAAAAAAAAACGGAAAAAAACAACTTGGCAAAATATGTTAGGGTGTAATGTAGGGCCCTTGAAGGCTTAACTGGTGTTAAGGAAATACGGGCTGTTCTATTTAAAAAAATTATACTCTCTTGTGTGACTCGTTTTTGTGACACCTTGTATAATTGAAAATAATTTTAAGTTGTAGTAGAGACGAAACATTGAAAGTTTTGTTAAGAAATTCTTTTTATAAAGTTAGCCGTTTTGCACAATCTTCCGAGAGAACACTGACTGGACACCCTTGATACCTTAATGTACATTATTAAAAATGATTACAATTTTATATATAAATAACTATCACTCCGTTAATATTTGAGTTAGTAACATCGGCCAAAAAACAAATGAAAGCTAATTGTGTGCTCTAGAACTTTTATTAAAATTATTTTTTTAAAAATTGACTGGAAATTTCAGTACAAACGTCTCGAGTTTACAAAAGTTTAAATTTCCGTAATATTTAAATTATTTTTTAATTTCCTAAGTTTATCGTTTAATTTATCATAAAATATGTAATCGTACTTTCTGTAAAATGTGAAGTGAGGAATGGAACAAAAAAAAAAGAAATCTAAAATCGGAGCAACGGTTACTAAGATATATGATTTTAAAGAAAATGTCTCTGGAGGTCATTTTTTCTAAATGGCGGCTTTAGCTCACATTAATAGAGCTATCCATTGCGATAAACAAATAACTGTCCCCAAATAGTTCACGCCAAACCCATTTTACACTGAGATTTGCCTGGTCTATGTGTATTAAACAAATATTTAAAACATGTTTAATACAAAATGCTATGTTTTAAACAACTGTTTAAAACATAGTTTAAAACACAGTGCAATGTTTTAAATAAATGTATTATATTTGAGTTTGTGGAAAAGCAGGAAAAGTGCCGGTGATGGTCCATTCCGATAAATAATTCCGATATAGTGGTCACGTGCACTAAACTGAGCATTTTATTTGCAGAATGTTGTAAAATCCGTTTAAGAGTGCCATCTGACATCAACTAGTAGTAGCAGACATAGTGTGCCTGCCACCATTTAATTTTAGTTGAATATAGTTTTAAACGTTTTAAACCTGTTTTAAACATACTATTTAAAACTTTAAAAAAAACCTGTTTTAAACAAAAAAAACTGTTCAAAACAAAAAAAAATATTTTTTTGTTTAAAATGAAAAAAAACTGTTTTTTTTTTCCAATCCTGCTCATTAGTAGTACTCCTATACTTTTTCGCAATTGGCATAGTTTCGACCGAACAAAGTTGTGCATTATTAACAATCATACTACACTTGCAAACATTGTTTTTATTATCTCTTGATAATAGCAACAGTGTTACCAAATATGTTTCGAATGATTATGTAAAATTACAGAGTATCAAAGTCCTAATCGTTGTGACCCAAAATTTCGCCCCTTTTGGGGTCCTCATGAATTCGATTCAAAAGTGTCTAAATGATAGCTTATGGTGATACTTTAAAGTAAGCAAAATTTCAAGTTGAGCATAGTTTTTGTTTTGGAGATGACGAGTCGAACCTCGAACCTCGAACCTTGTTGACGGCAAGATTCATGGCAATCTCGTTCATTATGTTCAAGATTCTCACATACGCAGGTTTTCTATGTAAAATCTTCCATTCTTTTCGAATCTATCATTGTATTATATAAAAAACGTTGTTCTAGTGAAGTATAGCCGATTTTACAGGAAAAAATCAGGATTTTTGCTGATAATATTCGATTAATCGGTATTTTTATACCGGAGATAGATACTCCAAACCTTGCATCCAACGGCCTTTGAATTAAAAGGTAAATGTATATTTCTAAGCAAGATTAGGTTTGGTTATATTACTGAAATGTATTTCAATAATATGTAAACTTCTTCACCACTTCACGGTACTAATCCAGGAAGAGGTTTATGTTCTTTTATTTTTTTTTTCTTGCTTTGTTGGTTTCTTCATTTTTTTTGTGACTTTTTACCTTTTTTTTAGCATTTTTTCATTTTCTTTTTTAATTCACAAATTAATTAATTTCTGAAGCCAATCTTAATAGCAAGTATATTTAAGTATGCGAATCTGCTTCTTTAACTCGTCATATCTCCAAAACAAAAACTATGCTTAACTTGAAATTTCGCCTACTTTAAAGTATCACTATAAACTGTCGTTTAGACCACTTTTAAATAAAACTCAGGAAGACCCCAAAAGGGGCGAAAAATGGGAGGTTCTTTGGGTCACTCTTTTTTTATCTGTGTTGAATATAAATTGGACTCGTTTAAAGTAAGCGTATTACTATTTTGGTCAAGTCTAGATATGACAAAAATGAAGATATAAAATCTGAATCCTAGATGGACCCCTTCTATAACACTTTTACCCCACATTTTCTATTTTATTGTAGAAGAAAGTAACAGTGCTCGCACATTTCCTTCAATTCCCTGAAATCATTTGATTTGCTAAGTAAGTTACGTAAAAAGAAATCTCGTAGTATGAGACCAATTGATAAAAGAAAGATGTGTAGAAAACTCATCCTTGTCGTTGGATTGCATTTTAAGCGCACGTAAAATTCGGCGTACCTTCATCAGCATTATTTATAAGCACAATAAGAGGTCGTTTAAATTCTGGCAGTGTCTAAGGTGAAGGAACCGTAAATGGTTTTGATATGTTGAACAGTAAAGTGCATGTTCAATGCCGTGGATAAATTTAATCATACTGAAGCCCAAAGCAACCAAATTAAATTACAATTTATGTTGAGATGTTTTTCTCTTGTTCGGCCATTTTTGGAAATTAGGTACTTGTAATGTCGTATTCACATGAGATTAAGGTAGAATAGGAAAATATCTTCTGTGTCGGTGGTAAGTGAACACATTTAACGGTAATTTTTTAATAATGGGATATCGTGTAAGAGATCTTGAATTTTGCCAAGTGGCGATCGATAATTCAGTACCTATATGGGTAAAATATGTACTTAATTCAGAAGTCCTTTATTTAAACATGGGTGCAAAAAACTGTAATCTGTGTTTAAGTAATTCGTGCTTCAATAGCAGTAAATATCTCAATTTTTTATAGCATGTAAAAAAAATTAACTTTCTTATAATATAATTCATAGCTGTAAAGTTGCCCAACCATATTTATGGGTCTTCACTTAATTTTTTTATAGCTACACCTCTAAAGCAAAGTTTTTAAATACTCTGGTCATTTTTTATTATAAAACTGAAAAACTAGTATTAACTGTCGGACTTAACCTCAACGTTTCTTTAATTCCTGATTAAGGACACTGAAAGCAAAAAATACGATGTCGATCCATCATATTAAAAAATGTTTGAAGACGATTTAAAAAAATCTCATCTGATATGACCATATATACCATTATACAAATTATTGCGGGTTTTGAGATATTTTTTTACTATTATTATTATTATTTTTGTTAGTAAACAATCATTACACCATTGGAAGGTTTCATCTGTGTTAAATAAGTTTTTTCCACTTTTCAAAGGGTGCTTTCTCAAAACAATACAAATAAATGGGATTATAAAAAATAGGATTATAAAAAAAATTGCATACAAATTAAAGTGCTTGGGTTTGTTTTTGTAGAATTTGAATTTGAAATTTAAAGGAAACTAAGTGCAGTGTTTGGATCTATGTCAAATATTATGATGTTTAGTATTAACGAAACAAGAACAATAAGGAACAATTTAATACTTTTGATGTTCAAAATGCGAAACACCGTTTCTAATACATCCTGCCATCTTCCTTAATTCTTGCACCTGCTTCATTAATTATCCTGATGACGATTTCAACCTCGTAAACAAAGACTCTTATTCGTCCCCAGACATAAAAGTCGAGAGGTGTCAAGTCTGGGGACCTTGCTGGCCGCAATATCTGAAAAGACCGATGTTCCAAAATCAGTGATACTTTGTATAATGGTATATACGGTCATATAGGTTCTAGACGTCTCCTTTTATCATTACCTTATAACTTTTTATAGCAAACACAAGAGCTAAATGTATGTGTGTTTGAAACAGAAATTTCAGACGTTCTAGAAAGTCGAAATTTGTTATAATTTTAGATAAGGCTTTCCAAACTTCTTAGAAAAATTCAAAATAAAATAAATTCAATTAGGATGCGGAGGAGTCAACGATTTTGAAATATCGTCATACATTATGGTGCAGTTCAGTGACCTAGGGCCGGTTGTACCGTGCTCTTGTACTCATAGTTCAGCGTTAATCCGAGTTTGAAAATAAAAATTGGTCGTACCAATGTCTTTCAACAGTTCAAGCCTCAGATCAAGCCGGTTTACGTGAATGCACAATCTGACAGTCAATCAAAATAAGTATACATTATGTACCTCACCGCAATCTTGACCGGAACCAGCAAGCTAACCACGGCGCGTAGCGCGTGGTTTATGTAGGGCTAGAGGGTTTGGCTTAACGAGAATTGAATTGATTAGAACGCAAGACTAATATTAACATTTGTAAATACCTACAAGGGCCTAAAACAAATGGATTTAAACACTTAAAACTAATCTGGTTGAAACACTGAATAAATTTTGGCTGTTAGCTCGGGTAAGAAGCTAAACGAAAAAAAAAAACCCGTACGAGAAGTGCCCGATCCGACGCTGACGCCAGGAAAATGTGGTGGAATAAAAAATATGATTTAAAATGTTTGAATTTTTAAAAAGGTTATCGGCCAAAAGGAAATTCACGATGACAAAAGGAGGACAAAAAGAATAAAGAGAACAAAAACCAAGAACGAAATTAAACATAAAGAAAAGAGAATTGGAAATATTCTAAAGTTGAAGAAAGATCAAAACATGGGGAAATGATAGGTTGTGGTACAAGAAAGTATGGCCAGAGAGGTTGCCGGAAGATGGGCAACGCCTGGTATGGTAGGGGGTGTTCTATATCGAGAGGTATTGCATTATGCTGTCTGATTTTGGTTATATTGCGGGTTAGCGGACTATCATCCAGTTTGAATTGGTAGAATTTTTGAGAGATTTATTGGACATAGTCTGCTAGTGGAAACCGAAACCAAAAATGAGGCGCATAAATTTGTGTATAAGAACTTTGAGTTTTTTCATTGTCATGGCCGATATGCTGCACGACACCGGCGCGTATGTGATTGCCGGTCTGATCACCATTGCGTACAACAGTTTTTTATTTTGCTGGTTAAATCCGCTTCCCCTGGCCAGGAGTGGATACAGACTCCTGGATATGGAGTAGACCCTATGTATAGTCTCGTTAATGTGGATGTTAAACGTCAGTCGTTTGTCTAAGTTCCCAGATACTTCACTCACCATTTAATTGAAATTTTGTTGGCTAGTTCACGCTTGTAAACATAACCTAAAATTGTCAATATTATTTCGTAGGGATTGATTTTGTGCTATTCTTATCAAACATGGGGAATAGACCGAATGCATGTAGGCGGCATCAGAGTCGCGTTTGGGTACTGCAACATAACGTCATTTTCTGTGCATCTTTGTTTACTACTTCTTTAAAAATGCCAAGCAATTGTTGTGTGCCTCAATGCACTTCCTATTATAGAAAAAAAAATAAAAATTTAAAGTTTCACCAGTTTCCAGTATGCAGCAGTTTTAGAAGAAAGTGGATTTGCTCTCAAATTACAAAAAAGCCCACCCGTGTTCAAAACATTTCACAGACCGAATGCATGTAGGCGGCGTCAGAGTCGCGCTTGGGTACTGCAACATAACCTCATTTTCTGTGCATCTTTGTTTAAAAATGCCAAGCTTTTTTCTTAGTTCAACTAAACTATCCATTTTCCGTAGGTTTCAAATAAACAAACTTATTTCAACACATCAAAACTACAAAGCAAATAACACAATGAATAGAGGACCCAAAGCCGATCGGTAACCGCCTGGCGGCGAAATATTTTACTAAACGTATGCATTCCTCCTATTTCAATGATATAATCTATATGAAAATCTCGTTGAATTAGTGCAAGTAATGTTGTATAGAAGAAAAAATAAACATATGGAGATGAACGGTCACTATTACAGTTGAACTCTCAACATAAAAATTGGAAAATTTATCATATGTGGGTTCAAAGATTTTGACCTTAAAGTTAAAATGCCATAGTTCCAAATGTTACAATTTTAAAATCTATAAGAAGAACCAAAAACTAGAAAGAGAGAGAGTTAGGGGGTGTTCAAAGATCTTTTTAATAGTAATCATGTGAGGTGGGCCAACGTATTCTGAAGGACTGGTAGGTAGGGTGGAGCTAGTCTATACTAAATAGGTACAAATAACGAAGTGAGTAACATAGAGATAATATGGGAATACGCAAATTTTTCTCTGTGTTTAGTTAAACAGAGCAGACATGGATTATTGAGGAAGATAACGTAGGAAAACTTTGTGATTCTACACATCAATATTTCGTAATACATTTTATTATTTTATTTTGATTTGTTATATCTTTGAACGAAGCTGTACGTGTAGGTCTTAAAGTTTTCTCATAAAAAGGTGAAAACTAAGGAAATGCGAAATCCACCGTTAATTACGTTATTTATATTTTTTAAATTACTGCCGTTAACTGTCGAACATGAACATTTTCAATAATTACATAATTTTAAACCTGATATGTATGAAACACTGCGAATGTGTTATTTATGGTCGCCGTTACAGGATATATTATTTTATGGTTTTTATTACATAAGTATTCTAGAAAAATTAACAGAATTCTAAAGTAAGAGAAACCCTTTCAAATGTACATTGGTACATTTGTGATTTAGTGATTGCTCAACTGTGTACACATTTAACAGTTTACGTACAAGTTCTAAATAGCTGCAACATTTTTAATCAGATCATGATTTTTTTATACATCATAAATAAAGTTTTGCTCGTAAAAATCTAAGTACAAATCTATATAAATAATGTATTGATATGATAAAAACAAATAAAAATGTATAACAATATCACAAACTAAAAAGAGAAAAGGAACAATGTCTGTTAATATGGAGAATATGAAAAAATATACAGAAAAATATGATTGAATATTCATCCTCAATAAAATGTTCCTCACTATAGTCAAATCATCGTCTTTTATAATAATTGGTGTAATTTCGTCCATCGTCGCTTTCGTATTATATATTTTAAGAATTATGTGCATATGTGCAACTTCAACAAATATCCTGTAAATAGAAACGTCCGTCCCAATGGTGTTTTTCGAAAAATATGAACGTATGAAGATTGCATGTTTTTGCGATTTTTTCGGCTCCGAAATGTAAGTTGCTTTTCACGGATATCTCCGAAACAGTGAGAGTTAGCTCGAAATAAAAAATAAGGTCAAACGAGTATTTTCAACTACGAATCTTTTTGATTTTTTTTTTTTTTTTTTTTAGTTTCGTAGATAACTACTGAAATGTCGGCCATGTACGGAAAAAAATCGCAAATTTAGAGCTTCTACAGTTGGCAACTTTTTAATCTTGCCTCCTGCGCCAAAAGACTACTCTAGCTAATTTAAATAGAACTGAAATTGCTAAAACTCTTTTTCTGTTGTTTAAATTCCGACAAAAATTAAGGAATTAGAGCGGGCGGGATTTGGGAGTTTTTTTGGTTAAATTTCTGCATTTTGTCACCGTAATTAATCGGTAATTAACTGAAATTTATCTCATATACGATGTTCACTTAATATCATGTACTACGTTGACGCTCCGTTAATCTCGGCCTTTCGAAACAAAGGTTTCTGGGAAAAATTATTTTTTTAAGATTTACATACACTATAGGAAAACGGGTAATTTCCTACATTTCCTCGAATATCTTGATAATTATCGTTTTTTTCGGAAAATTTGTAGACAGCTTGTGTAAAGAGAATTGATTGAGCTTTTCGACACTTTTTTTATTTTTTCTCTAACATAAAAAGTATCAATGATGAAAGTGCAAGTGTAAGGAAACTTTTAGTTTTGCAAAAATTAGTAAAAAACGAAACAACATGTTACAAAAAGTTGCATAAATCGTATATCTACAAGATTGAAATTTTACATACTCACAGATGTCATAAAAACATACCGAAAAATAATATTCTACCGCGTCGGAAGCGTTGCCATGTCAGGTCTACCACCCACGCAGTGTGGAAAAAACAAACATTTTTTGCTTATATCTACAAAGCTGAAATTTTTTTCTGGAATAGGAAATATAGTCTACCGATCGTCTCATGTTGCTAAAGACTCGGTAGACATAATGCATTGCAAGTGCATGACCGCGGCCGCTGCACTATTGCAGTTCGCGGAGAAGTTTTGAAGAAAGCTCCCGATCACGTTCTATTCTTCCTTAACATCTCTATACAAACATTTTATTGTTAATCGCTATGAATTTTTCCTTCTGCATGAATTATGTCAATCCTGTGGTAGAAATGTGAATTCGATGGAAAAAAACAACGACTTCGTTTGTTTGACAATTCTACGTGGCTTGTATTGAAAAGATTAAGTTTTTTTCACTGTGTAATATATCCATTATTCTTCCATCACCAATAGCTAGTAAACGTCATCCTCTTGAGTAATAAAGTAATAGAGTTACACGTTCGTTGAATAATATACTAATATTGATAGTTTTGGATGCTTTTAATACATTACAGATCATTACACAATTAACATCTCAATCAAGGAACACATTAGTTATGATACCGATTATTATCGTTGTTACAAATTATAAGAGTGGTAGTACTAGAAAGTAGTTAAAAAGTATAAATATCTAATCGGTATTAATTGAAAGGTAATTATGCTATTACTGTAGGACAAGGGTCAGACTCAATCTTACCGTAACATAAAAGTGCCTTAATGTATTGCACAGGAAATTCCTAATTATTTCGTAATTAGAAAAAAATAGGTCAATATTGTAAAACATTTCAAAATGAAGTCGTACAATTTTAATTGAAGAAAAACTAACAAGTACTTATAATTGCCGTAATATGAATTCCAAATAAGTGATATGGTAAGCTAATTATCAGTGGGAAAATAAATATTTAAGCTTGTATTAATTATAAACAAACAGTAGTAATGAAATAAATTAACAGTAAGAGAACTGCCGGCTATTGCATGTAGGAGTAGTCCTTGGCCTTTGTCCGAACTGACCATAGAATGTCAAGTAGCAAAGTGAGTAGTAGCACGGAGCTGTAATACTAATACTAATCTCGTGAGGCATTTGTCTGGCAAGGATATTTGCAGAGCTTGAATAAAAAATCAGTTAAATGAAAAATATTTCAGATGCGGTTCGTAACAATTGTAATTTTGAATTTATATGATTTTGTTACTTGACGAAAATATATCAAGTAACAGCTTATACAAAGCTTTAATTTATCAAAAGAAATTAATTCCAAATATTAAAAAGAAGATATATCAAAATTGGAATCAGGTGTTTGAGAATATTAACAAGCTAAAAACTACATTTTGATATGCTTTTTATCCCTGTTGGGATGATTCAGTACCTTTTCAGTAGAGGGTCGTAGGATGACTCGGTACATTTTAACATGTTTTATTTTTCTTTTATTTTTATTTTATTTTTCTTTTTGCATTGACTAAAGTAAAGGCTAACTACAATTTGAAATACAGAAAGGGCATCGATTATATTGTTATTTAGTAAATGAAAATCGGTGAAATATTTAGATAGAATTTCCCCCGGTATGATCTTCATTTTTTTTTTTTTTGGTTTGGACACCTATAGATAATTTCGTGTATTACCAAAATAGAGACTTTTTCGAGAAGGTGAGGTATCAAAATCTGTCTCGTAGTAAAGCCTGTTTTGTTTTGCATTCGTATGTTTCTTTTACAATGGGTGCAATGCAGGAATTGAGTTATAAGTGAATTCTTAAATTAATACCATTACTTAACCAAATAATGAAATGAGTGATGATATTTTAAGTATAACATTACATTATTTTTTGCACCTATATCGCAGGGAGAATTTATTAATTTGTAATATTTTTTTAAATAATTCTATGGACAATTATATATTATTTATATTTTTATTACCTACTTAATTTTCCAAAATTCACTCAAGAATATAGCAACAGAAAATTATAAAATGCAGAAACATCAGCGGAGTGATTTCAGTCTTACGATTTTATTTTCGGGCAGACTGCCACTCTGATATACCGGACGTGGTCATGCATCTTTGTAAATAACTCGTTTATTTTTAATTTTTCCAAAAAACTCTATTTCAGATTTTTTCTCCAAAAAGGTCCGTGTCTTATACCGGTTATAGAGATTGATCGACGGAATACTTAATTTTCGATTTTTATTAGGAAACTACTGTTGGGTATTTGTAGAATATATAAAAAAAAAATCAAGTTTTCCAGGATTTGTAGATTCGCTTTTGTTTTATCAAATTTTTCACAAACGTCACCTAATAGACTTAATCTAGCCCTACAATCGCCATTTTCGAAAATCAAAATCGCACCTTCGGTTCGGGAGTTATCAATGTCTTTGGAAAATCATACTCGGCCTTGGAAAAAGTACTTGCGGTCAACGGATTCGGGCCGCCAGCAACAGGCTTTATTTGTGGCCGTGTACCTTCGATCCTACCAAGTCTCATCGAAATCAATCAATATCCTGGACAGTTTTCGTGCTTCCTAGCCCGATTTTGAGAAAACCAGTTTTTTGCAAAAAAATTCAATTTTCATTTGTTTTTCAACATTTTTTTCGATATATTTATCTGTAGATCGTTGCCAGCGCACCATCTCTTTTTTGAAATATCTCGATCCGACTGCCCGTTACCGAGTTATTCAATTTTTCCCGAAAAACTCGAAACGTCTATATCGGGTACTTCCGGTTTCCGAACGGAGCCGAGCATCCAGCATTAAGGTTTTCTAAAGGCCTCCTATCAACCACCCAAGTTTCATCGAAATCCGAAAACGGATTAGGGGGGGCTGAGCGTGACAGACCGACAGACAGACCGACTGACCGACGGACGGAATTTTCTAAATTCGCTCTCGAGTCGATAGATACGACTTTCATTTCCATCCAACGTTTTTTTCGGGTTTCGATGGTCCACCAGAAAAATGCAAAACCTATACTACATTTTTTTTTCAAAATGTAGTAACAAGCTAAAAACTACATTTTGATATGCTTTTTATCTCTGTTGGGTTGACTCAGTACCTTTTTTTTTTCTTTTTGCATTGACTAAAGTAAAGGCTAACTACGTTTTGAAATACAGAAAGGGCATCGGTTATATTGTGGTCATGCATCTTTGTAAATAATTCGTTTATTTTGAATTTTTCGAAAAACTTTATTTCAGATTTTGTATCCAACAAGGTCCGTGCTTTATATCGATTATAGAGATTGATCGACAGAATACTTAATTTTCGATTTTTATTAGGAAACTGTTGGGTATTTGTAGAATCTATCAAAAAAATTAAGTTTTCCAGGATTTGTAGATTCGCTTTTGTTTTGTCAAATTTCTCACAAACGTCACCTAATAGACTTAATCGAGCCCTACAATCGCCATTTTTGAAAATCAAAATCGGACCTTCGGTTCGGGAGTTATCAATATCTATGGAAAATAATACTCGGCCTTGGAAAAAATATTTGCGGTCAACGGATTCGGGCCGCCAGCAATAGGCTTCATTTGTGGCCGTGTACCTTCGATCCCACCAAGTCTCATCGAAATCGATCGATATCCTGGACAGTCGTCGTGCTTCCTAGTCCGATTTCGAGAAAACCAGTTTTTTGCAAAAAAAATCAATTTCCATGTGTTTTCGACATTGTCTCCCGTATACTTATCTGTAGATCGTTGCTAGCGGCACCATCTCTTTTTTGAAATATCTCGATCCGACTGCCCCTTACCGAGTTATTCAATTTTTCCCGAAAAACTTGAAACGTCTATATCGGGTACTTCTGGTTTCCGAACGGAGCCGAGCATCCAGCATTAAGGTTTTCTAAAGGCCTCCTATCAACCACCCAAGTTTCATCGAACTCCGAAAACGGATTAAGGGGGCTGAGCGTGACAGACCGACAGACAGACCGACTGACCGACGGACGGAATTTTCTAAATTCGCTCTCGAGTCGATAGATACGACTTTCATTTCGATCCGACGTTTTTTTCGGGTTTCGATGGTCCACCGGAAAAATGCAAAACGTATACTACATTTTTTTCAAAATTTAGTAACAAGAACATACTAGATCAGAAACAAAAATGTATTGTTTATCTTCTAGCATATCGATGATGTCGAAAATTTGCTTAAGATAGAAAAACACAAAGTGGCAAATGATGTACTATTTATATTATTGGAAAAGATGCGGCATAAGAAGTTATTCAGAGAAATAGTTTATAATAAAGATAACATGTAGGCTAATAGATCGCGACTAGGTTGCCTAGCCATATCTTGACCCATGACATTTAATTTGAAAAAAATTAATTAATTTCTTTTGACTTACTTCCCTCATTTGTTAAACAAATAAATGACGTACCATTTGAAAGTACATGATATGATGAACTAGAAAAAAATTGGTTTCCCATTTTTTGCTTGACCCCATTACCAAGTTGCCAGGTATAAACAGATGGTATTTACCCTCAACTGTTATTCAAATAAATTATATATCAAATTAAAGCTAATTTTTTTCTGTACACAGTAGCATTAGGTTGCCTAATTAAAAGTTGACCCCACTCACAGTTGCCTATGTTTTAAAGTTTTAATTATGATGTGTTCACAATTTTATATATTTTACATAATGTTCAGTACACATTTTTCTAATGATAAAAATATATTTTATTGCAAAATTTATTATACAATAGTTTATTCAGTGTCTGTTTCGTCGCAACTCGCAATACAATAATCAAATTCTGAATCGTTATCACCGTAGTTTCTTCATTGTTTGACTCACTCAATATATCTTCAACTTGTAGGGGCGTTGGATCCCCAACTTCGGCTTTAAATAACGATCCATGAACCAACCGCAATCCTCAGCAATTAGTTTGATACAACACGGATCAGTTGCATTAAGCCACATTGAATTAACATAAATTGTTCGTAATATTTTCTGCTTTAAAGATATCCAGCATGGCGGGATGATTAGATTGGCGTCGAAGCTTTTAATCTTTTTCATAAATTGTTCGTTATTTTTTGTTGTCGCATATTTTTTTATGAAATATGCGGCATCTAGCGTCATTTACACTTGTGCAATGGTTAATGCCACACATAAGAGCTGTAAACTCCTGAACAATTTTCATTTTTTCTTCGATAAAAACGTCTGCTTCGTCCGTCAATGACGCAAAAACCTTCTGATATGTCTGTCTCTTTAAAAGGCCTGACTTTTTCTTTGTTGTAAAAAGCAGCTGTATAATCGCAGCCCGTGAATGCGTCAAAAGGCATAAAGTGGGACCTAACTTCAAAGCCAATTCTGTACAACTAATACAATTTAAATCTTTCTTATTGCCTTTTCTTGAGGTTGAACCTGCCAACCAAATTTATGACTCTGTAACTTTATGCCTATTGGCCAGCAGAATTACCAGGATGTCAGTATCTGTTGCTTTCACCTAAATTGTCGAGATCGGTGGCGTTTTGATTATATGAAACATTATCCGCGTATCTGCCTTTTCATGTTGACATAGATAACACAGCCACGCAAAAAATTTTTCTTTCTGATCATATCCTATAGTATTTTGACCAGTTGAATCCAAATCTGCCATCAGATTTGAGTCAGCACGTCTCAGTTTTGCATAAAATGCAAAAAACCTTGGGCTTGTAGCACTTATTTTCAGGGTTTCTTGCAGTTTCTGTAAAATTGAGACGTGGTGGCTCAAATCTAATGGCAGATTTCGATTCAGTCAAAATACTATAGGATATGAAAGTCTAATCTCCGTATCAGAAAAAAAATGTGTGGCTGTGTACAGCCAGTTTTTTTTTGATGGGGATCAGATTTTTATATCCCATAATACTTTGATCCGCTGAATCCAAATCTGCAGAAAATGCAAAAACCTTGGCTTGTAGCGATTATTTTCACGGGTTTTGCATTTTTTGCAAAACTGAGACGTGCTGGCTCAAATATTATGGCAGATTTGGATTCAGCGCACAGTGGTCGATTTTCTAGCTTTAGGGGGACAAAAATGTAGATATTTGTAAAAAAGCTCCAAATAGTTTTTAAGAAAACAGGGAAAAATAGTGAAAAAAATGTAAGCACCAAGGGGGTGGTTTTTGAGAGGGTTGAAACATAAATTTCGCTTAAAAATTCTAAAATTTTGTAAATTTAATAATATTATACTTGCGAATTCAACAAAAATAGTAAAAAAATATATATGAATCAAGGGGGTGGTTTTTGAGAGGGTTGAAATATAAATTTCTCTTAAAAATTCTAAAATTTTGTAAATTTAATAATATTATACCTATAAATTCAACAAAAATAGTAAAAAAATTCTCTGAATCAGAGGGGTGGTTTTTCAGTGAGTTGAAAAATTAATTTCAGAAATCTGAAATTTTGTGAATACGATAGTAAATCTGTAAATACGTCAAAAATAGTAAAAATATCTATAAGCCCAGGATGGTATTTATAAGAGGCTTGAAATTAAATCTTTGTTGTCAGAACAATAGAAGACATGCAAATAAATACTACGGTCGTGATTTTTTTAATTGTATTTTAATATTAACACTGTTTAAAATTCTACACGTGTATTTTAAAATGAATCTAAATCACTTTCTGAAGAATCCAGAGACTCCTCTTCACTTACTGATGACTCATCTGAATCTTGGCGATCATGCGATAACTTCTTGGTGGGAATTTGAAGCAGGTTAATTACTTGTTGGGGTAATAAGTTTGCTTTCCTTTTTGGTAAAGGTCTTAAACTGGAAATAAGCGGATCTGATGATATCTGCAGCGCATGCTCATTTTTCGGGTATTGTATTCTCGAAAGTAACGGCATTCTTTGTGCCTTGCTTCTAAAGCTTCTTCACTCAGCTGTCCTATTGGGAGCAGAAGTGTGTCCATAACGTCAGCCCCATGAATTAATATTTTATGGACACTAGCTGTCATTGTATACCATGGATATAATTTGACAAATAATTCTGCTGTGTTGTGAGCATACTTTCGAAATGACTCAGTGTGTAGCTCGTAACCGCAAGATATTGCTTGTAAAATGACTGAGAATCGTGATATCAAGGTTTCATCAACCCCGGTAATTTCTGCGACCCTTTTAGGCTCTTGGAAAAATCGCCGGGCTGTGTTGCCGTCATTAGTAGTTCCACTGCCCTGTTTAACGACATCCACAAGCAGACCAGTTTCTTGACGACTTTTTTCTTTTCTTCAAGTGCAGCTTTGTTATCTAGGCCTCGAGCCTGCCAGGTTTTCATATCTCTTCGGTATGAAATGTGTAATATGCATTCAAAAAATCGGATATGTGCATGTAGTGTAGATAATGAGAATATTGAAGCGTACTCGTATTGCAAGGCATTTTCATAAGGGCTTTTATATCGTTCAATTGGCTTGGTTTTGCTTTACAAATATAGCAGCTCTGTGTTGATGGATTCTCAGCTAGAGCATTGGCTATTTTCCCATCCAGCATCGTATTTAGTAAGATATGATGTACATTGATATCCTTCCCATCAATTACTTCCACATCCAGTGGAAGTATAGTAACGACAAAAAAAATTTTAAAAATTTTTATTGTTCAAATAGGCTTAGAATGTCATGAAACGTCGAGATTTCAAGTTTGAGCGAGAAAAAAATTTCTGTCTGTCGGTCTGTAACTTTTTTTGTGCGCACGTTTACTCTGGAACCGTTTGAGATATTGACTTGAAATTTGGTACACATATGTACTTTAACGAGATCTAGAACCAGATTATATTTTCATCTTGTTCCGTCGAAGGGTTGGGGGGTAAATTGGGGTAAATTTGGAGTAAATAGGTAAATCAAGCAGGTAAGAGTTCATAAAATTGATATTTAGTATAGACAAGAGAAGCTAAGGTCTCAAAAAAAATTTTGGCATTAGCCACCCCCATTACCACCCCCACCCCATTATTAAAGGGGATGAAAAAATAATGTGATTTAGTGTGTGTACAAGAACCAGAAACCTCAAAATATTTGTTTACTTTATCCACCCCCTCCCCCTCACTCCCACTCCCCGTCACCACCCCCACCCCACTACCGATGTGGGAAATCGGTTGATGGGTTTTTGGGGTAGAGGATTTCAAATATTATATTATTAAAGTTCCATAAACAATTATTTCCAGATACAAAATTTTTTCGTTGTGTGACTTGGATAGAAAATCCGGATGTGGAAGTAGTGATTCCTTGGGCAGCGGTTTTTTTATGCCGGTTGGTGTAAGTGTTAAGATTTGGCTTTCCATATATTCATTTTCCTGCATTATAACATCTTGCGTCTCTTTTATAAATTGAATTTTTATTGGCATACAAAATCGTGTTGACGAGGCACAAGGATTCATCCAAATTATTTCTTCAGAATTTTCAGTTTTCGTAATAACTCGTAATGGTACAATTGACGTCAATAATATATCTGAATCTTTAGCATCTGAGCTCTCCAGAAATTTTTGCTTGTATACCGAGTGGCCAGAGCTCCCATCAAAGCCCCATTTATATAAAATTTCTAATGCTGATATATCTTGATCTTTTATAACGCGAGTAATAACCTCATTCTGAACTATTGACAGACGCTGAACGACGTGATCGAGAAGACTTTGTAATTTCACTTCTCCCAAATTCTCAGTAATTTTTATATCCTTGGGGTAGCACTTTTTTTTAGCTAATAATACTTTTTCGTATGCGGGATAGATGTTGCAATTTCTCTCTTTTGCTCCTTTTCTCATTTTTATGTACTGTGATTTGGTCATTTTAGTGTCAATAATAAATGCCACAGCTTCTTCCGGAGTGTATGCTCGTCAGTTTAATTTTGAAGGATTTATTCTCTTCATTGCTCTTAACGAGCGAGGACTTGTCAATGTGGCTTTCTTTATTACATGAGCAACATTTCTCTGGCCTTTTTTAATGAAGCTTGTTTGAGTCGCAAATAGAAGTTCTTCGGAACTATGACTCCCTACCAGATTCTTCGTTCGCCTTCTCTTTGTTCTTGTACTCGTGCTTTCGAATTCTTTTCTGGCTCGACGAACTAAACCTCTAGTGGGTGTAACACTAACTAGATGTTGCGGAGTGCCTAATTTTATTTCTTCTCCCAGCCAACCTTCATTTTTTTTCAAAAAGCTTTTCTTATTTCTTCCACTTGCCTTCCATCGAATTGTAAAATTGCACGAAAATATTTTAATTTTGGCCAAAATCTCTTCTTCTGGAATACTTGGTATTAGCAATTTGATGAAATCAACCATCTTCTGTTTCGCAGGTATCGTATTTGCCTGAGAAAGAAGGCCTTCCTCAGAAAGAAAATCAAACAATTGATTTCTTTTCACTCCCAGATTGACACCTGGAAACAAATGGTTAAAAAAAATTACTTCCCTGAACCCACGCACATTGCGAGTAGTATCATTTGATATATAGATAAATGTTTAATAAAACTATGCTATTTTTAGGCCAAATAAATGTAAATCTTTTTTTTCTACTCTAATAAAGTTTAAACAACAGTTAAGAAAATGATTTTTTTCATTTAATTTGTAAAAACCAAAAATATAAGCAGCCAAACATTATATAGACTTAAAAGTTATTTCAAAACTTACTTGAAGGACCAGCAGTCATGGCGAGATAGAAAGTTTCACAATAAAACACTATAGGGACTTGTGGAAACAACTTTTACACAACCGTTTAATAGCGGCCACTAAACGTAAATGAGCATATTCTTTCCTGTGTTCGCTTACCTGCTTCAGTACCGCCCTATACTTCCAAGAATTCCCATTTCTGTTGCATGCCCTTCTAGGATAATTGTCTGTCTATAGTTCTACAACAGATGTTTTTGATTTCAAGAAATTGCATTTTGTGACAAATATCCCCGTAAATTAGGTATTTAGACCACTGTGCAGCGGTTCAAATTACCATAGAATATAAAAGTCTGATCCCCAGATCGGAAAGAAATTTCCTTTTGTGTGGCTGTGTAATCTACTTCTTCATATTTTACGACGTGGTTTCCGTCTGCATGATAAGAAAAACACTTCTCTCCAATTGTTATTAAAATTTTCTTATTTTATATTTTTGATACCAAAGAGTCATTCTTCCAGTAATCGGCCAAGAATTGTACCGGAGCCTCCTTGAAACGGTAATTTTTTTGGAGTTCCCAATGAATCTCTTGGTCTGGCTTGGAGAGGCCCTTGAATTTTGTATGGAATATCGAATTCTAGTCTACTTTGGCGTTCGCAGTCTTTGATAGAAGGCGTTAGGTGCCTGTCAAATAAAATATTCTGTGTCTGTGCATTTCAGAGGCGCTTGCTAAGCAAAGTTTTATTAAGATCGATTCAGCTACCTTCTCAAATGTTTGCGGCATGGAGGATGCTACAAGATACAAGACGTAAAAACCGACTATTATTTCAATGTCGATTTGTGTAGGCTCAACCATTTCATTTGACTTTAATTGCTTGGCTAAGGTAGACTTAGTCTTTAATATTTCACTAGTACACGAAAAAAGAGCAGGCGGCACTGGTGCTAGATGAAACGTCAAGCGGTGTTCTATGTAAATTTTTTACCGACACTGATTGCAAGTAGCCAGCCAAAGACGTCTCTTTCCATTTTAAGAAGGGCCTGCTTGCTCTTATCTTTACTCACTTGAATCTTAGTGACGTACTGTGATGATAAATTTAAGATTCTGTTTCGCCTTATCGGTTTTTCTAATCTTCCGGGAATTGAACAGCATTCAGAAATAAATTTCAATTTTTGCGCATTGTCCAATAACTTTATTTTAAGCAGAAAATCAGTAACATCTGCAGAGGCTGCTTTATCGGTCGAAACGTTGAACAAAACAGTTTTATCAACATTATTATCGAAGGATTAAGTGTTTTTAATAGTTTCAATGATACCATGGAGACTTTTTTTTATCTTTGTTTATTCAACTTCTCTGCAAGGAATTAGAGGTCTTATATTTTTGCGATAAACCAATATTTGCAGCAGACAAAATTTTGGTCCTCATACTGTGACTAAGAGCCCATCTTTGTCGAGCACATATGGAATCTGCGGAAGGATTATTATTCAATTGATTACTGGGATCGGCATTAAAGGTCTATTCTAATTGGATATATAATTTATTTGAATAACAGACGAGGTTAAATTCATAGCATAATACCATCTGTTTATACCTGGCAACTTGGTAATGGGGTCAAGCAAAAAATGGGCAACCAATTTTTTCCAGTTCACCATATCATGTATTTTCAAATGGTATGCCATTTATTTGTTTAACAAATGAGGGAAGTAAGTCAAAAGAAATTAATTAATTTTTTTCAAATTAAATGTCATGGGTCAAGATATGGCTAGGCAACCTAGTCGCGATCTATTAGCCTACATGTTATCTTTTATATAAACTATTTCTTATTTGAATAACAGATGAGGTATTAACTTCTTATGCAGGATCTTGTACATTTGAAAAATAAAAATTTTAAAAAATTTTTTTGTTACTATTAAACAAATATTAAATGTTTTGCGCTTATCAACTATATTGATAACTTTATGACAGTAATATTGATCAATCATATAAAGTTTATACCAGCCCATTTATTGTAATTCACTTAAAATGTTCAATTCGATTCATTTTCAAATTTGTTTTGTTGTATTCAATATTAATTTCATGCATTTCACTCAATTAGATCCAAGTAATGTACATTTATTTGCCATTTTTTTAAATGGAATTCCAACGGATCATTACCTTTTACGCTTATTAAACACATTTATTTATAGAGCCATTAAATATTTGTTTATTGTGCAGAATTATTTATTTATTTATTTATCTCTCGATCCGTGTTACATGCTTTGCATTGCTTAGAATTTAACTATAAGACAGAATGAGAATATTTTTCACTCATACCCTCTCAATATATTATTAGGTAGCTTAGATAGGAGTACCTGTAATAAATACAATAGGTATATGATTGTCAAGAGTTTAATTAGTATTGCAAAACTAATTCATAGAAATTTATGACAGATCTTTAATAAACAAAAAATAGTTTAAGCCGAGCGTGGCCAACTGAGATTTTATTAACACTTTTCATTAGGCACTGAACGAACTAGCGGCAACATCGATGACTGTCTAAAGTTTCAGAGGTAGTCAGCTGCCAAAGACCTGTGTTATTTAAACGTAATTTATCATCAAAACTCATTAAAATAATTAATATTGATTAGTGCAGGATATTGTATGAGCAAGTAAAATTGCTGCGTGGCTCGCTGCTGTAACAGTTACTTAAACACCAATAGTAGTGTCAATTTTATTGTTTTCCCACAAAGCCTCATGATCGGGAACATCGCAAATTGTAGATCAACAGCATCAGCAGAATTCGTAAGTATTCATTTTACACATTTCCCTTTAAATGTATGCAAGCACTTATATATAAACCGTGTGCCCACTGATGGAGTCTGAAAGAGGAACACTTTTTATTTTCTGGTTTTACGAAAACAAGTCATTCTTGTTGAAAAAGTGCTTCATCAGAAATCCTCTTTTCGGTTAATGGGTACTTGCTAGCTCTATAGGGTTAGCCGAAAAACCTGATCTGATTATGAATAATTTCCAAACATTTTGAATAATATTAGGAAAATACAATAATTTCTTTTTCTATGGTGATTCGTTTTATAACAACAGACTTCGTAAAATTAGTTTTCATATGAGATCAAGTTAGTAATCATTGATAATGAAGAAAATCTGATATTGCATACCAAATTGTTATAACTGTCATTTAATTGGTGACAATCATTGAACCAAATTTCTTTGAGCAAAATCTACATTCGCATCTTCACATGTTCAATAGCTTTTTGCTTAATTATTTGAATAGTTGATCCCTAGCAAGTCGAACGAAACTGTTCAAACAAGATGAATGTCCACCTTACTCCACTCTTATTGTTCGTCTGTGGTTAAATGAATCAATTAGGGGATACATGAATCGGAAGATATCTACCAATACTCTTGAACACCTAAGAGTCCTAATCTCACGAATATGGACTTTTATTTACAAAAAGTATACGCACATATGATTCATAATTGTGTCGATCTCTCAAAAGATAAAATAAAAGAGACTATTGCGGATGTATCACTGAACCAAATTCGAAATAGTTACTCTTTTGAACAGTTTTTTATGAGCGGATATTTTTAACAAAATATGTTAGTTTTCATAAAAAATATTTTTCTTATTTAAAATTGAAAAATCTCGATTTTAAATATGGACCAGATTTTTTTTTTTTTTTTCATAATATAATGTTACTCCAGGCGAATTATACTTTTGCTGCCAAAATCGTGCCCTACGAATTTTTTTTTATTGTGTTCGTTTGGACGTCTTGAATAACACGTGGTAGTTACGCCAAGATACACCTGGAGTCGAAAGGTCGCGGAAACCGCGGATTCGCGATTAACTCAGTTTTTATGTCTCAAACGGGAACAACACCTATTATAAAAGTTGTACATCTGTAAATTCTCTACCTTAAAGGTCCTATACATTTTTTTCGTACTCCTAACCATTTTGGAGATATGACGCGGACTAAGTGAAAAATGCATTTAATTCCGCCAAACCTCTTTCGCACCACATATTTCGCAATTACCTTGCTTTCTACGTCTCCGAATGAAAACTAAATATTTCTATTATAGAGCTCTGTGATCTTTATTCTCTACCAGAATATCTCATAGATTTTATTTACATTTATTTACAGTGAATAAATAAAAAAATGCATTCGTTTCCGCACCACCCTAGAGGTAGAATGCTCGGCGCGCTTTTTTTTACATGGTTAAATTAGTCAATATTTCCGACTCCTTCGGTATCTGAAACGTTATCGTGCAATGACAAATCGTTGTCATTATTTTCATTCTGATAAGATTCTACGTCGCCCATTTCGTCATTCATAGCAATTATATGTGCGGTATTCAAGTAGGAGTGATCGTGGCAATGGCCACAAGCTGTTGAACAAATCAGTCCTACTTTCCTACAGCTACATTTTCCTGGACAACCCTTCGTACAGTTACAAAAAATTGAATTTAACAATATGTCTGGTGCTGGTGGTAACTGCGTTGGTACTGGCCGCAAAATATCATTCTTCCTAATCCAGCCCCACTGCTCAAGATCAATGTCTTTTCCCAACCAGGTTTGAACTTGACAATATTTAATTTTCACTCTGAGACATAGAAAGCCAGATAATTGCGAAATATGTGGTTGCGAAAGAGGTTTGGTGGAACTAATTGCATTTTTCACTTAGTCCGCGTCGTATCTCCAGAAGGGTTAGGCGTGCGAAAAAAATGTGTAGAACCTTTAAGGTAGAGAATTTACAGATGTACAACTTTTATAATAGGTGTTGTTCCCGTTTGGGCCATAAGAACTGAGTTAATCGCGAATTCGCGGTTTTCGCGACCTTCCGACGCGGTTTTCACGAAATCCTCCAGATCTTTCGTGGCGTAACTACCAAGTATTATTCAAGACGTCCAAATAAACATAATAAAGAATAAAAATTTCGTAGGGCACGAATTTAGCACAGAGGTCAATTTTACAACTAAAACGCCTGGATTATGTATAAAACGTCATTTTAAAATCATTTTGAAAATATTTTCAAAACATTTGGAAATTATCTATAATCAGTCAAGTCTTTTGACTGCATCTTCATTATATTAGTAGAATAGTCAGTTAATGTTTTTCTGGACACCTACCAAACTCATAATATTCTTCTTCCTCATTTTGGGTTTTGACTATATATTTAAGTCCTTTTTTAGCTATTTATTTAAAGTCGACCTATTTCCGCTGCTAGGGCCTATCACCGACGCACAGTGGGAAAAATATGCCCGTTTTGGACAAAAATCTGCCGACGGTAGAGATTTCAATCAAATTAAATAAAAAAAATAGCAAATACCCTTAAGACATTGTACTTTAGAGTAGTGCTGCGGCAAAGAGGCTACCTAACCTAAAAATCGCAGATATTATTTCCACATCCAGTGGAAGTATAGAAACGACAAAAATTTTTTAAAATTTTTTATTGTTCAAATAGGTTTAGAATGTCATGAAACGTCGAGATTTTAAGTTTGAGCAAAGAAAAATGTCTAATTGTCTGTCGGTCTGTCTGTAACTTTTTTTGTGCGCACGATTACTCTGGAACCGTTTAAGATATTGACTTGAAATTTGGTACACCTACGTACTTTAACGAGATCTGGCACTGGATTATATTTTCATGTTATTCCGTTGAAGGGTGGGGGGTAAATTGGGGTAAATGGGGGTAAATAGGTAAATTAAGCAGGTAAGAGTCCATAAAATTGGTATTTAGTATATACAAGAGAAGCTAATGTCTCAAAAAAAAAATTGGCATTAGCCACCTCCATCACTACCCCCATCCTATTATAAAAGGGGGTGAAAAAAATTATGATTTAGTATGTGTACAAGAACCAAAGGCTTCAATTTTTTACTTCTGGCCTCAGGATTGGCTCATCATGTCAGAATTTTGAAATATTTTAGGTTAAATACTTAAAAAAATGGCTTTTTGGCAACTTTTGGAGTTATGTATAGGATTCAAAAATTTTTTCAACTTATTTCTAATATTTCTCTAAATGAATCAAAATTTAACACAACAAAAGGGAAAACATACCGAGCTCTTAACCAAACGACTCTAAACGAATCAAATTTAACACAACAGAACGGAAAACTTAACAATCTTAACCAAACGACTCTAATCGATACTGATATAATAATAAGTAATATAATATAATAATATAGTAATAAGTCACATCCTTCATCTTTAAAATGAGCTTACAAATGGTCATCTATGATGTTTCGTTGCAAAGTTATAACCATTTTAAGGTGACATGAATTTGAAACCATGATGAATAAAATGAAAAAAAGGAATGAAAACTGACTATACGGTAATAAATAATGGTAGCTTTAGAAAGTATTTTACAATATTTAGCAGACTGTTAGCATTACCCAGATTACACCACATGGAGGTCTTCTGCATCCTGCACCCTCCCCCCCCCCCGTGTGTGTGCTTGTATTTGAAGATGTGTATCATATTACAATACCGAGATAAGGACCCTACAGCTCGTCACTTCCATAGTATTTTTCGACTCCAAACCCTCTCGGTTTTGCATGTGTTTGTGCACAATATTTGTGGGTGATTTTCCAATATACTATATTAACATATTTTCAGCTTCTTTGGTGAGTGTTTTTTTTCTTTGTTTCTTTAAATCTTCGACAACTTATCAATGGATCCGAAGAGATAAGCATATGATGTAAAATATGTTTATTTGTCAAAATTCTGTCACACATTCTGCTTTTATCTGCTCGAGCTTTTCTGAATACCTTGTTATTGGCTTCTTGCGCTTCTTATGACATCCAACCAATTGGAACTTTAAATGATTTAATAATATCACTCCCACGAACTAACGCTTTGTGAACACTAGGTGGCATATTATACCACTCTTTAGCAGTTTCATAACTATATATCTTGTATTTCTCGTGATCAATTTTTCGGTTGCAAGTGAGAACTTGTAAAATATTATGTAACTTATTTATTAAGGTTTCATCGAGTCCCGTAGCTTTGGAAACAGATTCTGCTTGAGCAAAGAAGCTTCGAGCCACGTTTCCTGTATTTGATGTTCCAGCTCCTTGCTTGACGAGGTCTACAGGGATAGATAATTCGCTTAAAGATTTTTGGACTATTTTCTTTCTTTCTTTCTATAAGTTTTTATGTTCCTCTGTTCTAGCACAAGCTTTTTGAAAATCTAAGTTGTATGTAATATGTAAAAGATACTCCATGAACCGGATCTAACAATGTAAATTTGAGAGCCCATATTTATAATAGTCTGAGTTCGATCGCAGGATCGATTACTTACATGTTTTAAATCATTAATAAATTTTGGTCCAACTTCACATATATTACAGCAGTTAGAAGCTTTTTGCTCAGTAAGGATGTTACAAATTTTACCGTCTATCATTGTGCAATATAAATCAAAGGATAAATCAAATGATATTCCTTGAATTTCAAGAATATACGTCTGTACTTTTTTCAATAGATTTTTCTGATGCATCTGCAATTGATATATGTGGCCGCCCTCGTTTTATTCCTTCCTTTTCGTTATTATCTAATTTTAATGATTCTTTTAAATGAGAATTCGATTCTTCGCTTGTCTCATCTTCAAGAGTAATTTCAAATTCTTGTTCAAGGAAGTCCTTATATTTACAAATAAATCTATCTTTTTTACGAGAAACATCTTGCCATTTTCTATAATATAATGGCATGAAAAATTTAGAGAGTTTATTCTTAATAGTTTCTAACTGTCTCCTGGACAAGGTATTACTTGTTTGAATATTTGTCATAATTGTATCTAATTTGTTATTGGATGTATTTGAGTTCCAAATATATTGGCATAGAACACAGTTTTTTATTTTATAAAACATGTTCGGAGGTTGGTATACCAAATAAACTAAAGAAAATGTATGGTATATACTTCCACAACAAAGAAAACAATAATTTTAGTTATGAAATAAATTTTGAAGTTTTTATATTTAAATTCCAAAGAAAAAAAATATTTGTCAAGAAATATGGACATAACAAAACGTAGCCAAAGCATTAAAATATTCTTTAATGCTTAAATTTAATAGCTACAGAAGAGAATAATTTAATATGACTTCAATGGTAATTCTTGATTACTGATAGTGATCAAGAGTAACTATTTCTTGATTACTGAATTGTTGAGAGGTAGCTCTGAAAAGAACTGGTTGAAAGGTAATTCTTAAACAAATTGAGGAAAATTCAAATCACCGCGCACCGGATATGGACTCCATAATCCAATTCATTTGCGAGAAAGATTTCAATTAGATTTTGTATACGAAAAGTATGCATTCAAACTGCAACAATCCAATTCATTTGCGAAAGAGATTTTTTTTAACACGCTTTTATTAGCTTGACTTTTATGCATGTATGTAACTTTGTAAAAAAATCTAGCAAATTGATTTTCACCCACTTCTTGGTAAGTTAGAGGTTTAAACTAAAAAAACACGCTTTTATTGTTAACTAAAAAGTAAAAAATAATTGATTTATTCTATGTATACTATATAATATGCTTGAAATTTTTCAATATCATAATATTTAATACAAAAGCGTGGGGTGCTATATGTATTAATAAATTGGAAGTCAAACGGAATCGATTTAGTTGGTTAAATCATTATAATAACTTAGCGTGATACCGTCTCAGAAAGCGCCCCACGCTTTTACATTATCAATTATTTTTTACTTTTTTAAAGTATTAATTTTATTTTCTAACTTTTTAGTCATAAATAAACTTAGAGTTTTACCCATATCCAGGAAAAAAGTAGTCCGCCATCTTGGCTACAGACGCCATTTTTAATTTTTTGATGATGTAATATAGCCTATGTTGCATTGTCACCTGACTTAAAGGCGTATGCAAAATTTCAAACCTCTAACTTACCAAGAAATGCGTATGTGCATTTTAGATGAAACACCCTGTATTTATAGCAACGCTACATAGCTCATTGTATTTTACTCGCCAAGCCCTTTAATCTGATACCTATATCAAGGAAGTTATAAAGGGGAAAGTAATCCGCCATCTTGGCGACAGCCGCCATTTTGAATTTTTGATGATGTAATATGGCCTATTTTACATTGTTAATTAACTTATGATCTCATAAAAATAATTTTGGTACCCAATATACATGAACACTACTTCGTTTGTTTGTGACTCCCGACCAGGGAGAAAAACGACGAACAATTTTTAGGTTAGGTTAATCCAAAGCCACTTTGCCGCAGCACTACTGTAAAGTACAATGTCTTACGGGTATTTGCCATTTTTTTCATTTAATTTGATTGAAATCTCTACCGTCGGCAGATTTTTGTCCAAAAAAGGGCATATTTTTCCCACTGTGCGACGCCAGGAGACGTGCTACCCCCAACCTGGAAATTTTGCCAAACCTCTTCTCTTGAGAAGAGTAGGGATCTTTTAATTTAATAGACAAGGAACCGCCTGCTTTACATCTCCTCCGAAGGATGGTATATCTACTACGTAATTCTCGTCTTGAAATTACATAGCTCCCGCGCATACGCTGATATATAAGACGCTAGAAGATGGGACGAGATCGCTTTGTTTCCCAAGATGGTTTCACCTATCCAAGTACTAACGGTGCTGAACTTTGCTTCACTCGATTATCGAAATAAAGCACAATGAAGACGCCTCTACGCTGGCTCCTGTCTATTTAAGTTGAAATACTTTTTAGCTTTACCCTAGGAATTTCGATCTTATTGTATTCAATCACTCGATAGTTGCAATTAGTTTCTTGATTCCTTTGAGATTTTTTCCTTCAGTACCGACACTGCAATAAAATTTATGAGGAAGAAATATTTTCGTAGAAATCAATAGAATTTTTTGTCCCATGCGTAAAATTCAGTTACTGGGTAAGTCTCTGCTCGATTTCGACTGCTGCCTCAAGTTGTTCTATATTTCTGCTTTAGTTCGTATGAAACAAGTAAGTTCGTTCCAAAATATTTAATTTTCCCAGTGCAAGTTTTCTATCTACATATAATCTATCCGAATCTATTTTGTGAAAAAACTAGGTATCCCATGAAAACAAAAATTATGCAAAAATTAATAGTCAGCTGTTACAGAAAATAAATGTAGGAGTTTCTCAGGCAGCAATATTTTTCTGTTAATATTTTTACTTTTACTTAATGATCTTGAACAGAATTCAATCTAAAGATATTATCAAAACACATTTATATCAGTAATTAATTTACTAATAATACGATTGATGTGATAAAACAAATTAGAAACTAAACTGCTAATTGACCAAGCCAATTTTTAGGTTGAATTTAAATCCACATTTTTTGAGCACGAGAATAGAACCAATGTGCGGTTTTCAGGATTTAAGAGATAATTTATTTGAGAAACATATAGTTTTGCCCATTTCTTTTATTCTTAATCACGTTACTATCTACAGGGTGTGAAAAAAGGTGTGTTTTTTTTTACCAAACTGTATAACTTCCGAGATTCCACAAAAGTTATTTTATGTTTTTTTTATACGCTTTTTTTAGTCATTAATTTATGGGGAAAAATCTATTTCTCAAATTCATAAGATACTTACCGATTTTTATCTAAAAACCTGTAATTTTTCCATTATATTTGCAGTTTGGCCTCATTGGGTTTCGTAAAAGCAACTCGTTGTAGGTTATTATAATAATTTATGACGGCTCCTCTAGAATAATAATAATAATAAATAAATATATTTTACCTTGATAACACATTTTATTTTTATAGCTCCATTAATAATAAAAGTTTGGTTCTTCTCTTTTTCTTTAGTTGACATTGTAAATAGTAATAGGTGCTTATAAAACTAAATAAATAAATATTTTTTTTTATTGTTTATTTAATATCCATTTTATCCCATTTTATTTCATTTCAAAGCCATACATACAATTACTTCCACATCCAGTGGAAGTATAGTAACGACAAAAAAATTTTTAAAAATTTTTATTGTTCAGATAGGCTTAGAATGTAATGAAACGTCGAGAATTTAAGTTTGAGCGAAAACAAAAATTTCTGTCTGTCGGTCTGTCTGTAACTTATTTTGTGCGCACGTTTACTCTGGAACCGTTTGAGATATTGACTTGAAATTTGGTACACATATGTACTTTAACGAGATCTAAAACTAGATTTTTTTTGGGGTATAGGATTTCAAATATTGTATTACTAAAATTCCATAAACAATTATTTCCACATACAAATTTTTTTCGTTGTGAGTGACTTGGATAGAAAATCTGGATGTGGAAGCGGTGATTCCTTAGGCAGCGGTTTTTTTCGTATATTTTTTGTGAAAAATACATCAAGAAAATTTTATAACAATATCGATTGAATCTAGGTAAAGCCCTTTACATGTGTGCCAAACTCCAACTTGATATCTTTAACCGTTTCGGAGATAATTGGAGTTATACTCTTTTACATTTTGATGTAGGAACCCAAAAAAGGGTAACTAATCCTTGAAAGTATACAGATTTTGGGTAGGTCACTGGTCACCATGAACTGAAAATGCAAAATAATGTACTTATTATCATTTTAAATAAACCATCATAATCTTAACACAACAAGGCCTAAAGGCAAAGATAATGGAAGAATGGAAGGTTTTTAGAAAAAAATCAGTATCTTATAAAATAGGAGAGATAGAGAAAAGGGTATAGCAGGATAAGCATGTGTGAGGTGCCCCCGCACCAATCTGGTCGAAATATTTAGCACAAGTTGATAGTAGTGTTAGATGAAATTTCCCAAAATATTATTTTTGGGAAACCATTTTTACGGGAGTTATAGGGGTAAAAAGAAAAATGAAAAAAAAAAAAAAATTTCTCTCAGAACGGATAAACCGATTTTCATGAAAAAAATATATGTTATGGCTTTTGATGGTGCAAATATGGGAAAAAATTATTGAACCCATTTGTGGTGAAAAAATATTTTCAAAATAAAAAAAATTTTTTTTTAGGGGATGTTCCAGAGGCACACCCACCATTTTCTTCGAAATAAATGCTTATATGCCCCTTTAAAACACATCCAATTTTCAAAGCGATCGGAAGGGTACAACATACTCAAAATTGATAATCATTGGCAGACTGCGGGCGGCGCGTAGTCTATGTAATGAAGCATTATAAGACGACTTTTTTGTAAATATTTCGTGCAAAGACGAGATCACCTCCCCCCCTTCGTTTTCGAGGGTGCTGAACACGATGCAGGTGGTGGGAGAAGTTTTTGACCGCCGCAACCCCCTGAAACGGCCATCCCTCTTATGGATCCCTTTATGTTTTCATATATAAACAAGTTTGGGGAGTGATTTATCAACGGGTTATACTTGAAATAATATGGAAGGGGGTTATAGAGCAAGTAGAGTCCAGACAGCAGACCTAGGGGGTTGATTAAACCCTCCCGAGAGGTGTAGTTTTTTTTTTCAAATGATTCGGTTCAAATACGTATACCTTTTTTGGGGTCGCTGATCACGGGAAAAATATTTATTTTTAGTTCCAACCCTCTCAAACGGGCAAAAATCACCTCTCACTCACCGTTTGAGAAATGAAGAGGGGGTTGGAGCTAAAAATGAATATTTTTCCCATGATCAGCCCAAAAACGGGGGAAACGCGTTTGAACCCGAATTATTTGATAAAAAATGATTTTCCACTCCTCGGAAGGGTTTAATTAACCCCCTAGACCTGCTGTCTGGACTCAACTTACTCTACAACTATCTTCCATGTTATTTCAAGTATAACCCGTTGATAAATGACTCTCCAGACCCGTATAGAAAGCATAAAGAGATCCATAAGAGGGGTGGCCGTTTTAGGAGGTTTTCGGCCGTCAAAAACTTCTCCCACGACTTGCATCGTGTTCCACACCCTCTAAAACGGACGGAGGAAGGTAATTTCGTCTTTGCAAGAAATATTTACACTATTTCTGCCTTTATTACATAGACTAGCGGTTCATTACTACATCTTACTACAACGGTCACTGGCGGCCATTACAACCTTACCATTTAAATCAGTATCAAACTTCAAGAAGTGTGATGCAAAAATTCTCTGACGTCAACTGTGGGATCAAACAAAATCTAGTTTGAAAATCTGAAGATTTTGCAATGATGACATCTGCAGTCAGCCTACGAAGAACTAGTTTTCAAAGTCCACTACGAGGAGGTTACAGTGCCTTTCACTAGTGAAGGTGCCTGTTTATTGTGAGTCCCCTTGCCTCTCACAATTCGGGTTGACTTTTTTGCGTTAGTCCTCCTGCCTCTCACGAATCAGGTTACTCTATATTGATGAGACTTTTCTTAGTCTTCATTCTTCGAGAATATCCCATAAAAAAAAATTATTGTGAAAAAATTTTTCAAAAAAGTTGCAGGGGGTTGCGGCGATCAAAAACTTCTCCCACCACTTGCATCGTATTCAGCACCCTCGAAAACGAGGGGGAGAAGGTAATCTCGTCTTTGCACGAAATATTTACAAAAAAGTCTTGCTTCATTACATAGACTACGCGCCGCCCGCAGTCTGCCAATGATTATCAATTTTGAGTATGTTGTACCCTTCCGATCACTTTGAAAATTGGATGTTTTAAAGGGGTATATAAGCTTTCATTTGGAAGAAAATGGTGGGTGTGCCTCTAGAACATCCCCTAAGAAAAAATTATTTTTTATATTGAAAACATTTTTTCACCACTTTTTTTCGACAAATGGACTCAATAATATTTCCCACATTTGCACCATCAAGAGTCATAACATATATTTTTTTCATGAAAATCGGTTTATCCGTTCTTGGGAAAAAAAATTTTTTCCATTTTTCTTTTTACCCCCATAACTCCCGTAAAAACGGTTTTCCAAAAATAATATTTTAGGAAATTTCATCTAACACTACTATCAACTTGTGCTAAAAATTTCGACCCGATTGGTGCGGAGGCACCTAACACATGCTTATCCTGCTATGCCCTTTGATAAATTTGTTTCTTCCCTATAAACCAGTGACTAAAAAAATGCGCACCAAAAAAATATTAAATATTTTTTGTGGAATCTCGGAAGTTATAAAGTTTGGTAAAAGAACACACTTTTCTTTCACACCTTGTAGATTAAACGTGCTACAAAGTAAAAGAATCGGGCAAAACTCGCTGTGTCAGAAATAAATTATCTCTCAAATCCTGAAAACCGCATATCGATATCTATTCTCTTTCTCAAAAAATGTGGATTTAAATTCAACTTAAAAATTCGCTTGGTCGTTTCAATTGGCCAGTTTATATGACGGCAACATAATTGTTTAATAATTGTTTTAAACAATATTCTTTTGTAAAAAAAATATGTTATGAAAAACCCAAAAGAGGTTTAGATTCTAGGTTTTGTGGTAGACTATATTAACACTTTAATAATCATATATAGAAAATCTGCTATTTCATTTGATAAGTATTTCTTCTGATATTGACAGACCATTTATTTATATATGAGGTTTATGAAGTACGTCGTCTAAATGGAAATATCACACTTTTGTACAAATAAAATGCATCATTATCATTAGACGAGATATTCTCACGTGCTTTATAAAATAATTAGTCACTGCACTGCACTTTTCGCCATGCTTCCTTAACACAATGTACCATTTCATTTACATTTACTGTGACTAAGTAAGTACCTACTTTTTTGTTTTGTTAACTTTGGAAATGTTTAACCGACCATGTAGCAGTATTTGTATCATTTGTAATTTCGTAAATTTTACTTGCAGTCATTGATACTGAACTTCTATACCAATATCGCAATCCTACATAAACTTTTTGTCTCCAAATACATTACTTACATTCTTAATTAATTACAGATCAATTATAATAACAGTTAATAATCATAAGTAATAACGCGGCTCGTCTTGACTTACATTTTTCATCTCGATTTTGGTTAATGTATGCAACAATTAAGTTCATGCAAAAACAAAATTATTCTACTCTTTAGTTACTTATTATATTTGCACATAAATCAGCGCTTAATTGTTTCTACAAATAAATAGCGCGAATGATTTGATGGATCTTGGAACACGTCTATTTATGATCGGAACCCATTAAAATTAAATACATTCTTAATTTATAATAATAATAATAATAATAATAATAATCATTCATTAATTCCCATGGATCAAATACATGATATAGGACAAGTCAAATTAATTTTGGCACCATTGTTTACAAATATTTACAAAATACAAAAAAACACAAAAATACGAAAATATTTTATCTATATTAGCTGCGAATTCAGAAACTCATTTACAGAGTAAAACACATTCACAATTAATAGGAATTTTACAGTGGAGAAAAATTTTTTCTGGCTGGCTATGTTTTTTATGTCATTAGTAAGTCTGTTATAATGGATGGTTCCTACGTAATATGGATTTGATTCATATAGCTGAATGATGATAGGCATTTTGAAAATTGAAATGTGATAAATTTTGCTTTACAAATTTTAAAATTTCGAATATGTAGAGACATGGTAAGGTCAATATTTTTTGTAGAATAAAAGTAGATTTACAATCATCCCTATAGCCCAAACCGAACATACAGCGTATTGCTCTTTTCTGTAGTAAAAAAATCCTATTTGCTATTGTAGAGTTACCCCAAAAAAGTACTCCATATCTTATTTGCGTTTCCATATTAGAATAATAATAAGTTTTTTACCGTTTCGTAGTCTTTTTAAAGCAGAACATTTAGAGAATATTATTTAGGTATTATGCAAATCACAACTTACACACTTTGTATTTATTATGAAAATACCTAATTTCTGTATATTGTTGCCCTAATCTAGGCACGCTAATATACTAGTTAGGTAAATACTTTAAAACACTCATTAGTAGTAGTAGTAGTAGTAGTAGTAGTAGTAGTAGTAGTAGTAGTAGTAATAGTAGTAGTAGTAGTAGTAGTAGTATTTATTGATGCGTTATACAAAAAAGTATTTACACAAGTCAATATTACAATGTAAAAAAAATGTATATATGTATACAGTATAAGAAAATTTTATTATGAAAAATAGTAATATGTACAAATACATATACATACACGAGTATATACATATACACATTTAACACATATTATTATATACACATATGTACATGGTCACTGGAGAATCAATCAAAACAACTACTCTTCTAGCTAATACTGACAAAGTATTGAATTACATGATAGGATTCTTAGCATACTAAAGAAAAAAATATATTGAAAATACTTAAATCATTTATTGAAAGTGTGTAAGTGGTGATTTGCATAATAGAGGTAAGCTGTTGTACCGATTGTCCATTGTGCTGTAATAGCAAACTTGAATTATATCTTGATGGAACTGGGTAAAATTGCATAATAAATGTTTTATCTTGATTAAACACAAGCTTTTTGTTGTTAAAGTACTCAGTTATTGATCTAAAGTTAGTTTTGGGCTGTTCGAGTACAACTTCCAAGTTGTCTCCACAAGAAATAATATTATATCATCTGCAAATGAGTCATAATGAGAATAAATGAAATTGTCCAAATCATTGATATACAAAATAAACAACAACAGGCCTAACACACTGCCCTGTGGTACACCTATATCAACCAGAAGTTCATTTGATCTTTTGCCAAAACAATCTACGAATTGTTTCCTACCGGTTAAATATGACCTAAGTAAGTCATTGGAAATGCCACGTATACCATAAGACTTAATAGTTTCTAGAAGAATTTGATGGTCGACACAGTCAAAAGCCTTAGAGAGATCAACAAAACTGGCGAGGACTTTCTTGTTTTGATCTAAATTTTTGTAGACTTGATCAAGTATAGCTAAAAGCGCGTTAGTGATAGATTTGTGTTCCCTGAAATCGTGCTGATTTGGCGACAATATTTGCTTAGTTTCTAAAAATGTAACGTGATGCCAAGAGTTTCTCAAATATTTTTGAAAAATTGGTCGATAATTACTAAGAAGTTTCTGGTCACCTTTTTTATAAAGTGGTAGAATTTTGGACATTCTTATCATATTGGGGTATGTACCATCTTGGAAACATTTATTTATTATGTAACATGAGAGGTCAGCTAGTTGATGGGCACATTTTTTGACAATTTTAATTGATATATCGTCTGGGCCTACAGAGTTAGTTTGTTTTAACTTATTTATAATATTAATTATTGTAGTAGTTGTTACAGGATTTAAGTAAATTGATCAGTTTGTGGTAATTACTGATGGTTGTTTGGCTGAGTATTGATAATTTAAGTAAGTGCGTAGTGATTTTGGTAAGTTCACAAAATATGAGTTAAACTCATTGGAAGTGATCGAATTATCCGATGTTATATTGCCATTTATTTCAATTTCATATTTATTTGTCTTCGTGTTATTTTTTAGTGAGTTATTAATTATTCTCCATGCCGTTTTAGATTCGTCTACTGAGTTTGCTATGAGTTCATTGAAACACATTTATATGGCTTTTCTTATAACTTTTTTGTAGATTTTCTTGTATGTTTTATAGTATTTTATATGCCTTTTCTTTGCAATGAGAATAATTCTTTTAGCCTGGATGATGAAACTTTAATTCCTGTGTTTATTCAACTCTTGTCATTTTGAATATTTCTTGTAACAAATTTGAAATATGAATTATAATGATAACTTATAATCTGATCAAAGACAAGGTACTTAGTATCGATACTATCTTTATTATAAATATTTTGCCAAGATTCGGAGTTTAATGCTTCAATGAATTTTGAAATGTTTTTCTTAGAGAAAGATCTGAATTTGAAGTACTCTTCTTTTTGGGTAAACTCTACAGCAAAAACAATTTTTTGTTCATAATGATCTGATAGATCAATGTTTAAAATACTTTTGTTATTATTTTATCTGTGAAATTTGTCATTATGTAATCGATTGCTGACTTGGTACATCGTGGTATATATCGGGGTCTTCGATTAAAACTCGAAGTACTATTAATGTCTATACCTTGACCAGGAAAAGAGGATAGTAATATATGCACATGATCAGTGCGTGCAACAGATCCTATTGGCGTTTAAATTTGGAGGGGTATAATCCAAAATAATTTTTAAAAGGCTTATCAGATTCATGTCGCTCAATGGCATGTGCCTCTTGACGCTATTGATAGCTCAATTCTTCACTATCCTAAGGTATAGTATTTTTTGAAATTCTTTAAAATGATTTTATATGTATAAAATGCATACCGCAGTGATTTTGAGAGGGATGATAAAAAATATGGCGATTTAAAAAGTATAAGTAAAAAATATTTTGTATCATAGTCTGAACATACCTTTCTGCTTAGTTCGGCGACTTATATAAAATTCACGGCAAGAAATATCTTACATAGTCTGTTAGAGTGTTATGGATTTAAATAGCTAAGCTTGAAACCACGAGGATATATTAAAACAAAAATGATTGCGTATCGGCAGCCAAAATATATTACTTTTTAACAAATATTTTGCACGAAATGTATCAAAAGTGCGTAAAAAATTTATATATTGCAGGTCAGTTTATTTTCGACATCACATTAAAAATAAATTATAAAAATAACTAGTGAATCGTAAATTTACATATAGGAAAACAAGTAACAAAAAAAAGGAAATAACTCCATATACCTCGCAGAAGAAACAGCGAACCAGACACGTTTCGGAATTATTATCCCTCATCGACGTAGCGTAGTTAAAGAACAGGATCTGGAAAGGATGGACTAGAAGCGACAATTAAAATAAGTCGAAAGTACCGTACTTCGTACTCAATATATTACTTTGGAGCAGGTGGGGCCCAGTTTTAGGCCCTGGCCATATGGCATGTTTTATTATTTAACCTTACCATCTCTTACTGTAATACAAGTAAGAATAATCCATTACCGCAAACCAATCAAGTTATATATTAAAGGCTAAAAAATATTAATTCTGTTGGTGATATTGACAAAATCGACAAATGTAATTCAAAACATATGTACTCAAATTGCTCTACCGTTTTCTTATATCATAAATTTATTTGCTGAAAATTGAACTTTTTTTAACAATTTAAAAACCGCTGCCCAAGGAATCACTACTTCCACATCCAGATTCTCTATCCAAGTCACTCACAACGAAAAAACTTTGTATGTGAAAATAATTATTTATGGAACTTTAATAATATAATATTTGAAATCCTCTACCCCAAAAACCCATAAAACGATACCCCACATTGATAGTGGGGTGGGGGGTGGTGATAGGGGGGTGGTAGTGGGGGTGGATGAAGTAAAAAAATATTTTGAGGTTTCTGGTTCCTGTACATAGGTACACTATATGGTGAAAACGACTAACAAAAATAAACCAAACGAGAGGTGTACAACCCTCGATCTTCAAATCGAAGAACCTATGGAGATTGGGATAAATCCCACTCCGCAAACACGCCCGATCCCACCGGATCAGGAAAGGGAGCTGTTAAAGCCGATTCCTGAGTCCGAAGGAGAGGACAAATCAGAGAAGGAGGAGCCCAAAGCTTTGGGCAATCTCTCTTCTAAAAAACCCAACGAGAGGGGTACAACCCTCGATCTTCAAATTGAAGAACCCTTGGAGACTGGGATAAATCCCACTCCACAAGCACGTCCGATCCCGTCGGATCAGGAAAGGGAGCTGTTAAAGCCGGTTTCTGAGTCCGAAGGAGAAGACAATTCAGGGGAAGAGGAATCCAAAGCTTTGGACAACCTCTCCTCTGAAAGAGAACAGCTAAGGGAGGCTGCAACAAAGCTCCTTAGCCGTTCACTCAAGAGCGGAATACCATATGAAACCGCCTTGCAGTCAGTGTTGGAACGACGTGACACCAACCAGCCGCCGGAGAGGGATCAACAAACTTTCTCTGAGCGAGCTGAAACGGGAAAACGTCTACAGTCCAACGGCAGTTCACATGACCAGCGGGTAAAGAATCCCTGCGAAAGTGAAACTGTCAAACCCTCCTTTAAGGTAGTCGCCGAAGGAATCAACCTGAAGTCTATGCACGTCAGGTGCCTACAGGCGAATCTACAACATGCCAAGGCCGCCACATACGTCCTTGGCAGAAGATTCAAGGAAGGGCAGATTGACATTGCCCTTATCCAGGAACCTTGGACAACCAATACAGGCCGAGTAAACGGACTAGGAAACACTTCTGGCAAGATAGTATCAGTCGGCTCTGGAGAAAGACCCAGAGCCTGTATCTTGATCAGAAATAACATCAATTATTTTGTACTCTCAGGTTACTGCACCCAGGATGTTGTAGCCATCCGCTTATCGCTACCGGTGGGGGAAAGCAGAATGGACATAATAGCCTGTTCTGCATACTTCCCGGGAGACAGGGGTGCTGATCAACCTCCTCCACCTGCGGTTAGGTCGTTAATCGCCTACAGCAAGAGGACCAACATTCACCTTGTTATTGGATGTGATGCAAATTCCCACCATACGGCATGGGGCAGCACAGACATTAACCAAAGAGGTGAGTCACTTTTTGAATACATACTAGGTGAAGGGCTAATTGTGAATAACATTGGAACGGAACCAACCTTTGTCACTAGAAATAGAAGAGAGGTACTGGATTTAACAATCAGCTCAAGCTTTGTGAGCAACAAGATTACTGATTGGAAAGTATCCTCTGAACCCTCGTGTTCAGACCACAGACACATTCTATTTAACATAGAAACTGGACCAAGACCTGTGGTGACGTACAGGGATCCTAGGTGTACTAACTGGAGTGGGTATAAACAATCCCTCCAGGCACACCTGCAATCCACTCTCACCACAATCAGGAATCGTGATGAAATAGAAATTGCGGCGGAACAGACCCGGAGCGCAATTATTTCAGCATATCATGAAAACTCTCCACTAAAAACGAAAAAAGACAACAGAGGGGCATCTTGGTGGAACAAAAAATTAGATAAAATGAGAAAAGAAGTTCGACGCCTCTGTAATCGAGCTAAAGATTCGGGCAACTGGGAACAATATAGATCTGCGCTAACGGACTATAATAAAGAAATCAGAAGGGCAAAAAGGGAATCTTGGAGGAGGTTCTGCGAGAGTATTACTGACTTACCTAGCAGCACTAGAATCCACAAGATCATTTCCAGAGAGCCGGCAAGAGAATTTGGTATGGTAAAACGTCCAGATGGCTCATTTGCTGAATCTGGAAAGGAAACCCTTGAACTCCTTACACTGAACCACTTCCCAGGGAGTTCGATCCTGGATAACCAACAACCACCACCATCGGGAGGCCGAACCAAACGACCTCACAAAGACGACTGGCTGGTGGCCAAAAAGGTTATCACAGCACCAGCGATTGAATGGGCGATCAAATCTTTTCAACCATTCAAATCGCCTGGTGAGGATGGCATTTTTCCAGCGCTGCTACAAAACGGACTGGAAATACTGCTACCTTTCCTCATCAGACTATACAGAGCTGGTCTGGTATGGAACTATATCCCATCCAGTTGGGCGGCGGTAAAAGTGGTATATATACCAAAAGTGGGTCGGACAGAACCAGACCCCAAATCGCTAAGACCCATCAGCCTGACATCATTTCTGTTGAAAGGCCTAGAAAAGGTTCTGGATGGACATATCAGGGGAAACATCCTGAGCACCTATCCTCTGAATGTTCACCAGTATGCCTATCAACCCGGCAAATCAACAGAACTAGCACTAAATAACCTGGTCGGGAAAATCACACAATCTCTTGAGGAAAAAGAGATTGCGGTGGCAGCATTCCTTGACATCGAAGGAGCATTCAACAATGCATTGCCCAACTCCCTATATACAGCTGCGGCTGCTAGAGGGGTTGAGCTAACTATAACTGGCTGGATTCAAGCTATGCTTGAAAACAGAATCATAACGACTTCTCTACAGGGAGAAACGGTCAGATTCAGGGCCGCAAGAGGGTGTCCACAAGGCGGGGTACTTTCCCTCCTTTTATGGTCACTGCTTGTGGATGATCTGCTGGCCATTCTCTCTCTGTGGGAAGCCGAGATTCAAGCATATGCGGACGATCTAGTCATTATGGTTAGAGGAAAATCTGAAGAGGTACTCTCTAATACCCTTCAAGAGGTGCTAAATACAGTCCATATTTGGTGTGAGAGGGAGCAGATGACTGTGAACCCCCACAAAACTGTAATAGTACCCTTCACCAGAAAAAGGAGGCTGAACAATTTAGTGCCGCCCTCCTTAGCAGGTGAAACTATTCCATTTGCGGGGGAAGTGAAATATCTAGGGGTTACACTAGATAAATCACTCAACTGGAACTCCCATCTGGAAAAGGTAATCCACAAGGCGCGACTCTCCTTGTGGACATGTCGCAGAATTTGTGGAAAAACCTGGGGTATAGGTCCCCAACAAATATACTGGCTATACGTTACGGTCATAAGACCAATGGTAGCGTATGCCTCCATAGTTTGGTGGTCGAAAGGGCTACAACAAACGACCAAAGCCAAACTCTCTGGTCTACAGAGACAAGCATGTCTGGCAGTAACTGGTGCGATAAGTACCACACCGTCAGCAGCTCTGGAAATCCTCCTGGATCTACCTCCTCTCCACATCTACTTGGAGAGAGAGGCCAGGTGGGCAACATACAGACTTCAACAAGCGGCAAATAATATGCCGCAGGCTAGCATCATGGAACGCAACAGGCTGTCAGATGACATGGAGTGTCATGGCATCCTGGGAATGCTTTCAGATGTGATGCCTACCGCGACCAACTATGAACTGCCTTTTACCGTCCTTTTTCCTGGAAGAGACGAATGGGATCGGAATAAAACTGACCTACAAAGAGCAGACATCTGTTGGTTTACAGACGGCTCCAAAACCCCTGAGGGAGTTGGAGCTGGAGCATACAGTCGCAACCCAAAGGTAAGAATCACTTCGAGCCTGGGTAACTATGCGACTGTCTTTCAGGCAGAAGTTCATGCCATTGAACTGTGTACAAGGAGGCTTGAGCAGATGCATCCTAGACACAGATCAATAAAAATCTTTTCAGACAGCCAAGCAGCTCTTAAAGCTCTTGGCTCACATCGCTGCAATTCTAAATTGGTCTGGAATTGCCAAAAGGCTCTAGCCCGATTGGGCAGATACAACAAATTAACTCTGGTCTGGATACCGGGCCATTCTGGCTTGGAGGGCAACGAAGTAGCCGACTCCTTAGCCAGGGAAGGTGCGGTATCAAAATTTATCGGACCGGAGCCAGTGCTTGGCATATCGGCAAGCACTGCGAAAACCACCATCTTGGCCTGGACTGAGGGGAAAATCCTCCAGTACTGGCAAGAACTACCAGGATTAGTTCATTCAAAGGAGTTCATCACATACCCTTTGAAATCAAGAACTAAAAAACTATTAGAGTTAAATAGGTTACACCTAAGAACTCTAGTTGGCCTATACACTGGGCACTGCAGACTTAACCACCACCTACACAGACTCGGAATAGCGGACAACGCTGAATGCCGACTGTGTCTGGAGGAGGATGAAACGGCAGCGCACATTTTATGTACCTGTCCTGCTGCAGAAAGAACCAGATTCTCACTTTTTGGCAAAGGGCAACTGCTGCCAGAGGATCTGGACAACCTCTCACCCAATAAGGTAGTCGACTTTATCAAAAAGCTGAACCTATTGGGTGAAATATAATTAGGAGTGAGCCACAATAGACCAGATGGTCGCGGTGGAGGGTCTGTTACTAGCCCACTCACATATCAACCTAACCTAACCTAACCTAGGTACACTAAATCACATTTTTTTTCGTCCCCTTTAAAAAGGGGGTGGGGGTGGTAATGGGAGTGGCTAATGCCAAAAATTTTTTTGCGACCTTAGCTTCCCTTGTATATACTAAATACCAATTTTATGGACTCTTACCTGCTTGATTGACCTATTTACCCCAAATTTACCCCAATTTACCCCCCAACCCTTTTAGATCTCGTTAAAGTACATATGTGTGCCAAATTTCAAGTCAATATCTTAAACGGTTCCAGAGTAAACGTGCGCACAAAAAAAAGTTACAGACAGACAGACAGACGGACCGACAGACAGACAGACAGACCGACAGACAGAAATTTTTTTTTCGTTCAAACTTAAAATCTCGACGTTTCATGACATTTTAAGCCTATTTGGACAATGAAAATTTTTAAAATTTTTTTTGTCGTTACTATACTTCCACTGGACGTGGAAGTAAAATTGGGACAGCAACTTGAGTCGCTGGAAATTGACCATTATAATATTACAGTTAAAACTGTATTAAGTAATGCAGTCGAGACGATAATATATGGCAAAATGTTATCATATCTTAATAAATCTACCATGATGTGCGGAAAATGTATTAGTAGGTTGTCCCCACCAAAAGGAGTTAAAAAAATGAAAAACTAAAAAAACATTACCAAAAAATCGACCTCATTGTTTGTAGAAATGCGCTGCCAATGACTTTAACCAATGTGACGTAACGCGGTACAACTATATCACTTTGTCAGACTTGGGATTGACACTATTCACAGCAAATCTGGATAGGATTGAAGTGACTTCTTGGTTTAATCAAATCACACTACAAAAATAGCGAAATAAATCGAATAGACATTAACCCAATGCTAGTGAACTCTACAACAACTAGTTGTTGTAGAGTTAGTTACATTTGATAATTATCTTATTATATGTTTCTGTAGCATATTTGAAATTAATAATTTCAATTATTAATTTACTTCTTCCGATAACTGTACATTTATTTTGCTTTTAATGTTTGTGTAATTCCATAAAAGTATATTTGAATTTGAATTTATTGATTTATAAAAAAATATTCAACATGAAAAGACCTATGATCATAATAAATCATATCCTAATATGGATCAACTTAATAAATGGCACACATGATTTAAGCCAGACAGTCATCGTCACAAATTCAGACTTAGTGAAAGCGAGCGTGTATCTTGTCTGTCTGATTCCACTTGATACATCGGAAACTGGTGGATTCCAGCCGAGAATGGAAAGTCTCGCTAATTCAGAACACTAATTCAATCCAAATTACAGCATGCGTACTCCAATTTACATATTTCTGCATCACGTCTGATACAAATAGAAATTTGTCATCAACGAGAGTTAGTTATCATGCCACAAGAATAGATAGATAGTGTCGTATACAATAATAATTCCGGTGTGATTGAACATTTTAATCAAATATATAATGAGTATTATAAAGTAGAAAGTATTTTACTGTTCCCATACAGAGCTATGCAGAAGGAAGAAATATATATTTATATATACATTTGAAACGAGAGAGCTGTAAAAAAAATCCCGGACAGGTCAATTTTATTTCTTGAATGCGCATTTTTTTGAGTACCACCTCATTTTAAAGTCACCTCGTGAGGAACAGTCACAGTAATTGTTTTTGCCGGAATGTAAAAAAAATATAATCGGTTTTTATCATGCACATTGCACATGCATATAATGCGATAAAATTATACACAAACGATTCACCAAACTTCCTACTAAATATGAAATTTTATCTGATATCCAGTACGATTTTAGGAATGGAAGGTCTACGCAAGATGCAATATGTGAATTAACATCAAGCATTCACGATTCTTTGGATACCAGGCAACCAACTACAGCTATTTTTATAGACCTTGCTAAAGCTTTTGATACCGTAGGTCGCACTAAATTTGTATAGAAATTGAATACAGTTGGTACTGGAGAAAATGCTTATAAATCTGTGAAAGGCTATCTAAAAAACCACTGCTTAAGGAATCACTACTTCCACATCCAGATTTCCTATTCAAATATCTTCTAGTGAAAATATTTGCACTTCATTATGTGAAAATAATTGTTTATAGAACTTTAAGAATATAATATTTGAAATCGTCTACCCCAAACAACGATAAAACAATATGCCACATAGGTGGTTGTGGAGGCGGCATGCGGCAGTGGGGTGGCTGATGACAAACAAAAATTTGAGGCCTTCGGTTCTTGTACATACACTAAATTATAATTTTATTTGTCACCTTTAATAATGGGGGGGGGGGGGGGCGTAAACAGGGGTGATAGCAGTAGTGGCTGATGCCAATAAAACTTGAGATCTTGGTTTCCCGTACATACACTAAATCCTAATGTTATGGAGTCTTACTTGCTTGCTATACCTATTTACCTCCAACCCCTCAACGGAATAAGCTCAAAGTGTAATCTAATTCCAGATCTCGTTATAATAAATAAGTGTACCAATATCATAAACCGGTCCACACAAAAGAAAGTTACAGATGGTCCGACAGACACACAAATTTTTATTTTGTTCAAACTTAAAATCTTGAAGCTTCATATCATTCTAAGGCTATTTGAAGAAAAAAAAATTGCAATTTTTTTTTTACCGTCACTATACTTTCACTCTACTACGTGGATGTGAAGTAACAAAGAGTAATCCCCAAACGGTAAAATATGGTGTACCTCAGGGCACCGTATTTGGCTTCTTTTTGTATCTCTCTATATATAAATGATTTATTAAAATTAGAAAATTCTTGATTCTCTACAAAAGGCATTCATGAGATTCGTTAAAATCATTAATTCAGGACGACTTATCTTACATATTTGCATGCCTTGAAAATAACACGCTAACACTTAATTCTGAAGAAACTAAATATGCTTTGAGAACTGGTGGGTTGATACCTTATCGATCATTCTTACGTAGAAATATTGGTATATAATAACGAATTCTGTTGGAAAACGTCTTAAAAGGAAGACTTAAATAAATCTGCAGTAAGTTTTTCATTACTCGCCAACGGATTGTTATTCTTGCACCGAACAATATTTCGTTTTAGATATGATGGACAACGTGGTGGAATTTCAAATTTTAAGGAAAATTAAGAACAATTCAATTATTTATAATTACCATGAAAGAAACGACAGTATGCAACATGAAGGTTATGACAAGAACTGACTGATTTATCATCGTGTGGAAGGCATTGCTGCCACTCCCGAAAAGCATACCACCAAGCCAGCTACGTTTACGCTGAGCTGAATTGGAGTCATGCTTGCTGCCTGTAGCGCGAGCCACAATACGGCATACAAGACGATATAGGACGGGAAGTATAGGTTTTTGTGAGATGCATGCATCCTGATTTGGAGTGTTTATGATCTACTCTTCTCGAGTTTGATTCTTGAATTTTTCTTCTTATACCTTCTGTTTGCTCTGTTTCTGATTCTGGCAGCGCACATATCAATTTCTTTATGGGGTTCCTTTTTTCTTGCTGTTTGTTCCTAGTATACTTGGTCCTCTCCCAATGTATTTATGATTCTCTCAGTTGTTGTTAATCGCGTGTAGTATGGTCTCCCAGTCTTTAGTTTGTTGCTTACTGTTCAATATTACCGCTTTCTTTAGTACACGTGTTGGATCCCTTCTTGAACATGTCCCCAGTACGTCCCCATTGTTTCTATCATTTGTGTTGTTTTCTCTCCTATGAATGTTTATGTTCTCTGTCGCTACTACTGTGATTGCGAGTAGTTGGACGATGTCCCTTTCAGTTCTTCTCAGTTTTAGTTAACTTTTGTTGTTGACTCTTATGTCATCGTTGGCAGTATGACGGCTATGTATATTCTCCTGATCAGAGTCCTTGATGGTTAAATTTTCGCGATGAAAGGTAAAATTGCCCTGGTAGCTCCATATGTCATTTTAATTATATCGTTTACAGTTTTTCTCCTTCTTGTTGCGGTTCTCGCACCTTCATTAGAATCTTGGCTTTGTGAATATTACACCCATATCACATTCAACAAGTACAACGACTGATGTATAAACTTTTAAAATGTCCCACTTAATGTTGAAAAGTAAGTATACAGGGTGGTCTCTTCATCGAAAAAAAATTGAATTGAAAATATCCGGGCTGGGAATTTTTAAATATTAATGATGGTAGTATACAAGATAAGAACACAAACTGTATAAAATTTAAACAATTTCTGATAAATAATAAGGAAGTTCTGCTCAATGGAAATGTTGGCCTCAAGTAGTTTATCATCCTGCTATTAAACGCTACAGAAAAATTTCTACAGCCGTTCGTGAATAGGCAAGAGGTCGTTCTCTATTCCTCTTTGATCAGTTAGTCATGAAACAGCATGCATATAATATTTCTATATTTTGCAGAACTTTTGTCCCAGAGCCTGATCTAATAAGACTATTTACTTTTAAACAGAAATCGAATGAAGATATCGACAAAGCTTCTCTTCGCTGTGGTATATATAAAATATGGCAAGGCACTTGTTGAACCACAAACGTGTCAATCAAAATTGTGACATGTATCTTTAGTGTGCGGTTGACCTTACACAACAGAGAATTATTACCAAATTAATACAACATAGTATTTTAGTTATGATTACAGACACAAATTACCATATTCTAAACGTAAGAAAAACCTAGTTACTGCCTTTACACGAAAATATACAGCACTATTGGTTAATATCAGGAATAGTTCAACCAATAGTATTGCTTGTTGCTGAGTAAAAGCTGTAACTTCACAGCACTCCTTTCACGGATTCAATGTGGTAGAAAAATATTTAGTTCATCATGAAGAATCTTCCACACCTCTAATGATTTTTTGCGCAAAACTTCAATTTATAGTATGAATATTCATTTGAAATAAGACCTGCCTAAGGCAACTTACATTATTCAATCTCACGCCATTAGAAATTTGTCATCTTCGAGTGAATTATAAGGTGACACACTGGTATTTCATGTTATGGAAACAGTAATTTAATTAGTCGTTCCCCAAAGGTATATTATCACATAATTCAAGAGGTGTCCTTTTGGTTTATTATGTTACTTGAAGAAATGTAGCAATAAATTAATTTGTGATTCAGAATGCAGCGGTAGCGTGTGATTTAAAAGCCTTATTAAAATTTTTGTTTAGAATCGCTCCAGGAAAACTTAAGAAAAATATTTAATTACATCGTAAATCAGCTTTCATATGTTGGTTTAAATGGTAGAGGTCAATTTTAATTTATACAAATATAGTGTAGTTTTCTCATGTGTTAAAATTTTGTTAATTGTTTATTCAGTTACGTTACTGGTCTGCTCTAGTATTGAGCATACATTCATTAGTTCATATCAATCATATCAATTTTCAGGAAATGGATCATAGAAATTGGAATTCTTTATTATATGTCAAAATGATGGGTCGATGTTCAGACTTTACTGAGAATGTGATTAACGTTGTATATCATAGAATTTTGTACAAATAAAAGAATAATAATAATTTGAATATTTACTTGCATGTAGTGATTGATTTTTTTCCCCCTTTTCCCAGTTTGACACATTTTACCTTTCATACCGGACAGATTGTCGGAACCTCTAATTCTAGGATGACAATAATGACTTTATTAACTTTTATTTAATTAAAATCATATAGTCAGGGGGGCATACTTGATGAAATATACACTCCATGGGAAATTTCATGATGAAATTGTGGGAGTAAGTTTAATACATTCCTTATGCCCTCCATAATCATACCTTACCAGGTGCTTTGCTTGAATCTGTGGTAGACGGCCTATATGGCGTCATGTATTCAAGATGGCGGCCACCCCAAACATTTCGGAGGTTCTTGATTATAACTGTTGATAGGCCCACCCTAGCAATATTTTGTACTGAATATTTTTTGATCTAACCCTTTCGTGCATGCATTTACGAAAATGATAAAATATGAAAATAAAATTGAAAATTGTGTTGAAAACTTTATTATCAATCAATACTGATCATATTTTGTTACAATTTTTTTTTACTTTTTGAAAAAAACGTAAAAATATATTTTTCCACTTCAGTGGACGTCATATGCATTAAAGGATAGTATTGTTTTGACAAGTTTATTGCACACATGTATGAAAGTATTCGAAACAATCCGGGCATAGATATTCATTGCACTTTTTGCAGACATATTTTGTTCTTCGCTTACATATTGAAGATTTGCAAAGGTTTGCATTTTTTATATCTGTTAGTTTTGGCCAGTGTCCCAGGCCATCAAATCTCACTTCCATGGAGGTGCGTTTGATTCTCTTTTTTAGTATAGTAGGGGGGGTCACAGATCTTGATCTTGGTCTCCCTACACGAGTTTTGTCTATTTTCCCCGTGTTTATGAGCGATTTCGCTAGAGAACCTTTAAATTGTAAGAAGTCTTTATCCGTATGTCCACTACATTTATATAAAATATAAGCGTTTACTACCGACACATCTAAAAAGTGCATAAAGACTTTTATGTACCATCTTCTGTTTTTTCGCCGCATTGGGTACATGGCTAAATATTGATCATGAAGATCAACTCCACCCATATTTTTATTGTAGAATTTTATGGCAAAGGGTCGATCAATTTCAATATTTTTGTTTTGTTTCTTAGAATATCTTTTTGCTTTATCTTGTGGCTCCTTCTCAGCACATGTAGATGCCACAAGCATTGGAGCTTTATCATACCATACTTTGTTATTGTTGTACAATTTCTACTTGCGACATAACAAGTACCTCTTGGTTGTTTCTTGATTATCTTGTCAGTGGGTAATATTTGTTGCGCTCCTTGCATTCTTTTAGATCGTAAAGTTCCTGTACCATATATTCCATTATTCCTCAAAGCATTTAAAAGACCAATTGAGCAAAACAGATTATCAAAAAAAACTTTATGGTTTTTATGAGAAATATCGTAGAACGACATCTGCACAAGCTCCCAGTGGGCTTACTGCAATTCTGTTTTTTGCTCCTTGATAAATTTCAAATCGGTACATGTAACCACTTGTGCCTGCTCTTACCCAACATTTTATTCCCCGTCTCTTGAGTTTTTTTGGTAAATATTGTTTTATACTTATTTTACTTTTCATAGGAATAACTTGTTCATCCACAGATTGATATTCTTCGGATTCCATTGCCCTCTTAAAATTATCTTGAAGTTTATCCAGAAAAGGTTGGAGTTTCCATAATTTATCTTCGTTGTTTTTTGTTCTTTCATTAGTTTTAGCCCTTTCACCCAACGGATTTTCAATGAAATGGAGGTTTCTTAGAATTTCTTCATACCTATTTACAGACATGTCATCAGCAATTAAATCCATCCGTAAACCTTCCTCACTTGACCAGTACAATCTAACACGTGAATAACGAATATAAGACATTACTAAGTTTATACCAATAAAGACATATAATTCTTTTTTAGTAAGGTTGATGTTTTCTTTTCCATTCCGTTGACTATATAAATTAGTTTGATATACAATGTCATCCATCATATCATCAGATATCAAAGAGAAAAATATATCAATTATAGAGTTCACATTTGCATTTATGCTGGAAGTGCCTAAAAACAGGGGAATGGTTACAGGACCTCTTTCATTATCTTTAGCCATCCACATATTTTTTAATATTCTTTCCCGTAATTGTAACAAATTAATTTCATCTTCACTATTTTCAGAATCATCTTCTGAAAATTCAAGTTCGTCCTGATTTTCTTCCATATCTAGCACTTCATTTTCATCCTCTAATTCTACTAATAAATCGATAAGTTCATCCTCCGATGAGTCGTTATGATCACATCCTTTACTCGAGAGGTTGAAGGTGCACAGAAATCATCATCATCATCTGATATTGTCAATTTACTAAGGTCTTCAAATAGCACAGCCTGTGGGATAAAAAACAAATAACTATACTTGCCACATTCAAGTCGTAGATGCATGCCGTACACTAGAGTGGACGTTTATGAAATTAAAATAATATCAAAAAATCTACAATTTTTGATAATGTAATATAAACAAATAACTTCATAATAGTATCAAGGTTATAAATAAAAATGTCTTACCTTTTGTTTCGGCAAACCGTAAAAGAAATGGGTCTTCAAAGTTGGATAATTTTCGTCGTTCATGTTTCACAGCTGATACGTTTCTAGATTGTGTTTAAATGCTGAATTTACAAACTTTAGTGAAATTTGATAAGTGGCGCCAGTGTTATTATAATTTAAATATTCAATGCAGTGGACTTTGCATTCAAACGTAAAAATATATTAATTTTTACACAGAAAAAGACGTTGAAATCTTGTGTCCACTACAGTGTACGCTATGCACGAAAGGACTAAATAAAATTTTAAACAAAACAAGTTATAACAGTTTTTGTGGTTGACATCAAAACGTTGGCCGTGATTCTCGCATGTCTTCATTGCCACCGCACATACCGTGCGTGTAATTTCCCATTAGGCATGTACATTCACGTAGCGCGAGAGATCTGACAACACCGGCAGCCGTAAATTCGTCCGTCGGTAGAGCATCCTAGCTCTGTTATTTCATTTCAGCCAGCTGGCACAGCGATGCTGTAATTTTTACTCCCCATGCCTAGCCCGCGACTACACACACGGTATAAAGCTCAGTGCATAAAATGTTTTGGGATTTACATTTACAGGATACACCACATTTCTCTTTTACATATGAACACCGAATTAATTTTAAAATGGTTTCAGGTGCACAAGGAAGTGTTGCTAGATTAGGGTGCTGCTGGTCAGCAAGATGCTATTCCATAACCTAGTAATGTGCTCTACGAATAAAAGGAGATAGTGACGCTTTTGTAGGAGGCAGATTTTCATTTTGCGTCTTGCGCTTGGAGAACATCAACCAACGAAGCTCCCCAATGTCTGAAATCTTAGTCCCTGGTGCATATACTTTACGAATAAATTTTTCAATGATAGTTTCAGGTTTCAGCTTCATCCCCAAATACTTCAATGGATCCAAGTTTCCCAAAAATGTCATTATCTGCGGTCTTATAAACCTTCCAAAATGATGATTCTCCCTTCTCTGCAAGTGAACCTGTGACATCATATCCTGACAGAGCATGCAGACTCAGTAACCCTTTTATCTTTTCTGGTCCTAATGCGGTGCAAATTCCGCCAACGTCAATCATTCTTCGATTATTTCCTATACCAGTGACATGTAAAAGATTTTGACCACCATAATGCTAGTAGAAATACGTCTGTATCAGGCGAATATATATGAATCGCAGTAGCTAATTTTCGAGAGGCAAAAAAGCAGTGCAGTATTATTTTAACGTCAGCTTCTTCATGACTACTTTGAAGTTCACTTACGTCATTTACGAAAGACGATTTGGTTTCAGTCCTCCAGCTTACGATTAGGCTTCTCTCAATATTTCGTGCGTATAACAAAGTTTTTTCTGCAAGTTAGCTTTCTGCTGTTAGCTATCCTTTGTTTTTATATGGGAAAGGAGGGATTTCATCTGCATATTTGCAATGTTTGTGGAGTTGGTTATTTTGTACACAGTGGGTGTTACTGTAGATGTCCTTTTATGCCACATCGCAGATTTAAGAGAATTTTCAAGATATGTGTCAAAGTGAATTTCATCATATTTTAAAGATTTTAGTTCCCTTGATTTTATTGTTAAACTCCAAAGCTAGATCTTTGCATGTTTTAACCTGCACTATTTTTTTCAACAATTGCAGCTTTGCCATTCCATCAAGAGCAGCGAAACAGTGGAATTTTGCATTCATATGCTCTGTTATATTTTAGTCCACCAAAGGTATAGACAAAGAAGTATGTACAGTATTATCAATTTTTGCAGGTTATTGCTCTTCTAAAATCTTCAATAGTTTAGATTTATTAGTAGACAACTTCATTGATCCATCCAGATGAAACATGTCTACTATCTGTGGTGTGTTTAGAATGGAACTACCGAGAATTCATAATTCTATCTCTGATCTCTGATCACAGTGCCATTTTTTGTAAACTGAATATGTTTGTACCTCGACCAGAACCTATATTTGTGTCATATCGAAATTTTAAAAATTTTGTTAAGCATAACTTTGACCAAGATTTAAATAACATACCCTGGGAAAACATTTTATACTTAAATAATATCGAAGACAAAATTAAATTATTAAATAGTTACATTTTGGAGCTATTCGATAAACATGCGCCATATACTACATCACGGATATCTAAACCTTATGCTCCATGGCTTACACATAACCTAAAGCAAATGATGAAACAAAGGGATAAAGCGCTAAGTAAATACAAACAGTCGAAATCTATAAATGATCATAACTACTACAAACAAATACGTAATCTTGTTACAAATGCCGTAAAGAAAGAAAAAGCAGCTTATCTGACCTTTCAACAAAATAATGCAAACAAAAAAGAACTATGGAAGTCCATAAAATACTTGAATATAAAAAAAAGAAGTACTACTGACATTCCCAAAGATCTAAAAAATCCCGAAGAAATAAATGACTATTTTTTATCCGTTTTCAGTCCCCCAAATAATTGCCAAGACAGAACCAATTTTTATAAATCTAATAAACATAATGACAGCTTAAAATTTACGTTTAGATTAGCGACAATGGAAGAGGTTAAATGTGTAATACATAGTTTAAAATCTAATGCCTATGGAAATGATAACATTTGTGCCAAAATGCTGCAGCTCTGTTTGCCTACTGTCTGTCCATATATTACTCATATTGTAAATTGTTGTTTGGAAACTGGCTATTACCCAGAGATGTGGAAGATATCTCTAGTAAAACCCTTGCCTAAGACGCCTAACCCCAAAGCTTATAACGAATTGCGTCCTATTAGTATACTTCCTTCTATGTCGAAAATTGTTGAGAGAATTATAAATATGCAAATGTATCATTATGTAACTGATAATAATATCGTATCAGACTTGCAATCTGGTTTCAGGAAAGAGTTTAGTACTACAACGCTTTTATTAAATGTTTCTGATAATATAATTAGATATCTTGACAATGGTTTAGCCACAGCTCTCGTACTACTCGATTTTTCCAAAGCCTTCGATACTCTGGACCACGCTTTGCTTCTTTCCAAACTTGAATATTATGGTCTTGATCATATCTCCATAAATTTCTTTAAATGCTACCTAAATAACCGTCGCCAGCAAGTTGTAGTTGATAATGCGTGTTCCGAAATTTCTTTCGTAACATCTGGCGTTCCCCAAGGATCTGTCCTGGGGCCGATATTGTTCCTTATATATATCGCCGATATTTTTAACGTAGTAAAGTATTCTAACATACAAGCATTTGCTGATGACACTCAGTTATCACTTTCCTTTGAACCACATCTTGTTGATGTGGCGTGCACACAAATAAATCATGACCTCAAATTATTATCGGAATATTCTAAACTGCATAATTTAAAACTGAACACAAATAAATGTAACGTCATTATTTTTTGTCCAAAGCGATTAGAACATATAGTCAAGACTCATCTCAAGATAATTATTTGTAATGAGCCCATACAAGTTGTTAACAGTGTAAAGAATCTAGGAGTTATTTTCGATTGTAGGTTAAGATTTGAGGAATATGTGTCACTACTCATCAAAAAAGCATATCTAGCCTTAAAGTTGCTATATAGAAATATAAAGCTTATTAATTTTACGTTACGTAAGAAACTCACCGAATCTCTCGTATTGCCAATTTTAAATTATGGAATTACAATATATTATCCCTGTCTTGACAAAATCACCCAAAGTAGACTTCAAAAAATACAAAATTGTTGTTGTCGATTTGTTTATGGGTTAAAAAAGTACGATAGAGTTTCGGTAAAAATAAATCAGCTTGGTTGGCTAAAATTAGAAAACGTTTATAAATATCATACGTCAGTGCTTGTTAAACGCATACTGTCTTCTTCTTCACCACCATACTTACGAGAAAAAATTGTATTTAGACGTGATTTACATAATGTAAATGTACGACATGTCGGTCAAATATCGCTGCCCAGATTTTATTCAGCTTTGTTTACTAGGTCATTTACATACAACGCAGCTAAAATATATAACAACCTAAACGATTCTCTGAAAAACCTCCCCGTAAACAGCTTTCGTAGAAGAGTAAAGCACACTTTTTTGACATCACAAAGTTAGTCGTGATTATCGTTTATTCACGGCATGGTCTGTTATGAATTTATGAATTTATGTCTAATTTAATTCTATTTAATTGTTTATTTCGGTTACATTCACAACTATAATCTGTCTGTATTTTAGTCTTATATATGTTCCCTTTCCTTTATCTTTTTTCTTTTTCTTTGTATTTTGTTGCGTCACTGTCTCACAAACATTTTTTAGTATTATTCACATATTTTAAGATTTAATATCATATTTTGCAAAATTAATAATGACTTTAGTTTTAAAAAACATATCTTTTATCTTTATTACTTAGTGTTTATGTTCGGTTAGGGTTAAGTAGAGTAGCTTCGGCTAGACTTCGCCCTAGGTATTGTATTAATGTATAATACTGAAATAAAGGCAATTTATTATTACTATTATTATTATTAATTACTTAATGATGTTTTTAGTTCAATATCAGTACGGGTTCTCGATATAACTAGCAAGCGTGTGAATAATGATTCGTTGAATTGTAATACAGTGTCAGTTAACTTGTTGTTTTGAGTGTAGCTTTACATAAATTAAGTTTTTCTTTCTACATTGGATCCCAGAAATTCGTACTGTCAGTTTCAATTCGTTTTTTTAAAGCGGTGTATATTTCACAATTCTTTTCTAAAATGTTTAATGTATCTGTTTGTATGGTTTCATGAAATATACACTTTGTTGTTGTGTTGATCAGTTCACTGCCTTAATATGTCATGGTGTTGGTCGATGTTCTGATAGTGTTATAGATACAATGCACATTTTTCATGTTGTCGCTTTCCTCTAGATCGTGTCAAATGGTGGTATTTTGTTTTTACTTCTTCTGCAATTCCAATCATTGCTTTGGTTTCGGTAGAAAGTCTTGCCAGCTCAGGAAAGGCAAAAAAGTATCATGTTAAAGTATTTTTCTTTTGTGTTATGTCAATTTGAAATGATACGAGTGATAACAAAATTAAAAATGTTTTTATACAAAACACCTAAATGATAAAAAATATCGATAAATTCCTAAGGACTTTCTTTATAGAGAATTTCCTTGTAAATAAAAAGGTTCAGTACGAAATATTGATAGGATGGCTCTATCAAGAGTTTTTTTTAATCGAGAACTTCCGATGATGTCTGGGGTGGACGCCATCTTGGATATATGACGTCATATCGGCCGTCTGCCACAAAATCAAGTAAAGCACCTGGTAATGCATGATTATTAAGGAATGTATTAACATTGGTCCCACAATTTCATCATCAAATAATGGGGTGGGAGAGGTAATGGGGGTGGCTAATGCCAAAAATTTTTTGAGACGTTAACTTCTCTTATATATACTAAATACCAATTTTACGGACTCTTGCTTGATTTACCTATTTACGTCTATTTACCTCAATTTACCGCCCAACCCTTCAACGGAATAAGATCAAAATATAATCAGATCACATTAAAATACATATGTGTACCAAATTTCTTATCTTATATATATCTTAAACGATTTCAGAGTAATCGTGCGCAGAAAAATGTTAGACAGATAGACCGAGAAAATTTTGTTTCGCTCAAACTTAAAATCTCGACGTTTCATGACATTCTAAGCCTATTTGAACAATAAAAATTTTCAAAAACTCTTTTGGCGTTACTATATTTCAACTGAATGTGTAAGTAATACGTAATTTACTTTTATCGGAAATCTACTCATTTGTGAAACGTACTAAAGATGTAGTTGATTTCTTTTACAATTGCAGTGTTAAAGGCATTCGGCCCTGACCGAGTGTCAACATTAGATTCCACTGTACGCCGGTACTTTTATATATTTTTTACTAATGCGATTTTATTATCTCCTTTAATTGTGAAGCATTGCTCTGACAAAATCCCTTTGACTATACCTAAACTGTGGCAATTCTATGCATTTAAGTCAACATTTAATAAAGGAAAGATGTAGACCATCTGAGATCGCAGTTTCGCAGTTGCCCAGTACAAATCTAGCCATAAGTACGTAAGTATCTACAAACCTAGTGTGCAATTATAAAGAGTCGATGGTATACAAAAATGTCTCAGGCTGCGAAATATAAATAACATACTTTTATATTCGTAAAAAATTACATATGTGTGTGTTACTTTATGGTAGTGAAAAATGCATGTGTGGGTGTGTGTGCGTTAGTTCAATGTTACATCCCCCAATACCTCCTTCTTCGAGTGAGTGTTTGTAATAAACTGACAATATTAACTTTGGATATTACGCAATTCTCTAAAAAAGTACAAGGTAAGATATATTGTGTCACACTTGCATACAAATCTTCCACGCTGACCTAGAGCCAATCCTGATTTTGACGTCACAGCGATAAAGTTCACGAGCCCTGCATATAATTGTGAAATTAAAGATCGATGACACGTTTTTAGTGAAAAAATTCTTACTGTTTCTGTTTTTTTTTGACGTTTTTATGCAAAAAATATACAAATTATTGATTTTTCTGGGAAAAAATTGCAGTAGTCTTATATTTTGCAACAAGTACATGTCTAAACAACTAATTATTAACAATCGTACGAGGAAAAGATGTATATTTTTCCGTTTTTAGAATAAGAAAATTTCAAATTAATAACAAATATATAATAATAAATATTCAATTGTTTAAAAATTTCTACCTGTTCTATCACAAAAATTGTTACGTATCTCCTCTAATATATACCAAAAGATTTAATGACTTAAATGTCAGTTTGTTGGTTTGACTTTTTTACACAAAAAAATATACCTTAGCATGCACACTCTCCAAAATACATCTTTAAAACTAAAATGAAATGTAAAAACAACGTTATTTAAATCATGAAAGTTATCACATATGTCAATGAAATTAACTCAATCTTACGATAATTATTATGTCATTGAAGCTTTTTCGGTGTAAATGATAAAACTTACCTTAACTGCAAAGGAAGATGTATGAGCGGCCCACACGATATTTGAAACCTGAGAAATCAATCGGAAAGTTGATACTGGTAACGTTTACAAAATGGAAGCAATAATGTAAGTCAACAGCTATCAACAATGTGAACACATAGGATGTGGATGTGGATTTATCGAGAACGCCACCAATGCATATTCATGAAGGCTATTTTTACTCTTGTTCGATAGAACACAGTTTATGTGACAAATTTTATTTAAGCCATTGTAAAATATTATATCAATGTCAATTGAGGAGTTATAAGTTCCTCCAGATATTTTTATAAACGGTTACAGCAGACATCTTATTTAATATTCCACGTATTTAAACATTTCACACATAATGAATATATTTTCCGTAAGTCGCAGAATAACGTGAAAAATATGTTTCCACTTTTCTATCTGCATTGATTGAATCAATTTACCTTGCTCTCGCTTAAAATTATGTATTCATGTTAAACTAAAAGATAGTAAGATTAAATCAACTTTCTGCAGAAACTTTTTCATACTTTCATAGTAACAGAAATGGATATCTTTGAATGAGATTTTAGGCTGATAGACTGATTTCTATTTTCTACTGAACAAAAATATAGAAATTAGTACCTACATCATATATATTTCCAGGCAAGCGTAAAAATATAATTTTCTTCATCTTCTAACGCTATCTGCTGAGCAAATTACCTCTCCAAAGTTTTTCCCATCAGGTTCTGGTTGATGTGATCAACATATAACAGAGGGCAGAATATACGATGCTGGAGATTTGTTCTGAAAAGTAACCTGAGAATTGAGTTGTTGATGCGATAGTCTAGAGATGGTCCATATCTCAGCGATGTAAAGAAGATGGAGAAAACTAGGGTGTTAGAAAGTCTGATCTTTGTGCATTTTGTAATGTTTCGGTTACGTCAAATTTTGCTTGAAGTTGCAATCTCATATTCTCTGTCAAATTTTATATTTGTAGTGTCCGGTATTGTCAACAGGCTGCTCTTTTTGGTAAAGACAGAGACTAATAAATCACTCCTGCCAAGACCGGCCACGGGCATGCTATTTTTTTCTCTTAACATTTTTATAAATTATACCAAAAAATTTAAATAACATTAAAAAACGTCTGTTGTTTAAATTATCCAATTATTTCCAGTTCCCACAGCCTTTTCTCCGCTAGACGGAAGTTATGATGTTTGTGAATACTTCTTGGGCAGATAAATGAAAGAGATCAAAGATACCATTCAGAGCGGCAGAGAAAAGGACAGTTCACCTCATGTAGAGTTTTTGAAATCAAAGCAGGTAGTAGCTTACCCAAAAGCAGTTATAGTATGGATATTTCCAATGAACGTTCTCTAAAAATACAGATAACCATCATAAAACATCACTGGATTGGCAATGAAACTTCTGGTCCTATGATGGTTCTCTGGAAGGCCGACCTTTTGTTTGTAGGCACCCTGACCAGGTTTTTAGAGGATTTGTATTTACAATGCTAGAGTCCTATTTACTATTTCACACTGATCTGTCCTTACAGAGGTTAGGCCCAGATCTTGTCAGTATTTATTAATCCCATCGAGTAAAAATAGTTTTTTAAATATTTTTACCTTATACATAACTAATCCAATAAATAAGCCGGAAAATGTGGAAAAGTGGTGGAACAGCACCGATTTGAAAAATTCCTTTTTTCACGTATTCCCTAGATCCCAGGAACATTCATCAGCATTGATCCATGCATTACCTCCGAAAATGAGAAAGTTAGGAAGGTTTGAAGTGCCCCAAAAAGTAGCTGTCATAAAAAAAAATTATAAAATTAATATTTCGCCTCGGAAATGGGCTCTAGGAGGTTTTTTAGGTCGCTGATTACGAATCCAAATTGAGGAATTTCATGTTCCAGTATGGAATTCGTGCCATTCTATGATAAAAATTTCACTTTTTCTGGCGGAAATTTAAATATGATATTGTACTGCGGAAGTGTGCTCTAGGGGGTTTTTTGGGTCGCTGATCATGATTTTGAGGTCCAAATTCAAGAATTCCATTTTCTGTACTGGAATACGTGCCATTTTTCGTGTCGAATTTCACTTGGAAGAAAAAAATTATGTATGAATATTACGAGTATTTCAAAATAATTTTTCAAGTCAATTTTACTTTGAAGAAAAAAGTTATTATGAATATTACGAGCATTTCAAATTAATATACATATCAATTTCATAAACACTGCGGGAATGCAAGCAATTTTTTTCTTCTTTCAAGTGATGTAAGTGATTAAAAGGCAACAATGTTTATAAAAATATAGCATTTATTGTGTTGGTACAAAAGGTGGCATTCTGTGTAATAAAATAGTTATTAATTTATCATTATTCTTTTATATAATTTACACCATTTACATCAATCATAATCTGAATCATATTCGAGAACTCGTAATTCAGGATTTGTTGGTTCTTCTTCAATGTCACTTTCATCTTCCTGTTCATCCGATATTTCAGCCGGACAAATCGATTCATTTTCGTGAAAAAACGTTAATGTGTAAATTTTTTCTAAAAAAATGGAATTTTCCATGGCACGTATTCCAGTCTGGAATATGAAATTGCTTAATTTGGACCTCGAAATCGTGATCAGCGACCCAAAAACCCGCTGGAATACACTTCCGCAGCACAATATTCATATTTAAATTTCCGCCCGAAAAAGTAGAATTTTCATTATTAATGGTACGAATTTCATATGGAATATGGAATTCGTCAATTTGGATCTCAGATTCGTGATGAGAGACCCAAAAAACCCTGAGAGTCAATTTCAAAGGTGAAATAATAATTTTATAAATTTTTTTATGACAGCTACTTTTTGGGGCACTTCAACTTTCTCATTTTCGGAGGTAATGCAGGGATCAATGTTGATGAATGTTCCTGGGGGTCTAGGGAATACGTGAAAAAAGTAATTTTTCAAATCGGTGCTGTTTCACCACTTTTCCACATTTTACACTCTTCTCCGGCTTATTTACTGGATTAAACGTGCCGCAGAAAAGTGAGTGTTACAAAATTGCAGCTGATTGGACTTTGTTATCCATAGAGCCTACGTGGAAAAGTTATGCGTACTGTATTTAAATATCGCACTATATAATAGTGTGGCAGCCATATTGATGGAGTCATCACACAGCTCAACACCACTGAAATTTTGTAAGGATCGCTTTCCTGACACACGTTATATAGGCTAAAGGCATTTAAAAACCTATTGCACTGTTCAGTGGTAAATTCTGGTCTGGGTCTATCTGTGAATTGTTTTTATTTGCCAATGAACACAAAAAAAAAAGAAAATGTATTGTAAATCGCTCACAGGAAAGTAAGTGAAACTTGATATTTATCTAGCGAACTCCAACGTTCATTAATATCATTAGCATCTTCCATATGCTTCTAGACATACTGCTAATTATTCAGAGATTTTATCTCCTTTAGAATCAATAGATTGAATTGCCTTAAATAAATAAGGCCCTGTGAGTATAGTTGAAGATTATCCGGAAATATTTGTAGCTGGATTAGGGTGCCAGCCCAAACTAATGTCAATCCTACTCTAAAAGAATGTTATATCGGATGTAGCTCATGTATAAATGCGTTTTTTTGGGTGTCTGACTCCAATCACACGGTTGCCTAAATAGTTCTTATAAATAGGATCAGGATTTATCAGTCTGCTACTCTGTGTGGTCTGGCTGCTGGTTTCCGAAGCGAGCTTCAGAAGAAGACCACGACAAGATGGTCGAAACGTCAAGCACTCAACCAAGTCTACGCGGAAGAAGACCCGGAAACCAGCAGCCAGATCACCGGCTCCGCGAAAGCGTTAGCACCAAGATACTCTGTGTGGTATTTTTTGTAATTTCTTGCCCATTTGGCATTTGCTAATTTGTGGTTAAATCTTCTAACTTCTAGATATAAGACCAGCCTTTGTTTATCGCTTCTTAATAGTTTTGACTGAAACTGTACCCCAGTTGCAGCTTCAAATTACCGACTGTGTTAGTAAGAACAAGGTTTTTAGGGATTGCCTACGAACCATTTGTCATCATTCTTCCATCTTGTCTCTGCCTTAAGTTTGCTGATACATACTTTTGCAATAAGCGACTAAAGACATTTTGAATGAGAACGATTTCCTACATTGACTTGATATTCACTACTGTTTAGAATCCACCAGCCTCCATTTTCTTTAAATGCCCCAGTCATTTTCTTCGCAGACTCTTTTTTTAATGTGCTTATTTATATTAACGCCCTGGCGAAGTTCAGCTATAGCTATTCCACCACTCAACCAGGACACGTACACATAGACGACACAACATCCATCCCCTGCGACGTTCCCATCTGCCGCAGCTGAGACTCGAATTCAGGAGAGGAGAGCGACTAGCCGTGTTGTCTCTCACACAACCGTGGTTTAGTCCACTACCACCCTCTCGGCAACACGACAAAAGTGCCACTAAACATTCATACCCTAGCCACGATTCGAACCCGGAACGTCGTAGTCACAAGCCTAACATCATAAGCACTGTGCTACTGAGTCGATTGTTATCACCCACAAAAATGTTTAAGGAAAGAAATGTGAGGTCTGCGACAGGGGGGTGGTGGCAGTGGGGATAAATCCCCGGGGCTCGGGGGTCCGGCTTCGGCTAGATTACGTCATATTATTACGGCTAGGCATTCAGTTGTGCACATTTGGCGATTCTCAAAAAAACAAAACTATATAAATATTTCGATTCAATAAACATCTATAACAATTAAATGCTGTGGTAGTTGGAAGGGGCCGTCAATAATAAGCAGCACTGGGGCCGGTAAAGCTGCCGGTGGCATTGTGGATGGATAATTATATTTGGCATTTAATTAACACAATTGCGCACGAAGAGATCTGCTGTACATTTAGTGAAATATATAGAGGGTGGTTACCCTAAAAAGATAAATAATTAAGAAACGTTGGAGGAAAATAACATTTGGAATAAATAAAGGAAAGGTGTGAAATAGAGAGGGAATGGGGTTATTTCATAATTTCTATTTACATTTAACTTGCATTCTAGGACTAATAATAACCAAGTATATGTAACGGCAAATTTTTTTATGGACGTTAAATAATTTTAAATTCAATTTATAAATTGAAAATGGTTGTTCCCGCTAAAAGCCGCGACGTCAATAATTACGCATGCGCAGTATAGTTCAAGCAGTAAATTTGTGTGGTAGCCATGAAATACAAACGTCACCATTACTATATTGACATGTGTGACTGACATTTTGTTTTGCCGTTTTCGCTAAATGTCAAAAAATACCACTTTTGATTCGTTCGTGCCGAGCCGAATTTTCGATTTGCCTTCTACAATTTACGATGCGGATCAACCAGAATTCTTCCTCTTTGCGTCGCGACATCGTACGGCCCTGCAGCTGTTTTTCGAAAAATATGAACGTTTTAAGATTGCGTGTTTTTGCCCTATTTTCGGTTCTGAAATGCATGCATTTCTTTAACTATTTTTCGCCGATATCTCTGAAACGATAAGAGCTAGCCCAAAATACAAAATACCGTGAAATGAGTTCGTTTCATTACGAATATTTTGGTTCTATCAGAATTTTGATATTGTTTTTCGTTTCGGAAATATTTACTGAAATATGTGACGATGTCTGGCAAAAATCGCACATTTCTTGTTTAGAAAGTTGGTAACTCCTTAACCTTGGCTCCTAGGACAAAAGACTACTTTAATGAATTTAAATAGAATTAATTTTGCTAAAACTACTTATTTTATTTTTTGTCTTGCGACAAAAACGAGGGCCCTGCAGCTGTTTTTCAAAAAATATGAACGTTTTAAGATTGCGTGTTTTTGCCCTATTTTCGGTTCTGAAATGCATGCATTTCTTTAACTATTTTTCGCCGATATCTCTGAAACGATAAGAGCTAGCCCAAAATACAAAATACTGTGAAATGAGTTCGTTTCATTACGAATATTTTGGTTCTATCAGAATTTTTATATTGTTTTTCGTTTCGGAGATATTTACTGAAATATGTGACGATGTCCGGCAAAAATCGCACATTTCTTGTTTAAAAAGTTGGTAACTCCTTAACCTTGGCTCCTAGGACCTTTAAATAGAATTAATTTTGCTAAAACTACTTATTTTATTTTTTGTCTTGTGACAAAAACGAGGGAAATAGAAGGGGCGGAAATAAGACCTTTTTTTTTCGGTAAAATTTTGCCATTTTGTCACCGTAATTAATCGGTATTTAACTGAAATTGATCTCAATTACTATATACTCTTAATATCATGTATTACCTAGACGCTCCATTAATCTCGGCCATTCTTTCTGGGGAAAATGCTTTTTTTAAGATTCACATGAATTTTCGAGGAAAACATGAAATTTCTTCCATTTTCCCAAGAATCTCGCTAATTATCAGTTTTTTCAAAATATTTGTAAGACATCAGTTCTAAAGAAAATTGATCGAGCTTTCCGACGCTTTTTTTATTTTTTGTCTAACATAAAAACAACAAAGTTTTGGCCGAAAATATTCGCCTCTTCGCACTTCCTAAAATTCGTAAAATATTTATTTGCAAACTGGGAAACTAGAAGTTAAAATATTAGCATTACATTTAGTATTGACAGGGCAGCAATCTAACAACAATAAAATTACCTCTAACCATTGACGTCACGCGTTAATAAAATTTAAAATGAGTAGCATAGTTTGTGTGGATTTATGAATAATTAACAAATATCCAGTCGATTGTTCAACTTTTTGAATTATAATTACTTTAGTTTTTTAGAAAAAAAAAATGTTGCGACATTCCCCATAGAGAAAAAACATATAGCCGTATCACTAAAAGTACCTAAATTAAAATACAGCAAGGCGTTCCGTTAAAAAGAACGTGCGTTCTAGAAGGGGATTACTGACATTAAAATGGACTGATTAAACTAAAAAATATAGGTATGAGTCTTACTAAAAAATGTGAAAAAAAACAAATTATTTTAGTATTAAGTATATTATGCTTTGGGTACTATCTTAAATATAACTTTTACGTTTAGTATAAGGGCAGTGATCAATTAATTTATTTCAAAATCAATTTTTAGAGTTAAGTTATTCAAAATATTTATTTTTATTGCTGATAGGCGATAAGTAGGTCTGATAGAAAACATATTTTGAACACCTTGTATTTGTTATAACTTTTTGACTCATATTTTTTTCTTACTAGAAAGTTTATTATAATATAAAAAATAATAATGAGGTTTTGCTTACAGTCTGTATCATTTAATCTGAACATCCAGTAGTGTCAGAGGCTAGTGAGCGAGAGCACGTATATTTATAAACGAGCGAGAGCACGTATAAACGAAACAAAACGAAATAAACGAAACAAAAAAAATTAAATAAGTATCATGCTGTTTAAAGAACAACTAGGAAAATCATAAATTAATTGTTATTAAGAGGGTGCACCTAGTGATTCAGGAAGAAAAAAAAACGTATGTATACATTTTTCTTGAGACCTATTTTTGTGTTATTCAGAGGAACTGTAAATAGAAGCCAGTACAGCATACATTAAACATCTCTTCTATGATATAGTGGAGGACCCAGTTAAAAGTATATGCATTTGTGTTGCACTATCATCTTTTAATAGTCACATTTATTATACCCTCAAATTTTCATCAAAAGTACAAACAATAAAGTAGGAAATGCCAGGGGAGACTGCAACAAATGATGACATATTTAAATTGCTAAAAGAAGTTGCTGAATCAAACAGAGAAATAAAACTAGAACTTAATAATATAAAATCTGAACTTAAAAGTGAAATTAATAATCTAAAATTAGAAAATTCTAGGTTAGATACCGAAATATCACAACTAAAAACCAGGCTGCAAATTACCGAAAGAAACCAAAAGAAATATAATTTTATTATTTATGGCATAAGAGAAAGCGAAAAAACATCATCAGAAGCTGTACTAGATGTCATAAATAATGTAATTAAAATCAAATGCAATATAAATGATTTCCGAGATATACATAGAATTGGATCAATACAAGAAAACAAAATTCGTCCAATAGTTGCTGAAACTTTAACATATCAACTGAAATCTCAAATATTCAATGGTGTAAAGTCAAATTCACAAAGTTTAAAAGATCAACGTATATATTTTGCTCCAGATTATACATCGCAGGATTACGTTAAGCGCAAACTGCTTCATGAGCATCTAAAATTAGCTAGAGAAAAGAATTACGATGCTAAAATTTTCAAAAACAAATTAGTTGTAAATGGAGAATCATTCACTTATGAACAATTAAAATCAACAAGCCTCCCTGAAATAAAAAATCCGAATACTCAATTAAAAGTACAACCTGCAGAAAAACCTAATAAAGAAACAAATTTGGAAAATATTTCTCCTACCCCACAAAAATTTACCTCCAGTGCACCACCAACACCAACTAGGAACTCTCCAGTCTTCTTTCAAGAGATAGATACACTAGAAAAAAAACGAAAATTCGAGGACACACCAACTAAAGCAACTGGAACAAAGCCGAAAACGTCTACACGACAAGCTTCAAAAAGAACTCAGAGCACTAGCAAATAAAATCCTCTCCTATATACTTACTTCTTTGATATTAAATTCGATCGATACTTTTTAATTGTGTATTTTGTGATAAGCAAACCGAATAAAAACAGTATACACGTCCGTCCTCTATAAAATTTTATTGTAATCAATTTTAACAAACTGCTATTTTAAATGTTGTATATATATATATATATATGTATATATATATATTTGTCTTTGTATAATTATTGTATAAGAAAATATTGTAGAAATTATTTAAAATAAAATGGATGCTTACATAAAAAATTTTCAGTTAGAAAGCATAAAAACTAATACTGTTGATAATCTAACAGAATGTTCAAATTTAATTGAAAGTGATAATGTCTATAACTATAAAATATTTCATCTTAATATAAGAAGTATAAACAAAAATAGTGACGAATTAAACATTTTAATTAATAACTTAAATTTCAAATTTGATTTCATAGTATTATCAGAAACATGGCAAATAGTAGATACATCTATTTTTCACATTCAGGGGTACAATCTTATATATAATTACGGCGATATTAATCAAAATGACGGTCTAGTCGTGTATATTAAAAGTGGCATAAATTTCACACATGATTTAATTCAACTAGGTAATGTAAAAGCCTTACAAATTTCTACGAAGCTAAATAACAAAACTTTTCTATTAACTTCTATTTACAGACCCCCATCCACCTGTAGCAAATTATACAATGAATACTTATCTCTGTATCTAAAAAGCCAACAAAACAACGTCGACTTTCATGTAATCGTAGGTGATATAAACATAAATATTTTGGGAAACGACGAATTAGTTAATGACTATTTAAATATACTGGGTGAGGAAGGATTTATATCACTTATAAATGGTTCTACTAGAATTCAAGGTAACACTCAAAGCTGTTTAGATCATATATTCCTAAAAACCAAATCACATACTATTAGTAACCTCAAAATCATACCAATGATTGTAGAAACCCATATAACTGATCATTATTCCACAATTGCTCAAATAGTTATACCTGAAAAAAAGAAAAATATTAAAAATGAGTATTACAGGTCACACATCAACAAAGAAAAGTTATTAGAAAAATTAAAAGAAGAAAAATGGACCGAAGTATACTCCTCAAATGACTTAAATAAATGTACAAATGTTTTTATTAATACTCTAAAAAAATATATAGCAGACGCTACAAAAACAATAAAGATAAACAAAAATAAGAAGAGGAAAAGTTGGATTACACAAGGGCTAGTAAATTCCATAAATGAAAAAGACAAGCTTTATAAAAACATGAAAAAAGAACCTTCTCTAGAAAATATAAATAAATTTAAAATATTTAGAAATAAATTAAATGATTTAATTAAACAAACTAAAATAAATTATTACAAAAAAATAGTAGAGGAAAATAAAGATAGTTCTGTTAATTTATGGAAATCTATCAAATATATAACTAATGAGGAAAATATAAGTGATGAAATAAATACAATAAATGCAAATGGTAATATAACCAACGACAAACACACTATAGCTAATACCTTTTGTGATTATTTTACGGAAATAGGGAAAAAACTAGCCGATAAAATAAGAACAAATGGATTTCAGACAAATAATCAGGTAATATCAAACTCAATATTCCTTTCTGAAACAAATGAAACTGAAGTCCTTGAAATTATAAAATCTTTAAAAAATAAAAAAGCTCCAGGAATCGACACTCTTAAATCAGAAATACTTAAATATATAAGTATCACGATAGCAGCCCCTCTCGCATGCATAATAAATAGGTCATTTCAAACAGGTATATGCCCCACCGCTTTTAAGGTAGCCGTAATCAAACCATTATATAAAAAAGGGGATAAATTGGATGTGGCTAACTATAGGCCTATCTCCTTAATATCGAATTTAGCTAAAATATTTGAAAAAATCCTTAAACATAGAATTCAAAATTACCTAGCAAAATATAACATAATGTCTGACAATCAATTTGGTTTCAGAGCACATCGATCAACAAATGACGCAATCGCAAAGTTAATTTCTAACATAAACAGTGCAATAGACGAAAAGAGTCCAGCTCTATGTGTATTTTTAGATCTAACTAAAGCCTTTGATACAGTCAGCCACATCCAGTTACTCAATGTATTGGAAAACATTGGTTTTAGGGGAACTCCATATAAACTAATGGAAAGTTACTTAACAAATAGAAGACAGTGCACCAACATCTCAGATACCTTTAGTGATACAAAGATAGTACAATATGGAGTTCCTCAAGGTACGGTACTTGGACCTTTATTGTTTAATATTTACCTAAATGACCTATTTAAGGTGCAAACAAGAGGAACTGTATTAAGTTTTGCCGATGACACGGCCATTTTTTATAGGGATAAGGACTGGCCAACATTAAAAAAAACCGTAGAGCTTGACTTACCCAGAATATTTGACTGGTTCAACGATAGGCTATTAACCATTAACTATACTAAAACTAATTTCATACCGTTTGCTTCATATAAAACTCATCTACCGAATTTTGTCAAACTTACTTTTAAAATAAACAATCTAAATATAGAGTTGTCATCTGTCGAACATGTGAAGTACTTGGGAATTTACTTAGATAGTAATTTGAAATGGGACACACACATTAAATACATCACAAAAAAACTAAGATACTTGTTATATAAATTTAAATGGTTGTCTCAACTACTCAAGGTGGACCAAATGAGGATACTATACTACTCACTTGTTGAATCACATCTAGTCTATGGACTTTTGGCTTGGGGTAGCGCTACAAATAATGTAATCGTAAATCTGCAAAATATACAAAAATTAATAATAAAGAAGGTATACAACTTAAAATGGACTTACCCAACACACAATTTATTTGTAGAAACTAAAATATTTGATATACGCCAACTATATTGCCAAGCCATATTAGTATGGCAATATAAATACAGAAGAGAATTAATTAATATTAGCCATGACTACAACACACGTCATAAAGCTAACGCCACAGTAATACCACAAATTCATAAAACCAAGTCGCAACGATGTTTTACATATCTTGGCCCGAAACTTTATAATTTATTTCCAATAGAGATTAAAGCAATAAACTCTGAAAATTTATTTAAAAAAAAAATAAAACAATGGATCAGTCTTCAGTCACGTTTAAAAATTCATCAAATAGTAGATCTCAAAAACATTTACTATTACGTAAATCCATAAGAGTAATAATATGAACAAATAGTATATTAATTTATAGAATAAGCATCCATTTTAATTCTAATTTATTAAAAATTTTTTTTTTTTTCTGTTTATTCATAATAAGTAGTATTCTTTTAAAATCTATTTAAGTTAATTTAAATGCGTTTCTATATATGTTAAAAATAAGTTATATTCATATAACCTTAACATAATCATATTATTGTAAATTGTTCCTTGTATACCCTATATAGGTATAATATAATTATATAAATTATTATGTGTCGGTGTGTGTGTGTGTGTGTGTGTGTGTGTGTGTGTGTGTGTGATTATATGTATGTATATATGTGTACATCTGAACATGTATCGATATATGTATATTTTCCATAAAACACGGTTTATCCTAAAAATGAGTATATATGTGTGTATATATGTGTATATATATATATATGTGTATATGTGTATATATATTTTTTTGTTTAAACATCAGATAAACATTTAATGAAATTCATTCTTGCGAGCAAGTCATTAGACTTTTGCAGTTGAGCTTTATGATTATGTTTATAAAAACACCGTGTTTCAGAGGATAATATTTGTTTTCACTAGCCGATACCTACTATCTACTGTCAAGCCTTGGGCTTCTTGTAGATTATCTACATTTATTTTTCAATTAAATTGCCTTAGAATTATTGTATTATATTGTACTAAACTGAAAAATAAATATTCTATTCTATATTCTATTCTATTCTATCTACATCTTATTACTGAACTTTGTGATTGATATTACAAATTTGGCCAGACTACTTAGAGAAAGTTGAAAATAATATATCTAGTGTTCGTCTGAATAAACATGTTGGAAATTATTTCGTTTATGATGGAATTGACTGTTTCTCACTGCAAACAAGTTCATGTCATAGGTGTAAAGTGTGTTCAAGGGACCTCATATATAAGATATAACGGATGTGTTCCTTTTCCAGCTCATTACTGTTATTTAAGTAAACATATATTATTGTACGTTTCAGTTAAATATTTGAATATTTTAATTATGTTATATTATTGTTCTCAAAAGTGCGTTTCCTTTTAAAATTAATTTATCTATCTATCTATTAAAAATAGGTAATAATTTGCTGACTTATGTAAAATTATTTGCAATAACAATGATAATATGCTAAAAAGCATAACCTGTTAATATAGCTAAAGATGGTTATTATATAAAGGAGGAGGGTCCATAAGGCCGGTTTTCAGCTTAATTTATTTTTTAACAAAAAAAACTGAAAAACAAGTTTTTATTATTTGCTATCAATATCGAATCGATTCCACCCCAAGCGAAATTTTCCCGCACTCACCTCCCCTTTTTATACCCCCATAAACTATTATATAACCAGCATTCAGTTGATTTTCTTGCAAGTCATTGAAACATTTTAATATCACTGTTGCTGAATAAGGATATTTTTGATTTTGTAAGTGTATTTTCGTTATTTCTGAAGAAATGGGAAGGAGGGGGGGGGGGAGGTGACAGGGGGTAAAAAGGGAGAGTGGGAGAAAGTTTCGTTTGGGGTGGAATCAATTCGATATTGACAGTAAATAATAAAAACATGTTTTTCAGTTTTTTTTTGTTCAAAAATAAATTAGGCCGAAAACCAGCCTTATGGACCCTCCTCTTTTGTCAAGAGAAGCTTTTAACATCATCATACTAGAAAGTTATCTATTGAATATTAACATATCTTTCTGGTCGTTTTGGCATTTAACATATTTTTGGAAATCACAAAAAATATATTGGAACACATTAATTACAGTCCCACAAAAAAAAAAAGGTGATCTGCCCGGCGGACTAGACCAGTGCATCCTTATGGATTTTGACTCGCTGAATCTGAATCCGAAGTCAGAATTTTCAGATTGGCTCGTTCTTCAAACCTAATCCTAAACAAGACGACGCTTAAGAAACAATACCTCTTATCTCCATTTTTGACAAAATTTGGTTTGGAATTTTAAATTAATGTCCACTCCTATGTGCAATAGTTCCTAATAGCTGGTATCCCCAAGATTAATATTGATACCTAAAACTCTACTTAATAGAATAAATTATTAAAGAAAAAAAAAACATATAGGTTTCATACATATTAATAAGAGAAATTAGTTTTTCTCGTCTCCTGTAAAATTGCTAATTTGGAGATAAGAGGTATTGTTTCTTAAGCGTCGAAAAGTAAAAAAGTGCGCTGTCCGGGGATCAGACTAATGTATCCTTTTGTATTTTGACCCGCTGAATCTGAATCAGAAGACAGAACTTCAGATTGGCTCGCTTTTCATTCCTAATCCCAAAAAACCTAACACAAAAAAAGTGGTCTGTCCATCGAATCACACCAGTGTATCCTTATGTATTTTGACCCGCTGAATCCGAATCAGAAGTCAAAAATTTTCAGATTGGCTCGCTTTTCATCCCCAGTCCCCAAAAATAGCCCTAACACAAAAAAAGTGGTCTGTCCGGCGGATCAGACCGATGCATTCTTATGTATTTTGATTCGCTGAATCGGAATCAGAAGTCAGAATTTTCAGATTGGCTCGCTTTTCATCCCCAATCTCCCAAAAAACACCCCTAACACAAAACTACATCAATTATTATTTCTCGAAATTCCACTCAATAACACAGCCACACAAAAAAAATAAAGTGTCTTGACCCCAGAGACTGACTAGGTAGACTTTATGTTTTTCGGGTCTCTGAATCCGAATCCGGGGTCCATTTGATCCCATGTCATCAGGTTTAAGGTCATTTGAAGGTCAAATTGAGATATGACCGTGATAAATTCCGTAAAAAATGTATGTTTATGTTTTTGAGATTGCTGAATCCGAATCCTGGGTTTATTTGATCCCATGTCATCAGGTTTAAGGTCATTTGAAGGTCAAATTGAGATATTACCATGGAAAATTCCGTAAAAAAATTTATGTTTATGTTTTTGAAGTTGCCGAATCTGAATCCGGGGTCCATTTGATCCCATGTCATTAGGTTTAAGGTCATTTGAAGGTCAAATTGAGATAGGACCGTGAAAAATTCCGCAAAAAATTTATGTTTATGTTTTTGAGGTTGCTGAATCCGAATCTGGGGTTTATTTTATACCATCATGTCAGAATCAAGGTCAAATGAAGGTCAAACATATGAAATTCAATAATACAATCTTTTTTGACCCCGGATTCTGAAAAGCAGAAAATTGTACGTCCAAATACATCCTGAACGGTTCAAGGAACCGATTTCTTAGGTCATTTGTTGGTTATCAAGCGGTCAAATGCTTATTTTCCATTTCTAAGCTGATATATCGATCGTAAATCGAAAACTTGCGTCTATGGCTAGTGACCTTCAAGTTTTTATGGTCGCTTATCACGATCCCGGTATCCATTTGATACCATGACGTATAAACCAAGGTCAATCGAAGGTCAAGAGCCATAATTCGAATGATATAAATTTTTTAACCCCGTATTCTCAAAGAACAGAAAATCTTACGTCCAAATACGTCTTGATCTGAGTCGAACCGAACTTTGGGTTTCATATGGAGGTATTAAACTATTTTGGGATGTTTTAAACTACATTTTTAAGTCCAATCCAAATCTGCTGAATTCAATAGCCTCAAAATTCAATAACCCAATAACCTAATAGCTCTAAAAACCTGATCCCGTAGCTATAAAATGGGGATTACGGACGATGAAAGCTGATGAATCCGTTTACTCGAATGACCACATTGCTCAATAATCCCATAACCGAGTAACCCCATAATATTATTACTTAGTCTCTCGTAGCAAAAATTCTGTTCTTTATAATTAAAGTTGTTGAGCTTCACAATCATGCCACTGTAATTATGGAACTCATTTTCTCGCTCTGCAACTTATCATGAAATTTCTTTGCATGGAACAACCTTTACACCCAAATCAGCATAGCACTTGTATCTGCATCCAGGGCACCTCCTCGCGGTGACGGCGGGCAACGGAGTAATGCTGACGGTTTCACAATTCAGTTGAAAGATTCAAAAGAAATCTGTATTTGACCTGCAGATGATCTTTCAGGGTCCAAAAAATTATATCATTCGAATTATAGCGTTTGACCTCAGTTTATACATCGTGGTATCGAATGGATACCGGGATCGTGATAAGTCAACACAAAAACTTAAAACTAGTTTTCGATTTACAATCGATATATCAGCTAAGAAATGGAAAATAAGCATTTGACCGCTTGATAACCAACAAATGACCTAAGAAATCGGTTCCATAAACGGTTCAGGATGTATTTGGACGTAAAATTTTCTGCTTTTTCAGAATTCGGGGTCAAAAAAGATTGTATTATTGAATTTCAAGTGTTTGGCCTTCATTTGACCTTGATTCTGACATGATGGTATTATATAAACCCAGGATTCGGATTCAGAAACCTCAAAAACATAAACATGAATTTTTTACGGAATTTTTCACGGTCATATCTCAATTTGGCCTTCAAATGACCTTAAACCTGATGACATGGGATCAAATAAACCCCGGATTCGGATTCAGCAACCTCAAAAACATAAACATAATTTTTTTTACGGAATTTTTCACCGTCATATCTCAATTTGACCTTCAAATGACATGGGATCAAATAAACCCCGAACTCGGATTCAGCATCCTCAAAAACATAAACATAAATTTTTTACGGAATTTTTCATGGTCACATCTCAATTTGACCTTCAAATGACCTTAAACCTGATGACATGCGATCAAATAAACTCCGGATTCGGATTCAGCAACCTCAAAAACACGAACATTAATTTTTTACGGAATTTTTCACGGTCATATCAGCGACCCGAAAAACATACAGTCTACCTAGTCAGTCTCTGGAGACAAGACACTTTATTTTTTTTGTATGGCTGTGTAATTTATCAGAATTTTGTATTGTCGACCATCATTTACAGAAGATTTTAATTAATTACGCGCACATTTGTTTCACACCTGTAAGCCTAATAAAACGAAATTCATCACCTACTTAGGATTTCTTTTATCAACACATCTTGAGAGCTTTGTATCAAATAACACTTTCAGAAACTGCGACTGTGATAAATCCAGAGTTTCTCAATTTAACTAATTTTAGTGGGGACTTGGTAGGGACTTGTTTATTTCTAAGTTAATAACCCTAAATTGTTCATCCCAATGTAACTTCCAAAAAGTATTCTGAAAGTGTAATTTAAGAAATATACCAGAAATTGTAGTTGTAGCAATAATTGGAACGTGTAATAGGCTGCTATTGTGGTGCTAATGTACTATGTGTTAATTCAATTTAAGTATTCAGGTATGTAGTATGTATAACGTATGTGAATTGCATATTGTATGTAAATTCCAAAAAGTATTTTGAAAATGTAATTTAAAAAATGTGCCTGGAACTGCAGTTGTAGCAATGGTTGAAATGTACAATTATTGTGAAGATAAATGTATTCGGTGTTAATTTAATTTAAGATGCATAATGTATATACTACTATACTACACTATACTATACTGCTTCTGTTCTTTTTGATACATCAAAAGTAAATTTAAGTTTAGCTAATTGCGCATTGTTTTCTATCTCATAAATATTTTAAGTTATAGTATAATTAAATTTTGTTCGCAATTAATTTTTAAAGTTCCCTGTTCTTTTTTTCCATCACAACAAATGATAATAATAATAATACGTGTTGTACATGTTTTAAAATCGCAGTATATTGTGGCGCAGTCACTTATCGGCCAGAGTGCGCGAGACATGCACTTATAAACTCAAAACGGTAACGGGAAACAACGAGGTACTGTATAAAAATAATATTTTTTATAACAATAAACAATGTTGGTAATTAATTTTTTCACTAAAATTTGCTCCATTCTTTTGGGCAAATTTCATATCGTAGAAGTATGCATTTATCTTTAATAGTTTTAATAACGCTTTGATGGTGAAAGAACCCCGTATCTGAATCTATGTAAAAAGTGGTTTCAGCCAAATATCATAAAACTGGAGTATATTGCACTTCAAACCATGCTGATTAAAAGTCTCAATGGGCCCAGCTCCCTAAAGTCAAGGGTTTCCAAGATATTTAATTATAAAAAACCGCTGCCCAAGGAATCACTACTTCCACATCCAGATTCTCTATCCAAGTCACTCACAACGAAAAAACTTTGTATGTGAAAATAATTGTTTATGGAACTTTAATAATATAATATTTGAAATCCTCTTTTCCCCAAAAAACCCATAAAACGATATCCCACACCGGTAGTGGGGCGGGGGTGGTGATGGGGGGGTGGTAGTGGGGGGGTGGATGAAGTAAAAAAATATTTTGTGGTTTCTGGTTCCTGTACATAAATTAAATCACATTTTTTTTTCATTCCCTTTAATAAGGAAGTGGAGGTGGTAATGGGGGTGGCTAATGCCAAAAATTTTTTTGAGACCTTAGCTTCTCTTGTATATACTAAATACCAATTTCATGGACTCTTACCGGCTTGATTTACCCACTTACCCAATTTACCCCAATTTACCCCCCAACCCTTCGACGGAACAAGATGAAAATATAATCTGGTTCTAGATCTCGTTAAAGTACATATGTGTACCAAATTTCAAGTCAATATCTTAAACGGTTCCAGAGTAAACGTGCGCACAAAAAAAGTTACAGACAGACCGACAGACCGACAGACCGACAGACCGACAGACCGACAGACAGACCGACAGACAGACAGACCGACAGACAGACAGAAAAATTTTTTTTCGTTCAAACTTAAAATCTCGACGTTTCATGACATTTTAAGCCTATTTGGACAATAAAAATTTTTAAAAATTTTTTTGTCGTTACTATACTTCCACTGGACGTGGAAGTAATTAAAAAAATGCAGCTGGAAGGGGCAGTATGTTCGCATCCAGTAGATTGTAGATTGTTTAAAGGCTTGGCCCTGGGTTGGCCTTTCTTCACGTCGACCTAAAAGGTCTTTTTTTAATTAACATGCAGTACGTTCGCACCAAGTAGATTGTAGATTGTAGATTGTTTAAAAGGTCGCTTGGCCCTGGGTTGGCCTTTCTTCACCTCGACCTAAAAGGTCTTTTGTGAATTAACCTGCAACAGGTTTTTGCCCAGGATTCCAAGACTTTTGCAAAGCTTACGATTTTTCTGGGAGCTAATTTCCCTGTCTTCAGTCAAAGTATATATCTCACAGTTTCAGTTGCAGCTTCACGGTATCTGCATTTGTCATCTTCTGCCATGCCCATGTTCTTGAGACGATAACTCAAGGGGCAATGGGCAGTTAGAAGGCCCGTGATCAGCCTTAGGTCGGACTGTTCAAGTTCGAGAAGCCTGGAGGCATTCTTTATGTTGAATAGGTTGTAAATATTTTCGCTTGTGTTTGGCCTGGAATATTCCTCCAGTAGGACTTCTTTTGTTCCTTTTTCCATTTTAGGACCTCCTCCGTTGTGTCTCCTAGATAAGCCACAGAACGATTCGGGTCCAAAAAATGGGGATTCAGCCCCTTTACTTGCGAGGCTATCAGCCAATTCGTTGACTTCTATTCCCTCATGCCCTGGCGCCCACATCAAGGTAACCTTGTTGTTTTTTGTCAGTTGCTTGAGGGATTGTCTGCATTCCCGGGCAATTTTTGACTCGAAGGTATAGGACCTGAGAGCCTTTTATGCTGCCTATCTATCTGAAAATATATAGATCTTTGCCCTTCGAGTGCCTCTATTTAGGCATTCCTGGGCACATTGATCTATAGCATAGATTTCTGCCTGGAAGATGGTTGGGGTGTTGCCAAGGGCATTAGATAGCCTGCATTTAGGCCCTGCTACACCCTTCGCCCATCTTGGATCCATCTGTGTACCAGATGTGTGACTCTCTTTCCGTCTACCCTGCTCGCCTGATGGCTTTCAATCGCACCAAGCATACAGGGTACGTAAGAAAATTCTGGAGGTGATTATATGGCCAATTTTAAGCATAAAAGTTCTAATGAAGGTATGTTTCGTAAGGAAGCTACTGCTCTATAAATAAAGCTCTATAAAAATAAAGTAAGGTTTTCATAACAATGACATAATCGTTTGAAACTCTCAAAGTACATTGTAGTGAATTATTATTTTTACATAAAAGTTAGATCTAATTGCTGAGATATTATCTGAAAATCGCCATTTAGACGCCATCTTTATAGAGCTTAGGGGAAACGTACTGCCCCTGTCAGCTGCATTTTTCAAACTTTATACTTAAATATCTTGAAAACCGACTTTAGGGGATTGGGCCCATTGAGACTTTTGATCAGCACAGTTTGAAGTACAACATTATCTAGTTTTATAGGTTCAGATTTGCATTATTCGGATACGTTTTATTTAAACAATTTCTGTAGTGTTACTCATTAACTATAATTTCAAGGATAATTTGTCATCACGTGAATCTATAAAGATTGAGCTGTTCTTTAGAAACAGTTAAATAAGCCTCTAAATGAACTGTAAACATAAGATTAATCCATGTTTATTTATTAAAAAAAAAAAATTTGAAAAAAAACTATATTATATAACTTAATATTTTTACATCTTACCATCAAATTTACTAAATATAATATTTTAAACTATAAAATGTCACACCACTCATTAACAAAAACTTCAAATCTAATACACATCAATTAAGTCTCATCTACGATAACATAAACAAGCCACCATGTTCAACGCAGACAAACAATATTTAGTTTCAGTTTTTAGTGGCTTTTAAACACTCATATAGAACACACCTAAATTGTAGTGTGATGCAATTCAATAATATTAGTTAATGTAAGAAATCTATACGTATCCATTGGATTAAGAAAATAACACTTAAAAAATATTTGTCTTCACATACTTGTATTTCTCTCACGATGGTTGAATAAATCGAAACATAAGAAAATAGTAATTTTTATTACAAAGACCGAAAATCCCAGGATATACCTACATCAAGTTAATTTGATATCAACGGTCAAGAGAATAAAAACATCTAGGTATACATACGTAATTCTTAATTTGCTGGAAACAAGACAAACTTACGTGCCAACGTTTTAAATATCAGAGCAATGCAAATGCGACAACTAAATTCAGGAACATGTTGAAAATCAGCCTAGTTCAATCGATTTCAATAATTTTCTAGTTTATATAGAATTTAATGTGTACTGTTTTTTAATGAATGTTTCTATTTCCTCTACACGTATGCGTATTTGGTCGCCTCGAGGCATCCTAGATTTACTACCCGACAGAACCGTTAATTCTCTCCATGAATGTGCTAATCTCAATTCAATAGTCGTTTATCGACCACGTGGTCATATCAACATAAGTTTATTTTATACTTGGAGACATTTACACTTCCTACTCTTGTAATGATACTGAATAAGGCTAATATTATGTCGTACAGTAAATTTTCTTCAAACTGTCAACGATTAGATGACAATTTATAATATCCATCAAGTCGAGGTACATTGCTTGGCTTAGTTAAAAACCCTATATTAGGCCAAATAAATAAATATAATTATTTTTCACTTTTAAATCATTTTAAATTTCAGCGCAATAAAAATACAGACCATTAAATAAAGTGGAACAACAGACTGAGATAAAAAATAGTAATTAATAGAAATCGAGGAATAATATTCAAAATATTATGGACACAACACAGTTGTGTACTACTAAATTTTCTATAAATATGTATTGAGATTATATCTCCCTATTTTCAACAAATGAGTAGCAAATCTGCTCAAAGATGCGGCTTAAGAGTAGGTACTTATCATCTCCATAAAATCCCCATTTGCTCTAAAGTTCCAAACCAGTTCTTTAAGGTTGAAAATTTGTGGATGATCAGGTAAGTAAGTTTTTATTTATTGGCGTATTATACCAAAAATAGGTCAACATGTAGGTACAGTTAATATAAAAACCGCTGCCGAAGGAATCACTACTACTTCCGCATCCAGATTTCCTATCCAAGTCTCTTACAACGAAAGAACCTTAATGATAAAATATTTGGCTCATGCCAAAAAAGAGGTCTTTGGTTCTTGTATAAACACTGAACACTGAATGACAATTTTATTTCTTTACCTCTTTTAATAATAGTGTGGGGGTGGTTGATGCCAAAAAAAAAAAAAAAATTAAGACCATACTCTAAATTCCAATTTTATGGACTACTATACTTTCTGGCTCTACTTACTTACCATCATTTACCCCCGAACCCTCCAACAGAATTAGATCAAAATATAATCTAATTCCAGATCTCGTTATCATACATAAGTGTACAAAATTTCAAGTCAAATCATAACGATTAATGAGTAATCGGCCGCAAAATAAAGTTACAGACAGACCGATAGACAGACAGAATTTTTTTCTCAAATTTAAAATCTCGAAATTTCATAATATTCTAAGGCTATTTGAACAAAAAAAAATCCAATTTTTTTGCGTTGGTATACTTCCACGATGTGGAAGTAATTAATTTATAAATTATATCAAACAAAGAAAAAACTGCTGCCCAAGGAATCACTACTTCCATATTCAGATTTTCTACCCAAGTCTCTCGCAACGAAAAAATATTCATAAAAACAAATATTTTAAGAATTTTACGATTAGCGTGGAGGCTAAGCCTACAAGATCAAGTGAATGTTGCATTGCAGACATTATATGTAAACACGTTTACCTTTACACAGTATGACATCAAATATTAATAAGTAGGTTATCCCCATTTAACCATATTTTAATCTTATTTTATCCCCCACCTTGTGCCACTTTGTGCCACTTTGTCTCACCTTGTCCCACCTTTCCCTAATTACCCTAAATTACCTATAATTACCCTTAATCATCCACTAATTACCCCTCATAATTACCCGTTAATTACACCTACTAATTACCTGCTAATTATTCCCCAAGCCAAGCCCCCCCCGCCCTCCGGGATGTTACGAAAACGGTGGAGGGAGGAGGTCTAGGACCTACTACAATACCCTACTCCGGCGAACTTCGAGAAAAATTTGGTGTACTTTCGAAAATATATTTGCACTCCACTATGTGGAAATACTTATTTATGGAACTTTAATAACATAATATTTAAAATCATCTACCCCAAAAACCTATAAAACGGTAGTGGGGGTAGGTAGTGGGGGTGTAAAGAATAAATTTGAGGCCGTTGGTTTTTGTATACACTCTAAAGCACAATGTTATTTTTTTCACCCGCTTTAATAATGGGGTGGGGTTTGTAATTGTAATGTTTGGATGATTATAATTTTCTTGATCTACAATCATAATTTGCATTTTGTTGTAAAGTTTACACTTAAACCATAATCAGAGCTTATTATTGCCTGAATCGTGTCCAGCAGGTGTACGGGCTCATCTCCGCTTACTGCAAGTAAGGTGATATCATCTGCAAATATCAAGTTACAAATCTTGACTTTGCCGATAGCTACTCCAAGGTATTAACAGGTAATAAATACTAATTTGGTAAGAAATTATTCTTATTGAACTTGGTTTTTAAAATTTAATATATTTCGTCATTATATTCTAAATTAAAATAATCACTTAAATGAAAAACAATTATTTATATCCGAACAAATTCCTTTCAATACACATTCAAACAATTCATATATAACCTGGGAGGTAAAGCTGGTGCCCGCACTTGCCGTGGTGCAGGGGCGTATCTATATTCATTGTGCAAGATGAAAATATATCATTTCTGCATCAACTTTAGCCAGAAGAGCAATGAAATAATTACATAGATAGTTTAGTAGGTAGATAGTTTATTAGCTCCAAAATATACAACAGTGTTTACACATGTGAAATATGTACGAACTGCAATAAGCGAAAATAATATGATAAAATAATAAAATGGATGCAACAAAGACAGAATATAAACTAACAATAATCATATATGTACAGAGACAAAAATTAAATTCCTTAAAACATGGATACATAAATATATTCAAAAGATTGCTTTAAAATATATAAAACTTACAAAATAGACCAAATTTAGTTGACTATTAAAAAATCATCTCTATTGGATAATTTGAATGATTTTTGATTTCGCATTCAAGAAGCTTAAACTGAGAATACTACACCGACATTGATCATTGCAAAGTAAACGAATGTATTAGAAATTGCGGTAGACCTACACATTACAAACTTTTTTATTTCGCGTCACAATGTTAAAATCTCATCCATTTTAACCTCGTTTTAATGTTATATTGGGAGAGAACTATGAAAATGCTCAACGAAACAATGTAATGCAAAATATTGTCATTATTTTCTAAATAAATAGAAAATTATATATTATGTTTATTATTTAAAAACATGAAACTCACCACAAAAATAAAATAATTAGACACGAAATTAAGTCTGTCTGAGGAAATATTACCTCATAGAAAAACCAACATCAGGACTATGAATTATTAATTTTTAGTCTTTTTCATTATGGACGTCCCTCCCATGGAAGAGACCGATTTAATGGAAAAAAATGTTAAAAGTAGAAAGCAATTTTGAACCCACACTAGTAGTTGCATTCACACTTGTGGTCAACTTGCTGCTTTTAGTTTTTATATTGGCTCTTGAAAAAAGTATAAAATACTTGTTCAAACATCTCATTTAATTTGCTGACAATCGTTTTGAACTATCACATCCATTCTATTTCTTCTCTTCAATATATTCTAAAAAAGTAACAATATATCTTCACATTGTTCAGCTGCCTTACTAAGGGAGAATTCGCAGTCGAACATCAGACAGTCTGACTTACAACAGGAGCCTACCCTAACTGTACGTGCACCCCCTGCCCGATCCTTGGGGACAATGTTTTTCATAAAGATTAAAGCCTAAGGAACAATTTTTAACATGTCCCAAAAAGAAAATTGACTGTACTTTCAATATGGCGACCATGTTTATAAAAAAAAAATTGCAATTGTTTTTGTCATTTAGCACCAGAACTAAAAAAGATGGAGATAAACTTTCTACACAAAAAACAAAATGCATAACATTTTGTTCCTATACAATATTTGGATAGGAGTTACCATTTTCCAGATCAATGATTCAGCTCTTAAAATAAAATATAAAATTCAATATAAAACATAAGTAACCTCATTTGCTTTCAGATTCACTATCGCTGTCTCCCGATACATCGAATATTTCTTCTAAGTCTTCTTCCACTATTGCTTCATATATGATATCGTTATCATCCTCACGTTCGTCTATTATGATTTGATTTGGAATCATTTCCTGAAGAATTTCAGTAAGCGATTGAGGCAGAACTTTATCTGCTGAACACCAAAGAGGTTCTCCAGACAAATCTAAAAGACAAATCTTTGCTACCACTTTTCTCTCTAATGGCAATTGGGCGAAGCTTGTCAACGCCAGGGTATTTCTTTGATCCATATATGGCACATGTAAACTCCTCTAATGATGTGACTAATTTATTATCAATATTCCAGCTACTCTCCAAATCTTGAAATGTTCGGATATATTTGGTATATTTGGGTGAAAGTAACATTTTTAGGAGTTTTATTTTTCTTTTTCCTTAAAGGCGCTGACTGAGTCGCATCCAGTAAATGAATGAAGCCCCAGTAAAGTCGAAAATTTTTGAAGTCCGTACTCTTCTGCTAATGCGGATACGTTAATAAGCCTTCTTTTATTGCCAAATCCGTTACGGATGACAGATATAAGCAGCGAAGCGGTAAAATAACACTGACTTAAAGGGTTCCCAAAACTAATATTTGTAACTTGAAATTGGCAATCATTGCCCAACGCTGCGCCGCGCAGCGCTATACTGAAAATTTGATTTCAGATTGGATGGCGCAATTTGCAGACATTTATCTCGAAAACGGCAACTCCTATGCAAATATTGTATAGAAACAAAATTGTAGAAAATTTTATGCAAGTTGTTTTTTGTGAAAAGAGTTTTTGTCAATCTTTTTTAATTTTTGTGTTAAATGACAAAAACAACATTGGCAACAGTTTTCTTTTACAAACATGGCCGCCATTTTAAAAGTACAGCCAGTTTTCTTTTTGGAGATGTCTAAAATTGTTCCTTAGGCTTTAATATTTATGAAAAACATTGTCCCCTAGGATCGGGGGGTGCACTTACAGCTAGGGTGGGCTCCCCGAGTAACTGCGATAATTTTCAACTTGCAGTTATTGGAATATGACAAACGTGAGAGACAGCGCTGATTTGAACAAGTCATTTCATACCGACTGAAAATCATAACAATAATAGTTTTCCCCTAATACATCAGCAATCTGAACGTCAGCTACTCTGATAGCGGTGGAGCTAATGGTGAGAGCATGTTTGAGTTGTTAAAAAATCGTTTACCATCGGTTTATTTGAATATATCGAAATCTATAAGTTTTATGGAAAACAAAAAAAAGAAAGAAAACATTCGTTATGAGCTGTACCATAAAAGTACATAAACTATAATTCATTCCAATTGTTATTACTACATATTTTAAAAAATAAATAAATAAATTACCAAGTATGTCTACATGTCATATTACGTTCTTACAAACAGGGCCTCAGTTGCCAGATAGTGGAGTGGGTAAGGCGACTGACACTTATTCACTCTTTCCTGTCAGATAGATCGCTGCAGGTCAGAGTGAATAATAAACTATCAACTTGGCGGGACATTCGCGCGGGCGTCCCCCAGGGGTCTTGCCTGTCACCAAAACTTGTACGTCTCCGACTTCACATACCAGGCGTTGCCCATCTTCCGTCAACCTCATCCCTAGCCATACTTTCCTATACCACAACCTACCATTTCCCCACTTTTGATCTTTCCTCAACTTTATCTTTCCATCATTTCTATTCTCTTTCTTTATGTTCTATTTTTGTTCTCTTTTTTATTATATTCGTCCTCTTTTTTTATCAAAAATTCCCTTTTGGCCGATAACCTTTCTAAAAAAAATTCGAACATTTTAAACCCTATCCTTTTTCCACCACATTTTCCTGGCGTCAGGGAGACCACCAGGTCGGCAGTTCTCGTACGGGTTTTTTCGTTTAGCTTTTCACCCGAGTCAACAGCCCAAATTTATTCAGTGCTACAATCAGTGATTAGTTTCCAAGTTTTATATGAATTAGTTTTAGGTCCATGTGGACAGCATTTTTTAATTTTATTGTTAACTTTTAAATCCGCCACAGGCGGATAGGAGTTTTAACATTGTTTTATTAATTATCGTTTAGCCAAACCGGACCTGCCCCGTCCAAGTCTACATTCACCACAGCGCTACGCGCCGTGTTTGTCTGGTTGGCTCCGGGCCAGGTTTCGGGGGAGGCGCATTTTGTAAAATTTTAATTTTTAAATAAATATTTCTTGCTTCTCCTATCTTATATTAGTTTAGTATATTATCAAATATCTTGGGGATATTTGAATTAATTTTCAGATTTATAATATGTTTTCTGGATTTTAACAAAATTTCACCTAACGTGTCCGAACTATTAGTACACTCAACAAATTAAGAATTCAAAAATCTAATCCTGGCAACTTTTATAATGAATCGTATTAGTTAATATAATAGTAAAACATCCATGGTTCTACGTTTCAATAAACTATTTGCTGGCGGCGAGCTCACAGCTTGCATCCACAGATTTTACTGTCTTATGTATAATAAATTGAACCTATTTGGCTATATTGCCTGGTATCAACTATATTTACAGTAAAATGTTTAAAATTATTATGTTGTAATTGATTGCATAAAATTTTGTTTTTGTAGCTTTAACCAGAAAAGAGCACGTACGTTATGAAACACAGCTTCGAGCATCCTGAAATTATTCTCGCTATTAAAAATAAAAGAGGAAAAAGTGTGTTAATTATTACTGTTCAGCACCTTTATTACTATTTTATGATCATTTAAGAAATCACACTATTACAACTTTACTCCCACATGTATACTTCATCCTATTTAGCATAATTTTCTGCTTGGAAATACTTATAGTTAATGCATATTTCATGTATCTCCGATTACGAGAATTTTTTCTAAATTATTTAAAATTATATCTAATTTTCAATAATTATTACCTGATAAGTGATAGTTAGGTTATTGCAACCTGTAAATTCTGCAACGTGTTTGCTAATCTTTAACGCTTTGAACTAAATTCGGTACAGAACTGTCAGTAAGCGATTTCTGTGTCTTATAACAAATAATAATAATAATTAATAATTTTATTGTGGTGTTTTATTTCTTTTTATTTTTAAAATATTAATGGAATCTCTCAAATGTACTGCTTTAACAGAAACAAATATTGTAATTGAATTTACGCAGGCGGTAAATGATCTTCTGAGGCTACCAAAATATTTGTAAAAAACCGCTGCCTAAGGAATCACTACTGCCACATCCAGATTTCCTATCCAAGTCTCTTATAACGAAAAAAATGTTGATATTATATTTGCAGTCCATTATGTGGAAATATTTGTTCATAGACCTTTAATAATATAATATTTGTAATCGTCTACCCAAAAAACCCATAGAAAAATATGCCACATCGGTTGGATCTGGATTGTTTGGCGGGGGGTGAGCTCACGCTCACGTGCACTCAGGCCTCATAAGCGGGTCCATTGTGCTGGCCCCGTAAGTGGTGGCATGTCCACCGAGCCTCTCATTCCTCAAGCCAACCAACACTTGTGACGTATTTGAGGAGAAGACCAGGTGAGGCGCCACCTATGCTGGCCATACTGGGCCAGAAGTCCCTCAGTATGGATCCTCTTTTCGTTGAGAGAGCAGGGCAGTGACAAAGCACATGCTCGGCGGTCTCCTCATCCAGATTACACCCTCTACACTTGGGGTTGTCTATAACTCCCAGTGTATGGAGGTGTTTGTTTAGTCTGCAGTGTCCTGTTAGTAATCCTACATAAATGCGCAGATTACTCCTGGACATCTAGAGACAGTGTTTGCCTAGCTTACGACTGGGTGTGGCCAAAGACATTCTGCTATGTCTGCAGCTGCTCAGAACACCCCAACCGTCCGCATGGCGTTTGAGTGTATAGTTTTTTAGCAGGGAACTGTGGACTGAATCTGAGAGCGCTATTGCAGGTTCAGGACCATGCAGGGCGCTCTCAGATCCCTTGCCGGCTAAAGCGTCCGCTTCCTCGTTACCCTGAATTCCGTCATGTCCTTTCACCCAACGGAGCTGGACACTATTGTTTTGTGTGAGCACATCTAGGGCCTTTCTAATTTCCAGAACCAGCCCCGAGCCTGTCCTACAATTGTTTAGGGCAAGCAGGGCTGCTCTGCTATCCGTTGATATGCGCACTGTTTTACCACTGACGTTTGCCTTCGTGGTTTCTATTACCGCTTGCAGGATCCCTACTAGTTCCGCCTGGAAGATAGTGGCATGTGTGCCTAGCGGTATTATCGAATGTAGATCTAGGTCTTCTGAGTAAACCCCAGCTCCTGATCCACAGTCCATTTTTGAACCATCGGTGTAGATTGATATGTCTGGCTCGTTATTACCGGACACATTCAAACTTACCTTAAAGTTCTTGTTGAAGTTATATATAGGGGGAATACGGTCAGTTCCCATTCCCAGAAGAGGAATTTACTTTGTAGCCTCCTCTAGGATACGGGCATGTCTCGTAGCCGTGCCCTTAATATACCATTGACCTACAGATCGCAATCTCAGAGCAGTCCTCAACGCCACCTCCTCTATGTACAGATTTAGAGGGGGGATGCAGAGTATAGTCTCCATTGCAGCTGTAGGCGTCGTTGCATGCCAGTCTTTGAACATGCTCCAGTTGAGATGCTGCTGTTTTTTGCCTTACTCTGGGCCACCAGACTATGGCTGCGTAACAAAGCATGGGTCTTATCACAGCAGTGTATAGCCAGAGGGAGATTCTGGGTGAGAAACCCCAGGACCTACCGACCGCCCTGCGACACTGCCAGAATGCTGCACATGCCTTGCTTATCTTAACTTCTAAATGTCTCTTCCAATTCAGAGTGCGATCAAATGTGTCCCCCAGGTACTTGACCTCACTCGCTAAGTGGAGTTGACTGCCCGATAATTTGGGCATTCTCATATTTGGTAGTTTCTTTCTCTTGGTGAATAGCACTAGCTCAGTTTTCTGGGGTTAACCGAGAGAAAGAGTTCTGTGCACCAATTGTCGACCAACTTGAGGGCTGTTTGCATAAGTTCGCATAGCAAGCCCTCAAAGTTTCCATTTAGCAGGATGGTAATGTCATCTGCGTAACCTATTGTGAAGAAACCAACTATGATTAATGCTGGATAACGATATCATCTTTCTGACCACCCCAAAGGAGGTCAAAGAAATCCAGAGAGCCTCAAGCTCCGTAAAGCATCTGGATGCGACCGGAGAGGAAACATCAAATCCCTGATCATCCAAGACCACGTTCACAGCCAATAAATATTGGCGCGCGGTGTAAACCCCCTGTACATGTTCTGCTGTTTGGCAATGTTGGTGATCTGGTTTATATCAATTAATCACAAGTTGTAAACTATCTGCCAAAAAGCAGTAAGTATATGTACCTACACAGGATTTAAAATAAAATTTGTTAATTTCATATCCTCCCCTTTAACTTATTTCTCATTTGCATCCATGCCCAATCGGGGCTTTCGAAAGTAATTACATAATAAAGGTAAGAAATCCGACCTGCAACCTGGAATCTAAGAGAACTCTTACAACCGAGAAAACTTTATTTGCTGGATAAAGTATTTGCAGATTCAAACATCAAAATAGCAGGCCTTTCCAAGATGTATTATAGGAATTGCAGACGTGTTAGATCCACAACGCGACGGGAAGCATAATATGCTTACCCGTCTGAAAGCAATAGCATCAGCCGGAATAGAGTAGGATTCTGGATTTCGAAAGAAATAACTTTATCAGTTATCGGATATAGAGCTGTCAGCAATCAGATAATCTCCCTAAGGATTAACGCGAAGTTAACAATAGTTTTGGTACAAGCATATACACGTACAACTGCTACTGAAGAGGCGCATTAATATATGTAGCTGACACTATCACCGAGGAAGACACCTGATATACTTTTGGTGAAAACTATATACCCTGGTCACTCTAAAAAAATAATTACTTAAGAACTGACAGAGGAAAATAATATTTGGAAAGTAGTTGTTTCTATTTCCAGGAAGAAAACCTGACATATTTTCAGTAAATAGAATATACATGATGGTTATCTAACAAAATAATAATAATAAAGAAATGATGCCAAATCTCTATTTCGCATCATTTATTTATTAATTTATGTATTTATTTATTAATTAAAGAGAGAGAAATTTAGTAAAATACCTTTGCAGATTTTTTTCTGCAATATCGCACTGCCGAATGAATTGTCGAATTCGAAATTTGAATCTGGTAATAATTTTACCTAAGAATCTATTTTTCATTTTTGTATATCATTTAGCCAACCGGGGGAAAGAGGTCGACTAAAGGATATACAAAAACGTACTTTGAAATGCACCCTAGCGAGCATTAGATTTCCAATTATAATACAACAATTTCACAGTGACTAAGCAGTACTGCTTCTAAATACTGTATTATGCAATTCGATTAGAAATATTTGAACAGAAATTGATGTTAACTCTAATTATGATAATCAAATTCTTTTTAATACAATATATGACTTATCCGTATTTAAATTAAAGATATTAAAATAAATTTAAAAAAATATCACGAGAACGATCGATTTACAGATTCCATACATCGTTAAATTCTCCAAAATAGAAGGATTTAAATTATTTATTTATTTAGTAAGCTGTATCAATTAGGTAGAATCCGACCACTATCAATAAGTAGGTATAAATTTACTAAATAGCTAATCACTTAAAAATACATACCAATTAACCAATGATAAAATAACGTTGCATTTACTTGATGAGGTACCTCAATTTGAATATTAAGGAGCCTTTAAAACTGCATCAAATTATTATTAAGGCTATTAAATTTCCCAATGTGCATTCTTTCGATTCTAAATTCTTGCAACGCATGTCATAATTTAAATCGAATGAATTACAGTTACATGTTTTGCATGTTACATATTTTAAAAATTGGGTTAAAACTGCACTACATGTATACTGAATTCTTAATTTATTTAATTATTCGAGGCATTGATAAGATAGGCTACAAGGGCAGATTTAGCTTTCTGTCATGGAGGACAGAGGAGTATCCCGGAGAAGTACGATTTTGGAATAAATGCAGCATTGAAATTAAGCAATAAATAAAATTTAAAACATTTTCTTTTTATCAAGCATTTATTATATTATTTTTTAAAGTAGTAGGAATAGACGAGTAGATATATTTTTTACTAGATTCCACAAATGTAGGTTTTCAGGTATTTTTAAGTTGCGTGATTTTGGGAAAATAGGTTTCAATACATTATTTAAAATGAAAGAAACTACAAATTTATTATGAAAAGTAAATACATTTTATCAAATGAAACATACATAAAATATAAAACAAAATCATATTTGGAAAATAACTAATAAAAAACAGTAAAAATTTTAATTCAAACTTAGTAACATACATTAATTAAATAACAAAATCCATTATCTTTGTAATTCATAGTAAATCCGCCCTTGATAGGCTATAACTTTCCTTCTAATTTTAAAAGAAAATACTCATAAGGTTTATTAATATTATCCTATTTCATCAAGAAAATCTTATCGTATAAAATCTGAACAATATAATGTAATTTATAGAAATCCAATTTTTTCTTCATAAAATAGTTTTGACAAGTTTACAAAAAACGTAACGGGCAGAAGGATGGACAGATGAACAAATTCGGATAGATATTTTAAAATTATTCAAAATTTGAAAGGCAAAGTAACATTCTCTACTAGCAGTATTTATGGTTCTTGTAAAGGGTCCGGTAAATGTACAATGCAGCCTTACTTTCAGCAAATAGGTAGCATAATAAATAGAGGCTCAAGTGCCTGTATAGCTCATATTTTGTTTGGTTGAAATAACAGCAAAATGATAATAGCGATTTTCAATTTTCGTTTATTAGCAAATTACTAGTCAACCATCAAAGGATGGCAAGTTTCCGCGTAGAGAAAGAAGAAATATCGTCACTGTTGGAGAGAGACAAACAAGCTTCGTAAGCTAGCTAGCTTAAGAAGCTTAAAAAGCTTGTTTGTCTCTGTCCAACAATGACGATATTTCTTCTCTCTCTCTGCGCGGCTACTTGCCATCCTAGGATGGTTGACTAGTACCTTCTCTAGATTTGTCTGTGACAAATGGAATGATAGCGTATCACAGGAACATTATAGTCCTTGGCGTAAAGTAATAAAATTGAGGTTCGTGTGCTCCTTGATGAAGGAGTATAGGGAATGGTACCATCCGTTTCAGAAAAATATGTAGATTATGAATCGCGATGGTTACTATCTCATAGCCGCGACCGGGTTTTTTTCCAGGGGGTTTTGTGTAATATAAATAGAAAACTTCGATTTCCATTATTTAGCGATTTTTTAAAAAATTTATGTGGGTGTACATATAATAAAAAATATTATAATACTGTTTCAAGGCCAGCACAATACAGATTTCTGGATTCTATTTCAAAATGAGGCATTTCGGATTAATTAATTTAATTGTTAATACCATATGAAAATTTTTTCAGACGATAATTATTTCACTTAAATTTCACTATCACTGGCAACTAATACTGTTCACTAAGAAAACTTTGACTACAGAACGTCTGAATCGCCAATGCTATGCACGCATAGAGAAACTTCGCGCATTCGTAAATTATAGCATCTCTTTGTTTGATTTTTATACGTGTGTTCTGTGTGTCGTGCGTTCTTAACCCACAGATCAATCTTAATTACTTACTGAGGTGTGTTTTATTTTATTCCTGAAATTTGAGGTTGTATACATTCACTGTATATTCACTTATTCCAGGTACCTTAATAGGCATACCTGAAATCTTTAGCACAACTTAGACTATCTGGGGAAAGTAGGGCAAGAAGAAAGCGTTTAATTTGTTCCAAACAGTGCAAACAAAAATATGTTTTAAATCCATCACAGTCGTCATATGAGATTTTACTGTAATTGATGGAATGGCTGAATTACAGAATCTGAAATTACAAAACCTAAAAACAATTTCCGATTTGTCGCAGCAATTCTGCAAGAAAATTATTAATAAACATAAAAGTTTTCGAGAAATTCATATAATTTTCGATACGTACCTTGAAACTTCTTTGAAGGCAAATGAATTGGCTGTAATACGAATATTAAGTCAATTCCTCTACAAAAGCTTTTATCGCACATTCAAACAAAAAACTCTTTAACGGAATATCTTAGTAAAGACTTGATAAAGTTGGGATTTAAAAATAAAACAAATATTACTGTTGCTTATAGAAACAACAGAGTCTACTAATCTTGACGTAGCTAAATTCAAAAGTACCCAGAAGGAAGCCGAGTTGGGTTTAGACCGTCATGAGACAGGTTAAATTTACCCTACTGATGACTCGTCGTTGAGTTAGTAATCCTGCTCAGAACGAGAGGAACCGCTGGTTCGGACATTTGGTTCACGCACTCGTTCGAGCGGGCGGAGGTGCGAAGCTACCATCCGTGGGATTATTCCTGAACGCCTCTAAGGGCGTATCCTTTCTAGTCGAAGGTGGCAACGATATTTTTTGGAGTTCCGAGAGTCGAAAGGCTCAAAACAATTAGACTTTTCTAGGAAGTCGCGGTTCGCCGCGATCGTCACACTAGCCCTATTCGCCGTCGAGATCGATGGTCGGAGGTGGGATCGATCCTTGCCGTGTTCGACCCAATCTCACACTTGTTGACGGCCGATCATGGGTCGCATAAACGTTTCGATGTTGAAACTCGAAATTGTCTCTAGACCACTTACGTACCTGGCAGGGTGTTGTGCTTGGTAGAGCATGCTTTTCATGCCACAAAATGGGGAGCAAAAAATGTCAAGATATTCTCAGCTGATACCGATGTCTTAGTTATTGGTATAAACAAATATCTTCACCTTCCTTGGAATTCATCGATTGTATCTTTTGGGGCTAATAAACGAGAGATTTTGTTGAAGAATGCATATGATGCACTTGGCCCGTTACGTGCAAGTGCATTGCCAGGACTTCATGCGCTGTCAGGGGCCAGGAATATTACTGGATCATTTAGTAGAAAAGAAAAAATATCCTTCTGGAAACAAATTCTAGAAGCAAACGATGCCACTCTTAAAACCTTAGCCTCACTTGGTAAAGAAAATATGCATCAAGAATTATTTGAATCAATTGAAAGATTCATTTACCAAGGGTACCAGGCTCAACAAAACATCAAGGATTTGGCAGATTTGAGATAGTGGTTCTTTACAAAAAAAAAAGAAAATGCCGCCGTAGAAAATATGGCACCAACAAAAGGATCATTTAATCCCGTTATTCGAAAGGCAAATTTTCAAACGATTCAGTTAGAACTATGTGATATGCTTTATCCAAATTTACCAAAGGCAGCATATTATGGATGGAGAGTTTCAGAGGAAAATAAGTTGTCACCGGTAGTTTGTGATAAACCCTGTGCATCTCAACAACTACTACAGCTAGTTAAATGTACATGTACAAAAAATAAATGCAACCCACCATGTAAATTTGCAATAAATATCCTTGGGTGTACGGAAATGTGCAATTGTCAACCGCAGGAAGATTTATGTGAGAATAAGATTGCAGAAAATTTGAGCGATGAAGAGGACGACGGAAACGACGATTGAAAGATAATCTAAATTTGATCATTTTTATATATATATGCATTTAGTACTCACACACCTCCGAATGTTATATGGTTAGGTGGTGTTTGCCTCCGATTTTACGCGTTCGCCTCCGATTTCGGAGGCGGAGACGTTTTGTGTTGTTTTCATCGCGAATGTCTTGATAATTAGTAAATTCATGACTCATTATTATCAATAATGATCAGCTTTATTGGTGCGCATATAAGTTTATGACAAAAAGGGAAGAAATAGAGAGATAGAAGCATTTCACGACACTTTTTTTGGAGGCGGAAAATACCTATAAACATATGTAAACATACACCATAGTCCACTACATTTTTTACCAGGTGGCGCTGCTGTTTTAAACACTTGATGTATATAGGTATTAAATGCTTCCTTACAATAAAGTAGCGATATCGCCTCCTAAACTTGGCAACATAGTAAAGAGGCATACTATTCCTAAATACATCTATAGATATGGTAACTAAAATTATCTTACTAAAAATATAAATAACTTTTATACACAGAAATAATACTTTCTAGAGATCAATGGGTTTTTAAATTTTTTCAATTTGGGAATAAAAACGTTTATTTTGTTCAGAAACAAATATTTTTGTACCCCTTTATAGCTTAGAGCAAATTAAAAAAGGTATTTGTTTAAGGTATTTATTTAACAGGACACGAACATTCCTTAACGTAACTAGTTGCCCTTAATCCACTATTTGTCACTGCTGCTGGCTTTATATAGTAAAAGTAAAAAAAAAATTAGAAAACGATTTTTATTGGGGGGGGGGGCTAAAAAGCAGAAAATAAAAGAATAATAATAACACAGGTCAACATTTAGTTTAAAAAAATACACAGGACTCTACCTAGGTACCCAGGGGTTTTTGGGGTCGCTGATTCCGATGCCGAGGTCGGTTAAGCTCTATCACGTCAGGTTCAAGGACATCTGAAGGTCAAACTAAGAAAAGGTGGTTGAAAAAATCTGAGAAAATTTACACATAGGTTTTTGGGGTCGCTGAGTCCGAATTCGGTGTTCGCTTACCCTTAAAAGGCATCCGGAGGTCATTTCAAGGTTAATTTGAGAAAAAAAAGGAGAGGAAGCTGTTAAAAAATCTGAAAAAATTTACATATAGGGTTTTTGGGTCGCTGAGTCTGTATCCGATGCCGGTTGACCTCTATCACGTCAGTTTCAAGGTCACTTGAAGGTCAAACTAAGAAAAGGTGATTGAAAAAATCTGAAAAAATTCACGCGTAGGTTTTTGGGATCGGTGAGTCCGAATCCGGTGTTCGTTTACCCTTAAAAGGCATCCGGAGATCATTTCAAGGTTAATTTGAGAAAAACAGAGGAGAAGCTGTCAAAAAATCTGAAAAAACTTATATATAGGTTTTTTGAGTCGCTGCATTCGATGTCGGTTGACCTCTATCACGTCAGTTTCAAGGTCATTTGAAGGTTAAAGTAAGAAAAGGTGGTTGAAAGAATCTGAAAAAATTCACACAGGTTTTTCGGGTCGCTGAGTCCGAATCCATTGTTCGCTTACCCTTAAAAAAAAGAGGCATCCAGAGGTCATTTCAAGGTCATTCTGAGGTCATTTCAAGCCGGCATTCGTCCGCCATCTTTAGCTGCACATGAAGATTCTTCGGCTATCTCAGTGCAAATATATTTAACTCAATGAATCACCTACCTATTTTCTTCTGTGAAAGGATGGCCTTTAGGTATAGTTGCAGAAGCAGAGCGAACATGCAAGTAAAGAGTACCACGGGCGTTGGCTTCACTCACTTGGAGCTCAATCAGTGCTGGTTTTGCCTATAAGCTGAGTAAACGCCAGCTTAGGGCCTCGCATTTAGGGGGCCTCAGAACTCAGATTTCATACGCAGATATGCACGTTTATTTTATTAGAAGAGAAAGCTTCAACGAAAAACATACCTAGAGCTTAGGGCCTCCGGTTACCTAAAACCGGCCCTGAGCTCAATCCTGTCAGGGTCAAAGTAATTTAATGGTTTCCTGAGTCAGACAAACTGACAAGGAGGCAGACAGACTGTCAGATAGAAACATTTAGTCATTCAGTCAGACGGAATTACTGACAGAAAGGCAGGATGTCAAATAGATGGACAGAGAGAAAATGCAGGCGGATGATAAATACAGACTAACAAGCAAACAAACATGTGTGCAGGTATAAGGGCAGACAGATAAACAGACAATAAGTAGGCAGGTGAGCATTCGTATAAATTTTTTCTAATTTTTTTCACCTCCTATTCTTACTTTAACCTTCAAATGACCTTGAACATGGTCAACCGACATCGGATTCGGACTCATAGACCCCCCAAGAGCCTATGTGTGAATTTTTTTAGATTTTTTCAAAAACCTTTTCTTTGGTTGACCTTCAAATGACCTTGAACCTGACGTGATAGAGCTTAACCGACCTCGGCAACGGAATCAGCGACCCCCAAACCCCTGGGTACCTAGGTAGAGGTGTCCGGTGTATTTTTTCAAACTGAATGTTGACCAGTTCCACCTTCCAAAGATATTTTAAAAACCTAGATTATTCTCTAGCAAAAATGTAAATATTTCCCTCTAGCAAGAAATAAAAATGTTTTAAAAAGCATTCGAGACCAAAACTCTAGAATATATTTGTTGGTTAATCATAAATTTTGCTATACTAATTAATGATAGTTTGTTGGAGTCATCTCGAATGCTTTTCAAAAATTTTTAAACAATTCAAAAATTTTTCTCTTACTGGAGGGAAATATTTACATTTTTGCTCCAAAATGATTAAGTTTTGAACATTATACTTCTTTAAGTATATCATCTCTTTGAAATATTTTATATTATTTTCTGCTTTTCTGCATTCCGTTGGTTCCAAGTTTTCTCCTCGTCAAACATGAATTTGGAGAAATACTCTGTAAGAATGTTGACGTAATGCCTCGGATGTTGCTCGCAGTCTTCGTAGAATCCCGGTAGTACTAGATTAACGGATTAACTTATTGAAGATAATGAATCTTTGATGATTCAAAGACGTAATTTCTTTTTTCGTTGAGCTACGGTTGTTGAATATACGGACAAACTCTTCGAGATCTTTTCTTTTATTGACGCATTCCACCGTTTGCACTTTTCCTTTACCAAAGAAAGCTGAAGTGTTATCGCATCCACTGAACGTGTGGCCATACAGCTTTTTAAAACTTCCGAGGACTGCAAGTCACGAGAACTGTAATCTTTATTTCTTATTTATCTCTGAGCCTCTCTTAAGAAACGGATATCTTTATCTTCAGGTGCGAGAGCGATAATCAATGCGAGAAGATCAATATCTTGTCTGAGGATGACCACTGTATCGTTTCCATGAGATTCGTTTAAGGCGGTTTGAACTATGAGTACGTCAACGTCGTCTACAGCAGTAATTGTTTTGATTCCCTCGTTTTTAAATCTCTCCACCAATTGCGAAATAAACCGTTCCTTTTTGTGAGATTGTTTATCATTTTATTTTGCGTTTCAGTCAGTGGCGTGTTCTCATGAAAAACAATTTCCGGTGAAATGCGTTTCAAAAGACGCTGCTGTCTTTCGATGCTCTTCATACTGCAGTCAGCATATCCGTCAAACACTACAGTCACTTTTTGGCCGTAATGTTTACGAATAAAGCTGCTTCGGCCATACTACACGATGAATCAAATTGCCGCCATCAACAATGAACTGGCAATCGGAAAAATCTATTGGCCTCTCTCGTACAGCATTGAAAATATCATACAGACGATTTCTTAATTTTCCTCATTAACCCTTTCTTATTGAAGAGAAGCAGTGGAATTGAAGCAAGCTCAGAGTTGAAATATGACTCCAAATCTTCTTTTGTGTGAACAGTACAGATTATCCTCTAATATAATTGCAAAGAAGGGGAAAATACATAAACTACTTGCGACAAAACCCTCTATATATGCATCTAATAGAGAAAATTCTGCTCAATAAATTCATTCCTGAGAATTTTTCTCGTTAAAGTAACCGGTTTTAAGATATTCGGAGTCAAACTTGGAATGGGATGGATTTTTACCTCTGCGCCCCAAACTACGCCTCTGTTCGGACGCTGTTAGCGCGAAATAGGTGAGGATAAGCTACAAGGTTAATAGTACATTTTTTATGCAGAATTTAACATGACGATTTTTTTATTTCCTATACTTTTTTCTCTTTCGACGAACGGTTTACAAGATAAAAGTGAAAAACCAGCGTTAAGTCCCCGTAATATGGCCGAAGCAGCTCTATTCATAATAATTACGGACGTTTCACCCCTAAATTGTGGGGAACTATTCGGGTATCTATTTCGAAACCTATCTAGATTACGCATCCCAAATATTATTACTTTATAAATTATTTCTTCTAAAATATCTAATTTACGTGGACTAATATGTAACAATTGTGTTACAAAATTGAACTGATTCAGTGATGTCTTTTGGAAAGCATTTTAAATAGTAATAATAATTCCATTAAAAACATATTTTGAATTACATACATTATTCTACAATAGATATTTAGCGTGAACGGTTCATTTTAAAACAGATAATCGCACATTATCGGGTAATGCACCAATGTAATCTGATAGAGTATAACTTACACAATATGAATCATCATAATAACAAACGCACACGATTGCATAGCGCAACTAATTGCGCAAGCGCTAGAGCATTTTACACTATAGAAGTCTGGCAACCTCGAAGGAGGCAAAGTCTACCGTTATATATAACAGTTTTAAATACATTGAGTCAGAGAGGTACTATTTATATAACGAGGTGTAAACATACCAATCGTATGAACAAAAAAGTGTATGTAAAAAAAGATAAAAATCCTTTCCTCTCTCCGCGTGCCCTTGGTAAGTGAAATTTGGCGGTTATGTATATGTAAACAGAACTAATCTATCTATATTATTTCTAGTGGAGGTGCGGGCGCCACAAATTTGTAAGGAGGCGGACACGATACAAATGCACATATATATATATATATATATATACATATATATATATATATATATATACATATATATATATATATAGAGAGAGAGAGAGAGATATGCATGGTCATATACAGGCCCGTTTCATACACTGAGCGGTTGTAGTGCAGCCCGATTTGACGCTGTGAAGCCCGAGATCGGGCTTATCAACGTATCCCTGTGTATATCATCACTAAATGGACACAAATCATGTCAGATTCCTTCCTACAAAATTTTGGGGTGGGCTTCAAAAAGTCATATTTTTATGTTCCGAGATACACTTTTAGTTCAGCACTACTGGGTCAGGCGGCGCTGTTCCTGTATATCCAAGACTCTTATACAGCTGATATCTATCGCACGTTATATAGCCCGATATTTGGCATCGTTGCAATGGCTCGATAACGTTCGATTCTTATTTCCTCTTAAATACTTTCTTCGTGAAGTCACAATCGATGAATGAAAGCTCTTTATTCGAATCAATTTTTTAACCTCACAAGTATTGTATCATGTTCGAACAATTTTTCTAAATTTAAAAATTTATATGTCTACTAAGAATTATAAAATACATGGTACAGTGTTATGAAAGAAGAATAGTTGTTAGTTGTTAGCATCTTAAACATCTTAAAATGTGTTTTGAATTGTAATACAGAAATTCAAATAAAGGGATAAAAGATATATCATAAGAGAAAGAATTTAGAATAAGAACAAAATATAAAATACATTGTCTTTGTTTATTGTTGTACTAAATTGATGTTTCCATGTCCCTAAATTAGGATTGTGTTTTTTTTTTCATTCAGTATTCAATAATACTATACTTAATTTATATAATTCTGGCGCTAAAATTTTCATCGGGACATACATACAATACATACAACAGTTATTATTATGCAGAATGATGATTTACGTATTATAAGGATAAATAGGCATTGTCCATAATAACTGTAAGCTCTCCACATAGTGGAGTGGACGTATAATAAAGGTAAAAATTTTTTTTAAACAGTCTTAGAATGAGAAATACAATCTCTCTGTAATTTTTTTTTGTGCGCACGATTACTCTGGAACCGTTCATGATGTTAACTCAAAATTTGTATTATAATGAGATCTGGAAATAGATTATGTTTTGATCTTATTCCGTTGAAGTTTTGGGGGGGAGATTGGATTGCAAATATATTATCGACATTTTTTTTGCTGTAAAAGGCTTGGATAGGAAAATCTAGATGTGGAAGTAGTGATTTCTTAGGCAGCGGTTTTTTTTATTAATGAACACATGTTTTTATGATGGTTATTTGAATCTATATTTGTAGTCGGTCTCTCTGCATGGTGCGTCTGACAACATCATGCACCTACCTTGATTACATTGGATTCGGAGTGACGCACACTGGCGAAAATAATTAAAAACCGGGATAAAAGTTTAAAATACAATAATCACATGACAACATGAAATCGACCCTGATAGGTTAGAGAAAAGACCGACAAACGCAACCAATAGGAAAAAATACCTTAGCTGTCTCATACCGCTTCTGATAGTCACTCCAAAGTTCGACTTGTTGAGAGACAAATGTATATTATTTAATCGGAGACAGTAGACGATTATTTTTCAGACTATACTATTCAGTTTTTTGTGTTTTGTAAATTAATTATTTTCAATGGATGTTCTTCCTGGAGATAAACAAAGACTTTATAGTATGTAATATTTGTTAAATACGTATTTCTTTTCTTTGTAAATAAGGTTTAGAAATGCCTGTTCAAAAATAATAATTTTTAATAGTTATTTAAATTTATACAGGGTGTTTGGTAAGGCGATGCCGACCCTGAACACGGAGATAGAGGGGGTCATTTGGCATCTATATGACCAAACATACCTATATGAAAAATGCTACGGTTTTTTTTATATTACCGATTTTGTACTTTTTTAAAAAATCTCCATGTTTCATCATTTACTTAAGTATTACGTAGTAAATTTAACTTTTAATATCCTGAAATATTTTTTTTCTTTATCCTAAATACATAAACTTCCAACAAAACAAGAAAAAAATAAAAGTTTCCGTCGCCTATAAAAAAAAAATGACATTTGTTAGAAGAAAATTGTAATGGTAATTAAAAGTGTCGATTTTCGAAGTCTTACAAGTTTTTTTAAAAAAGTCATCCAGATATTACAATTACTTTTAAAACATCTCAGTGGCAATATGATACATACCATCAAGTTTTATCAGTCACTAAAAATAGACAAAAGTCTATCAATCGGCAATAATTTTTCATTTAATCAAAAATTAAATATGCGAGTTCTTTCAACAAAAACAAAGCTATCGTTTCAAAAACAGTCAGAAACAGTCATTTGTTTGTTAATAATATCACTGACAGCTGTCAACGCGCACACTTTCGTATTTCTTGTGTTTTTAACGAAGTTTATAGCTATCCTTAGTGTTGTGTCATTTTGTACTGATAATTTGTTTTAAGTTTCTGACATATTGAGTAAAATTAATTTCAATGGCTACTTTTAGTAACCAAGAGTATGCTGACATACTCTTTTACTATGGAAAAGCAGATGGGAATGCTTACCTTGCTGCAAGATTGTATCATGAACGATTTCATCCACGTAGAAAGACTCCAGATCCGCGTGTATTCAGCAACACTTATCGCCGAATGGTGGAAACAGGTAATTTACATCAACATGAGCCAGCTGCAGGACCTGCACGCCATCACCCCGAAGATGACGAAAATATTCTAGCCGCATTTGCTGCTGATCCCACAACAAGCGTTAGAAAAGTGGCACAGCAACTTGGATTGTCAATTTGGAAGACTTGGTCAGTAATGAATACAGAAAAGAAACATCCTTACCATTATACTTCAGTACAGGGCCTCGAAGAGGGCGACCCTTTACGAAGAATAGCATTTTGTCGCTTTTTATTGAATGCTGATATTGAGGACCCCCATTACTTAAAATCTATTCTTTGGACGGATGAATCAAAATTCACCCGTGAAGGTATAACCAATTTTCATAATCTCCATTATTGGGCAGACAAGGGCGACAACTCGCAAATGAAGAAACAAACTTCGTTTCAAAATAAGTTTAGTGTCAATGTTTGGATGGGTGTAATTGCTGGACATGTCATTGGGCCTTATTATCTACCAGCTAACCTGAACGGAGACGCTTACCTTGACTTTTTGCAGAACGATCTTCCTCCGCTCCTGGAAAATTTGCCAATTAAGCTTCGCCACCGTATCATTTTCCAAAACGACGGATGCCCAGCTCACTACCGGTTGACAGTCCGCCAATTCTTAGATCAAACATATCCCGATCGATGGATTGGGCGTAGTGGACCTATTCTGTGGCCTGCAAGGTCCCCAGATTTAACGCCACTGGACTTATTACGTATGGGGTATGATGAAGGAACTTGTATACAATGAGGAAATACAAAGCCGTGTTCAACTAGTGGCAAAAATAGAGGGAGCCGCTCTACAACTGAGACAAGAAATGAGGTTAAGGGCAACTACTGTTGAAATTAGAAGACGGGCGAGGAAATGCATTAGAAATAATGGTTCTCATTTTGAACACCAAAAATAATAAATTTGTTTTAAATAAAGTTTTTTGAAATGATAGCTTTGTTTTTGTTGAAAGAACGCGCATATTTAATTTTTGATTAAATAAAAAATATTGCCGATTGATAGTCTTTTGTCTATTTTTAGTGACTGGTAAAACTTGATGGTATGTATGATATTGTCATTTAAAGAGGATACAATAGAGAAGTATTAAAAGTAATTGTAATATCTTGATGACTTTTTTAAAAAAATTTGTAATACATCGAAAATCAACACTTTTAATTACCATTACAATTTTCTTCTAACAAATGTAATTTTTTTTTTATAGGCGACGGAAACTCTTATTTTTTTCTTGTTTTGTTGAAAGTTTATGTATTTAGGATAAGGAAAAAAAAATAATTCAGAATATCAAAAGTTAAATTTACTATGTAATACTTAAATAAATGATTAAACATGGAGATTTTTTAAAAAAGTACGAAATCGGTAATATAAAAAAAACCATAGCATTTTTCATATAGGTATGTTTGGTCATATAGATGCCAAATGGCCCCCTCTATCTCCCTGTTCAGGGTCGGCATCGCATTACCAAACACCCTGTATAGTGTTATTGTTTCGTATTCCACCAGATTCTAGTAGCTAAGCTAGACTCCGCCTGAAATAAAGTCATATTATTATTATTATTATATTATTATCATCATTACGGCTGTTTTAACACAACAACTAAATTAAAATTACATTTTTACTTAATACGTAATTAATCAAGACCAAAAGAAAAGTAATTTACATAGTTACAAGTTTTGTCCAGGTTTTGACTTATTTTCGCCTGTGTTAAGAGAGAAAAATCTGCAAAAGTTTCAAACCCGTACATAAACAATTGCAAAAGTTATAAACTAATAAAGATTGGAAAAATAACGAGTTCCGTTTTTTGCAAATAACTCCAGAACTATTAATATTTAAGAAATTTTAAAGAATGATTCTTAAAGAGGAAGAAATTTCCAATAAAAAAGTCCCGACTCCGAAACATCTATTAATAATTTTAATTTAATGTTGAAAATAGAGCTCCGCGCAGCGAACACCAAGCCGTTACGATGCTCTGAAACCATCCGTAACAAGTAAAAAGATTTTTTTATGTTATTAAATATCAATTTAAAAATTTATAAAATTTATGGTATTATTTAAACACTTAAAGGAACAATATCCCGTTGGAGAACAAAATTTTTCACCAATTACTTCCACATCCAGTGGAAGTATAGTAACGACAAAAAAATTTTAAAAAATTTTTATTGTTCAAATAGTCACGAAACGTCGAGATTTTAAGTTTGAGCGAAAAAAAATTTCTGTCTGTCTGTCGGTCTGTCTGTCTGTAACTTTTTTTTGTACGCACGTTTACTCTGGAACCGTCTGAGATATTGACTTGAAAATTGGTACAGATATGTACTTTAACGAGATCTAGAACTAGATTATATTTTTATCTTGTTCCGTCGAAGGGTGGGGGGTAAATTGAGGTAAATTTGGGGTAAATAGGTAAATCAAGCAGGTAGGAGTCCATAAAATTGGTATTTAGTATATACAAAAGAAGCTAAGGTCTCAAAAAAAATTTTGGTATTAGCCACCTCCATTACCACCCCCACCCCATTATTAAAGGATTGAAAAAAAATGTGATTTAGTGTGTGTAAAAGAACCAGAAACCTCAAAATATTTTTTACTTCATCCACTCCCACTACCACCCCCTATCACCACCCCCACCCCACTACCGATGTGGGGTATCGTTTTATGGGTTTTTGGGGTAGAGAATTTCAAATATTATATTATTAAAGTTCCATAAACAATTATTTCCACATACAAAATTTTTTCATTGTGAGTGACTTGGATAGAAAATCTGGATGTGGAAGTAGGGATTCCTTGGGCAGCGGTTTTTTTCATAAAATGAGCCTATTGTTAACAATTTTTTTTTAGAGTTTGCGTTTATATTTTAAGTCGGATAATTATTAAACAAAAGTCACTAAAATTATTTCGCTTCGTGGCGATCTTATGTCAACTACACTTTATGGGATTATGACATTGCTATGTTTTTAATTGTTATAGTCTATTAGTTATTAATTATTTAACCTAACAAAAAAGTAAAAAATAAAATAGAGAAGTCGAAAATTTTTTAAATTTATTATTACTGTTTTTATATTCAAAAATACTATTAGTCCAGTCAATGAAAGAGTTGTAGAGAACATTGAGGAGGCGAGAATTTTTCTCTTCAGGAATGTGTTGGGGGTAGTTAGGAGGTAAACATACTAAAAGTCCTCGCCCCCTAGCCCCGTCGCTTCAGGGGGAGAGGGGGGGGGGTGGAAAGGTTCCTTTTTTCGATTCTTCGCTTATAACTCGGAAAAGATGCGTCGTATGGAAAAAGGTGATCTATGCGTAATTAAATTTCCCACAAGAATGTTTATATTAGTTTTCTTCCTATGTGTTATAGTTTATGAGATATTCGCCAGCGAAAATCGATAATTAATAATAAAAAAAATCAATTACGTACTTTGAATATTTCTATCAAAGCGGTTTACCGTGGTCTGCTAATAAATCACAGTCACAAAACAATTTTTATTTTACAACACTGGACGTATTTACTAACGTAATATATTGTCGAAATCTATACATTTCCTTAAATACACAGTGTGACTCACTTAAAATGAAGATACCCTTATAACTTTATTATTTTGTTTCCGATTTGAATCAAATTTTACTCAAGTATAGAACAAATTAGGATCTACTTATGACCAGAAAATCTTTCACCTACGGTAGCAAAATATGAGAAAAAATATTAAAAATCATATTGATGGGTCTTGACGAATTTCACGTAGCCACCACAAATTGCGGAAACTGAGGATCCCCTTTGCCAGATGAGTTTATGTATGAGAAATCCCCCATCAATAGCCAAATCAAATTTTGGTGTATGTACGTTTGTGGCGCCGATCGGATGCATTTTTTAGAATGTCTAACATTCAAAATGTTTTATTTTTTTCAGCATATTTTCGTAAACTATAACAAATAGGAAGAAAATGATTATAAACATTCTTGTGGAAAATATAAATTCCGTTTAATTTTGTATAGATTTTTTTTTCCCTAAGCGACGCATCGTTTCCGAGTTATAAACGAAGAATCGAAAAAAGGAACCTTTCCACCCCCCTCCGCCATGATGCGGCGGGGCCAAGGGCGGCGACTTTTAGTATTTTTACCTCCTAACTGCCCCCAACACATCCCTGAAGAGGAAAATTCTCCCCTCCAAAATGTTCTCTACAATCCTCTTTTGGGCATTCGTTGATTGGGCTATAGATTACATAAACTTTAAATTTTTATTGCTATTTGTTTAAACAAATTTTATAAACAAATAGATAAATTACGTATTTTTGAAAAATATTTTTTTGCCATTTTATTTCTTATAAAATATTATGATTAAAAAAAATTTCTTAAAAATTGTTTTTAACTGTTTATAATCACTTTTTTTCTATTTTCATTATTTAAACAAATTATTGAGAAAAAGAATTATTCTTAAATTTATTATTTGCAATTCTCCACAAGGTGGAAAACAGATTTTTTTTGTTGTTAATTTATTTGTTTATCTAATAAATAATTTGTTATTAACAATCGCCGAACGTGTTTATATTTTTTTAGATAAAAAAAATAACAAACACAACTGTAGGTATACATAACCATGAAAATTATTTTGTGAATAATAATTTAAAAATCGAGAAAATACTCTTATCAAGTATGCCGTGGAAATTGACAAAAGCTAGATTCAAAACATTAATTTTGTCTGCATAACCAAAGCGTTCTGTCCGAAACGTCCATTTTATTTAATACAAGTTAGAATCAAAACATGGACTACTGCTATTCTTGTTTTATTATATGTAGGCAAATATACCTACATATTTAGATAAAAAAGGTATATTTTAATCACAGTTAGAAAACACTAACGCAAATATTAGTGGTAAAAGAGCAGAGCGTTTGCCCTAAACAACTTTAGCATCAAGAAAGGTGATTATGGAATTCTTTCTGCCGCGATTTTATTATTTTAATTTGCTTGGGTATCGTAACAAGTGCAATGAGAAGTCCTGAACTAAATCTAAGCATTGCTTCAAAAAATATAAACAATGTATGTGTTAATAATAGAATTTTCTGCTATTTTTCTTATTATCTCCGGTCTTAGTAATCGCAAAAAATAAAGAGACAAATTTTGAATAAAAAAACTTTCTGATAATTGGTTAACTTGCAAGAAAATAATTTTTTTTTTAAATATTACTATCTATATATAATTTATGAAATATAGTGTAATAATGCATAAATCTATAACGAAAGTGAGTGAAACTATATCTTTTATTGCTTTATTTTTCGAGTTGTTTATAAAATAATAAAGTTAAAAATGTCACGTGTCTGTCTATTAAAAAAATAAAGAAATTTCGTGAAGTATCCGTCATTACCTCTAGGACTGCAGTTTTAGCCATGTATTTTTACGGAATTGAAAATTATTTTTTCTGTACAAAAGCATTTCTTATAAACAATGACTTTCATTTCATTTTAAATTTCCAATTGCTCAGTTAATTTGTTGTAATGTATTCTAATGTTTTAATCATTTAATTTTAACGAATTCTAAAATAATTTTGTATGCTCTATTTATACATTTAATTTTCGTCATAGTAATATAGGACTAATAATTTTTTAGTTAGATTTATGGCTAAATACTGTAATATAACTCTATCTTGCTTTAAACAGGCGTTGTGTTGCTTTGTATACCATTGGCAACAGTTCTTTTGAAATTTGAGACGCTTTAATTGTTTTATTGCTCTGTGCAAGAAAGCAACATGTCACCAAATTTAAGTTGAATGTAGGTAGAAGAATGTAAGAAAAAAGGTACTCTCAACGAGGCATAATACAACACCACAGGAGGGAGGGAGAAAGAAAGATCACGCGTTTGCCGAAATATAAAGTGTTCTAACAACGTTTAACATAATTGTAATAATTTTTCATGTGTAAATAAAAATTCAACCAATTCAAATTTCATGTCAAAAGGTCTATTTGTTAACAAACAAATGCACAAATTTCTTAGTTAGTAAATTCGCAGAATTTTGATTGGATTATTTATAATTTTACATAGTAAAAGTTTTTATTTTTATGTTTCTATAAGATCATAGAATTATCTAAGACCCGAAAATCGCAAAATGTGGTGACAATACGAAGAAATCAATTTTTATTTAAATGGAAACAACATGAATTTAAAAATCCGTTGTCTCTTGAAAAGTGTTTTCTGGAATCTACAGATGACGTAAGCTTTTTCAGATATTTAATTGCATTTTAAATTACCTACAAAAAAATTAAAAAATGATGACAGATAAGCGTTTCGTTACCTCATTTTTGATAGTTTGGTGACCGGTACAAATTTAATTAAGTAAAATAAATAAATAAATAAGCGTTCATTGTGCACAAAAGAGTTTAGACACAAAAGGAAGAGGTTAGCCTAAACTAGTCATATACATTAAGAAAACATATTATGACTGTACACAATATTAGTCCACAGTACATCGCCCTTTTTTTTTAATGATTAGTAACAGGCTGAATTTGCGTGAGTAGCTTCGTTTTGACGAGACGCCCAACTTTTCTCTCTGCGAAAATTCTGGGTAGTGGTAGCTAACAGCAAAAATTATTTTTTCTATTTTACACGAATTAGACAATTCGACAACCTGTCAAATTAGTTTGGCAATATATTTTTTCGACGATTGTGCTGAAAGTCAAATTTTCTAACTTCAAAATGATCAATTAATATCAATTTGCCACACGCGTTGATTATATCTTCACACACCGGAATAAAATAGTGCGTTTACCTTAAAGAATTTTATATCACTTACTGGTAATAACAATTAAATTCTATAAATGTACATTAATTACACATGAATTGCAATTACAATGTCAAATTTTCTAACTTCAGAATGACTGCGGAAAATGTCACTTTAAATTAAATCTGACCGGCAGCAAATTTAAAATTTTGGAAAGACTTTAAAAAAGGGAAATAACTTCACAACCGTAGAAAAAACACACATGTGGCAAGTTTCATTGCAAAACTCGTATGATACTCCTACTTTCATGCTTCGTTTTGCAATGAAACCCTTGCCACACTTGTATTACAATGTACTATTTTCTACGGTGAAAGTCAAATTTTCTAACTTCAAAATAACTGCAGAAAATATCACTTTGCCGCACGCCGTGCGGCAAAGAATTTGCCACACGCCTTGATTATATCTTCACATACCGGAATAAAATAGTGCGTTTACCACATGAATTGCAATTACAAAGTCAAATTTTCTAACTTCAGAATGACTGCGGAAAATGTCACTTTAAATAAAATTTGATCGCAGAGAGAAAAGTTGGGCGAAAAGTTGGGCGTCTCGTCAAAACGAAGCTATTCACGAAAATTTAGCCTGTTACTAATCATTAAAAAAAAAGGCGATGTACTGTGGACTATATTACATTAAATTGAGAAAACTATTAAACTAAATTTTCATATAATTATAAATAATTATATAAAATAAAATATACATATTGTATTACTTTTAATAACGATAACTTAACTATCAATATACCGTTTTTTATTATAACCATTATACTAGAGAATTTTATGCTCTACCGAAAAGGTATGTATAGTGTTTTGCCCTATCTTGCTTAATTTTCAAAATATTGGGGAAAAAGCACATTTTGTTACAATTATCGTTAGTAACTTTTGAACCCGAAAAGAAAGAAAAGAAAAGAATACCACACAAATTTCTTTTTAAGAGTGTATCCTGCGAAGACTAATTAATATCGGGCACAAATATTCTATATGATTGCACTTCTTGCTTGCCATACCTAAAAGGAAACTTTGTGCTTTATAGTACGTCGGGTACATAAGCCAAAAAGCTGCACTTTTTGATTGGGATGTGCCACTTTCTGTGGTCATAGTTCCAAAAGGTAACTTTCCCTATAGGGAGCCACTTTAAAATCCGTGCAGAACACCAAAATGGCGGCCATTAAAGATGTCCGCCATTAGCCACACTAAATGTTTTTGTATCTCAGCTCCTAATGGTTCGATTTCTATTTCCTTTTTTTTTTTGTTTGAAAGCTGTTGTAAAGAGGACACTTTTGTTCCTATACATTTATCTCTACACCTTAAGGGTTCCGCGCAATTTAAAAGAATATATATTTTTTTATTTTTAAAGAAGTATCCGTCTTTGCACAGTGGGACAAACTGAATCTGAAAACTTATTTCATATAATGCAACTTTCAATTGATGTTAACTTGGGACAGCCGGTACGTAGTAGAGGTCATTGTAATAACTTTTTTAAAATTAAGCCTATAAGTATAGTGACAGTGAAATAAAATTAAATAAAAAAGTTATAAATACTTCAAAGAGAACTTCATGCTTTGTTGTTATTCGATGGCAATCAATTTTTGGTCATATTTGACCCATATACTCGGAAACACAAACTTGCTGTCTCAAAATAAGTACAGATTCAAAAGAAAAATTGCATCAAGGCATTATTTTACTATTATACCTAATGTTACTGTATTATTAAAACAATTTGTTTTATATATCTCTGTTAGGTAAATAAACGTAATTTAATTTCTACCCCTTTGCATCTTTTTATTCTAATGTGAATGAGGCAATACTTTAAAAGTGGAAAACAAAAAATGAGGACAAATTCAAAATATTTAAATACTTATAGGCCTACCACGGAGTAGTTACATTATCAGTTATTAATAATATAATTGCATAAAAAAATAACCTAATATTTTATTAGGTTCTTTTAATATATCTTCAAATTCATAACAATGAATAATAATAAACGTAACTGTTATATTATTATGGAGTTCAAAGAACGAATATATTTCCTTTATTAGCTGGCCCTCCAATAGCGTCTCTACTGTAAACAGTAATGATAGTGGCGCAGTATAGAAAGTACTCCTAACCATATAATATTGTGCTTCGTGACGATGCACGCATTAAAGAAATATATATTATAAAAATATAACCTACTGAGGTCCTATTATACTGGCAACATCGCTGGGTCGGAGAACGAACGCTAACTAAATCTTAAATACAGCGGGCTTTGAAACGGTCAGTAAATATATCCGGGCTCTGAAATATGCCATGTTTATATAATTAAAAGAAAAATAATAATTAGCTACCTCTAGTGGCTTCCTGTTAGAAAAGATGCATAACAATCGCCATGTTTAATATATTTGTTAATTTATACACTCGGGAAATGCCGGGCTTATGAGCGACCTATCGATATATCGGGCTACACAATGTACCGTCTATACCTATATATATATATGTTATATAATATTACACGCTATCTTATTGCGACTTAGCCATAATAAACCTTCACAGGTATATCGTATTTCACGATAACAGCTTCTCTTATTAATTGCTTATCTTCAAGATATCATATTACACCTTTGTTTCTCATAACTTGTGCAGACTGCAGAACTGCAATTCCTTTGTTATATATTTTGCTTACTCAGGTTCTGTATGTTATAAATATGACTAAACACGCTTTGTTGAATCAGTTATTAAACTGACTTAGAATGAAACACTTCTAATTATTATTATATTCCTTCTCCAAGAGCCAACGTTGGCTCCATTAAAGTAAATAAATCTTTTTAAAAAGTCACTCATGTAAACCGTGATCTAACATTGGCGCAGTCGGTAGGATCCGTAAACATCATCAGAACAAGAAGCCTAACTGGTAGTGAAGCGCAAAAGAACAAGGACAACATCTGCAGAAGGTGCCTAACTAGTGCGTGTATATCTGCAAGAACAAGGAGACCTTCCTCACTGGTGGTGGCGGATCCCAATCCCTTGACGGACGAAGAACCTACTCATGGAGATGAAATTAACGTAAGTCATTTTAGGAATCATCTCGTTATTTCTTTTCATTTTTACAAATATTATTTATCACAATTATTTACGTGTATTATACCGCTAATACACTCGGCAAACAAAGCCAATTCTGTTATCAAACAAATCCTATACAAGCTACAACGCAACAATTTTAATTTTAAGTTATTTATTTTCGTATTCACGAAACGACTGTGTATTATACAGTTAATACACAATTCATTTACGACGTAACAAAACAAGCTAATTTCCGTATCATACTGCTGATACGTAACCAATTTTAGTTCAAAAATCTCTAAATAAAAAAGCAAAATGCCTGATAGAGCTCAACCAGTGCCACCGGCACCAGCCGAACAACAACAACAACAACCACAACAAATTGAGCCTTACAAGCTCTCTGAAATTTTTTCACTAATACCAGAATTCGATGGCAACGCCATAAATTTACAGACATTCCTAAACTCGTATTCCTGTGCACAAAGTATGGCAATTCATGACCAAAAAATTCTATTAACCATGCACATCAAAAATAAATTAAAAGGCAGAGCCGCCGAACTTATAAATTCACGCAACCCTAGCACATGGCCAGAAATAAAGGCACTACTAGAAACTCACTTCGGAGACTCCCGAGATTTAACGTCCCTAATTCAGGACCTACAACGAATTCACCAATTACCTAGTGAATCCGCCTTAACATTTGTTTCGCGTTTACAAACGCACAATGCGAAAATGCACGCTGCAGTGCAAAAACAAAATTTAACTTCGGAGCAAAGAACCGCGCAAACAAACCTGATCGAAACTATGACATTAAATAATTTGTTAACGGGTCTAGAACTGAATCTAGGCAGAATAATACGTGCCAGTAACCCTCCGACTATGATGAACGCAATTATTAGAATTCGGAGAGAACTACAACTTTCGTATTTTGAACAACAAAAATTCCCAAAAAATAGTCCGGTCAAAAACCCAGTAATTCAACAAAAGCGACCACAGGGTCCCAATTTGCAACAAAAGTTCTGTTCCTTCTGTAAACGGAATGGACATGTAATAAGCGAATGCCGCACGAGGCAACAGTCTCAAAACTTCCAAAGACCAAGTTTCCAAGGAAACCCAAACTCCCAAAATTTTTCACATCAAAACTTCGCGCAACCGAGTAATCAATTTGGTCAGAGGACATTCCCTCAAAATAATCAGCCAAATCAATCACAGCAAAACAGGCCCTCAGCCATAAGGCCGAACCCTAACTTTACACAACAACGACCATCCGCTATTCAGCCTAACCCAAATTTCAACCGTTTCAATCAACAGAAGGCTCATCATCTAAATTATGAACCTTACGAAAACCAATGTGATTTTAACCAATACGACGACTACTCGTTCGACGATTATCAAAATTACCAAAGTCAAAATGAATCGTACGAAAATTATAATTTTGAAACCAACCAAAATTTCCAGGAGAATTATACTGCTAATTCTCAGAACGAGCAATACGAGGATTATACTGCTAATCCTCAGGATTTTCGTTTAGATCCGGAGTACCCCACGGATACTCCAACACAACAAATAGACCAATTCGACCAAATATCAAACCAAATACAAACAATGAATCTCAACGACAGTTTCGATCCAATGCTGAACTTCCCAGAACAGACGTTCATGTAAATACGCTTTCTCACACCCTATTAACCGTAAATTCAAAAAATCTTTATTACATCAAAGACGCAACCGGCAAATTTAAAATTTTGATTGACACAGGTGCAGGAATTTCAATTTTTAAACCTAAAACGGCTGAAAATTATAGACGTAGATCCCCTGAAAATGTAATTATACAGGGTATTACTGATCAAAAAATTTATATCAACGAATCTGTTCTCATCCCCTTTTCAGATGAGTCACACAAGGTTTATATCTATAATCTAGATATAGATTTTGATGGACTACTTACTAGGCGCAGACTTTTTAGAACATTACGAATGCCGAGTAGATTTCAAAAATAAACAACTAGTCACAAATTTTAAAACCGTACCACTATTTAAAGTCACGGAAGAAACTACAGTAAATTTACCTGTACAACCAACTGGTAACCCTAACATCAAAAACCAAAATCCAAATTTAGGCAACATCAAAAATTTAATTTCTATCGAACCTCGCATGGAAAAAATCTGTAAACTAAAATGTAACCTACGAAATACCGAGGCTATACTGTTAGCCCAGGAAAACGAGAAAGTACGCTTACCAAATGCTATTGTCAAAATCGATAACAATGGAGAATTTTTAACCTCAATTATAAACGCGAATGCAATACCAAAAACGGTAAATTTTTCTAACATAAAACTAGAGCTAGTACAAAAATTCAAATCAATTTTCAATTTAAACACTCAAAATTCTGACTCACACCTACAGACGGACAGATCCTTCGAAATTAGGAACGAATTGCGCTTGGATCATCTAAACGAAGAAGAGGCCGAAATAGTAACGCAGCTTTGTTTAGACTTTCAAGATATATTCTATTTGGAAGGAGACAATTTAACTTTTACTAACGAAATTAAGCATTCCATTGACACGAACGATTCAAAACCGGTTTTTACAAAATCATATCGCTACCCTCATATTCATAAAGAGGAAGTCAAAACACAAGTCTCTAATATGCTTGATCAAGGCATCATTAGACCTTCGATTTCTCCCTGGTCCTCTCCAGTTTGGGTTGTACCTAAAAAACTCGACGCCTCCGGTAAACAAAAATGGCGAGTTGTAGTGGACTACAGAAAACTTAACGAACTGACTATTGACGATAAATACCCGCTACCCAATATTTCCGACCTCCTCGATCAATTAGGCAAATGTCAATATTTTACAACTTTGGACTTAGCCTCCGGATTTCACCAAATCGAGATTGATGCGAAAGATATTCAGAAAACTGCTTTCACAGTTGAAAATGGTCATTTTGAATTCGTAAGAATGCCTTTTGGACTTAAGAATGCTCCATCAACATTTCAAAGAGTGATGGATAACATTTTATTAGGTATCCAAAATGAACGATGTCTCGTCTATATGGACGATATTATTGTTTACTCCCCTACTATTCACGAGCATATTTCTCGATTAACAGAAGTTTTCAAAAGATTACAGAAAGCCAATCTCAAAATTCAACCCGACAAATGCGAGTTTCTCCGCAAAGAAGTCGCTTATTTAGGACATCTCATTACAAAGGACGGCGTAAAACCGAATCCTTCGAAAGTTGACGCTATTCTAAATTTCCCTCAACCAAAAAATCAAAAAGAAATTAAATCATTTCTAGGCTTAGCCGGATATTATAGGCGCTTTATCCCTAATTTCTCCAAGATTACCAAGCCTTTAACAAAACTCTTACAGAAAGACATACCATTTCTCTTCGACAATGATTGTATAAAATCTTTTCAAGATTTGAAACAAACATTAACGACAACTCCGATATTAATCTACCCTAATTTTGATGAACCTTTCGTTCTAACCACCGATGCGAGCGCATTTGCCGTCGGCTCAGTGCTGAGCCAGGGGCCCATTGGCAAAGATTTACCCATTGCCTATGCTTCTAGAACCTTGTGCAGTGCAGAAACTAAATATTCAACGATTGAACGCGAGCTTTTATCCATAGTATGGAGTGTAAAGCACTTTAGACCATATCTGTATGGTAGAAAGTTCAAACTTGTCACCGACCACAGACCACTCACCTGGCTATTCTCTATAAAAGATCCGGGAAGTAGACTTGCCCGTTGGCGACTCAAACTAGAAGAGTACGATTACGAAATAATTTATAAACCCGGCAAAATCAATAAGAACGCGGATGCACTTTCCAGAATCAAAATTAATCATTTTTTCGAATGTTCCAAATTCTATTCAAAGGTTCTAGCCGCGAACGACGAAGAGTCAGACGACGACAAAAACCCAGACGATAATAACGAAATCACTAACGAACAAATTTCCCAAGAATTTGAAACTTTCGCCAACTTATATAAAACAACATCTTTAATTGACTATTCGAAAATCAAAGCCTCGAACAAACAACTTTTGTATCGAGAACATAAAGATATTATAACCTTTTTCCAACAAAACAACTTACAAGACCTACATCACAAAATTATCGAGGACATATTCGAAGAAAACCCCGAATTTCATAACGATAAAATCAATATTGTATCAAGCAAAACAGTCAGACATAGGAGATATTTTATCATCCCTCTACCTTTTGATATCGAATCTGTAATTGAACATCTATTTTTGGTACTATTTAAAAATCAAGATGTTCTAGATCTCTCTAAGACATACTTTGTCGAAAATAACCTAGACCTCCCCATACTCGAAATTCTATCATTCATTTTTGCAGAAAAAGACTTAAAAGTAGTAATTTGTCAAGATATCGTCAGAACTGCCGACGAAGATGAAATTCCAATTATATTGGAGCAAAATCATTTTGGTAAAAATAATCTACACCGCGGAATAAATGAAACGATTCGAAGAATTAGAGAAAAATACACTTGGCAAGGTTTAACTAAAGACGTCGAAAACTTTACAAAAAACTGCGAAACGTGCCAAAAGACTAAAGTATGCCGGAAAAATCTAAATAACCCTCTAGTAATCACGGAAACCCCAAGAACACCTTTCGAAAGAATTAATATCGATTTATTTGAATTCCCCACTCGAAATTACGCTTTAACCATTCGCGACGAATTAACTAAATTCACGCAAGCCTATGCAGTCCCAGACAAATCCGCAAAATCTGTCGTAAATACTTTGTTGTTGTACTTTCAACATTATGGTACCCCATTGAGAATCCATTGCGATTACGGTGGCGAATTTGACAACCATTTGCTCAAAGATCTCTGCACCCTCTATGACATAAAATTAACTTATTCAAGCGTAGGACATCCCCAATCGAACGGATCCATAGAAAGATTTCATGCTACTTTAGCTGAAATGATAAGAATTCATAAAACCGAGAATCCGAACGAACATCCTTTCACAATTTTACCATATGCGGTAATATGCTATAACAATTCGGTAAATAAAACACACGGTTTCACCCCATACGAACTTGTATTTGGGCATACGTCCAACAGACCACCCGAAACCTTATATAACCAAAAAGAATTAATAACTAAATACGTTAGGGATCTAAACAATAGAATATCTCACTATTATGAAATCGCCCGCAATCGAACACAAGCACAAAAGGAGAAAGCGAAAGTTCGTTTTGACAGAAATGTTCCCCAGAAACGATCTGAGTACAAAATAGGTGACTTAGTTTATGTAAAAGAATCACAAATTAAGAACAAACTACAAAATAAATTTAACGGTCCCTTTAAAATAAAAGAAATCTTTCAAAATTCTGCCACCCTATTAAATCTCGAAACAAAACAAGAGACTAAAGTAAATTTTGATAGAATGAAACCATATACTGAAAATTAAATTTATTTTCAGGTTTCTCCTGCTGTTCGGATCAGCACTCTGTCAATACAAAATTATCCCGATCAATAACACTGTTGGTGTATACTATCACCAAGGCACGGACATCGTGGTGACAAATGACAAATGGACTCTACTAGTGCATAAAAATATTTCATCCCTCAAACTAGCTTTTGACAAGAATCAAAATAATTTAGACAGAATCTTGAACACCCTCGATGGTGCTGATCAAAAATCAATCCTGTTTAGAAGCGAAGTTAAAACAGAGTTTAACCTTTTAATGCAAATAGCTAGTTCGATAAAAACAAAATTTGACGAAGTCTTTTCGGACACAAAGAGATATAAACGCGGAATACTTAACAGTTTTGGAACAATATTCAAATCAATCACCGGAAACTTAGACGCCGAAGATGGCGAGTACTACACTAACTGTATAAATAAATTAAATAATGACGAACATCAATTAGAAAACTTAATCAAAAATCAAATCTCAGTTACAACTTCTGTTATCAAAAATTTCAACTCAACTATACAAAAATTGCAAATTGATGAGGAAACCTTTAACAAAGATCTCGAAGAAATAGAACACACAATTCAAACAATGACTCAAGCTATCGAGGCTGCTCACATAAAACTAAAATTTTTATACATTTCCGAACAATTAATGGCAAGCTATTTGTATATCGAAGATAATTTAAACGACATTCTAAATTCAATAACATTTGCCAGACTAGGAATCATTCACACGCCAATCATAACCCCTAATCATTTGGTAACAGCATTACAAGAAATTTCACAGAGCTTACGAAGGAACAATTTGCCTCTCCCCATTAAATTATCGGCAGTTGCTAAGTATTTGGATATTATTGAATTACAAGCGTTTCAAATGGATTCTAACTTAGTATTTGTTTTAACAATACCACTTGTTGAACCCCAAAATTATAACACCTATCGCCTATATCCTATCCCGATACTTGATAACAGAACTGGTCTACATCACATTTTATCTATTTCACAAAAATATATCGCGAGAGATGATGATTCTTTGATGTACATACCTATACAAAATTTGAAAGAATGCAAACCACTTTATTTTGGAACCAAACTATGTTCGAACCTGTTTGCCTATCCTATCGACCAAAATGCCATATGTGAAGCCAGAATACTAAAACCATTGCCGAAACTTCCAGAGAACTGTCAAACTTCCTTCATTATTAGTCGGGGATACAACGTCCAAGAACTTGAAGACAACACATGGCTAGTAATTAATTCCGAACCACTTCACATTACCATCAACTGTCCAAAGAGAGAATCCAGAACAGAGTTAATCAACACAGAGTTAATCAACAAAAATTCCATCATCAAACTACAACCAGGATGTTACGCCTATGCAGGCATTACTAGAATACAAGCCAGTGCCAAAGACTTTTCCGAAATTAAGGACAATTCACATCCTATCCAAATTCCTTTTGAATGCTGTAATCACATGCCCGACAAAATCGAAATTCCAAAATTAAAACCTCTCAAATTAAACAATCTCGACGTAGAAGACCTAGATATTGCTAAAAACAAATTGGACCAATATTCCAAAGACTTGGATGACCTCATAAATGAACCTTTTGTAACCAAACACATATCTTGGTTCACATATTTCATAATCACTCTCATCATCCTATTAGTTCTACTTTACATAACTTGTAAATGCAGAAGAAGAAGATGTGGAGCATTGCGAATCCAACCCTCAACGGATAACCCTCCTTCACCTCCTTCAGAGCGAAGCAGAGTATTTACCAAATTTCCTAGACTGATCCCTCCAAGAAAGCGACCCGGTATTAGACCTCAAGAAGAGGACATCGAGTTAACATAGACTTTCATGTGGAGTTTTACCCTTGTCTATTAATTTAGACTATTGTATTTTATCCTTATTACGTTATGTAATGTTTTATTATCACTTACCAATTTTAACTTTTACATTATTTTATTATTTTGCTTTGTATTCATTCAACATTGTTTCAATTTATTTTTGCATTATATTCATTTAACGTTTTAACAATTTTCAAAAGTTGCTGCATAACATCAACTTTTTTATTAAGGGGGAAGTTGTTATATAATATTACACGCTATCTTATTGCGACTTAGCCATAATAAACCTTCACAGGTATATCGTATTTCACGATAACAGCTTCTCTTATTAATTGCTTATCTTCAAGATATCATATTACACCTTTGTTTCTCATAACTTGTGCAGACTGCAGAACTGCAATTCCTTTGTTATATATTTTGCTTACTCAGGTTCTGTATGTTATAAATATGACTAAACACGCTTTGTTGAATCAGTTATTAAACTCACTTAGAATGAAACACTTCTAATTATTATTATATTCCTTCTCCAAGAGCCAACGTTGGCTCCATTAAAGTAAATAAATCTTTTTAAAAAGTCACTCATGTAAACCGTGATCTAACATATATATATATATATATATATATATATATATATATATATATATATATATATATATATATATATATATATATATATATATATATATATATATATATATATATATATATATATATATATATGTTAGATCACGGTTTACATGAGTGACTTTTTAAAAAGATTTATTTACTTTAATGGAGCCAACGTTGGCTTTTGGAGAAGGAATATAATAATAATTAGAAGTGTTTCATTCTAAGTGAGTTTAATAACTGATTCAACAAAGCGTGTTTAGTCATATTTATAACATATATATATATATATATATATATATATATATATATATATATATATATATATATATATATATATATATATATATATATATATATATATATAGCACAATGAAATCTTTTTATTATTAGCGTATTACCATAGTCTGAATTACATCCCAATTTAATGCCCTTAACATGAAACTTCAAGCAAACACAATCAATTTGATTAAATTGCAGCAAAACAGTATTGCATTTTAACTCAAAATACCATTGGTTGTGTATGTCCGTTAATTAGAGTTAGTAGTAGTGGATCACAACAAAAATACAACAGATGAAAGTGTTAATTATTTTTTAATTTTTTTTTACACAAGACCCCCTGAAAAAAAAATCGGTCGCGCCTATGAGATAGTAACCATCGTGATTCGTAATCTATAAATTTTTCTGAAAACAACGGCACCACCCACTATATTCCTTCATCAAGGAGCACACGAAATTACTTTACACCAAGCACTATTAATAGCATACCGATCAATAAAGTATGAATGGAATCTTTTGAGCAGTTTTCGAGAATATGCTAATATTCTATTCTCTTTCATCGGTAAACTAGCTTTATTTGGGAGAGTAGAGAGAAAATAAGTAAATCCCCCTGAAGAATCAACTAAAAACTCTTAGTTTAACATTTGGTTTTAATCCGCTGAATGTCGTATCAGCCAGACACACAGGCGAATGGACATCTAAACACTTTTTGTTTTTTGTAAGTTGGGACCACGAAACGTGTGAGTCCATCGAAATATCGAAAGGAAAAGTGTAAAATGGCATGTTGCGATGCATTGAAAAAAAGACATTATAGATGAATAGGTTTATTGTCTGCGCAGTCATCAAAATTATGAGTGGGTTTTATTTAGTGATTTATGAAACATTTTTTAACGCAAGTATTTATAAATTAAATTGTCGCAATTCTTCGTTGTCTTTGTTATTAATTAACAGTTTAATACACTTATTGGTACTAATGTAAGATACAAAAAGCTTATATACTTACCACTTTCCTCTGGAAATCCATAATAGAAATAACTCTAAAATTATATTCTTAAGAATTTCCTATTTGAAACATTCAGTCAGCGTACATAAAGATTCCACTGGGATAGATCTAGGTGTTTCTGACCTTTACTTTTTCTAAATTTTTTCACACAATTAACTAGTAGAATACCAAATCAAATCTAAAATTGGCTTTAAAATTCACTTTACAGTGCGAGGGATAATTAAGGAAAATTACTATTTTGAAAATAATCTCATTGTGTTGCCCAATAAAAGCAATGAAGGCTCACGTACGGAGTAGGATATAATAGCATAGCGAAAATAAATTACGAAATTTAAGATTAACATTTATTGTTTGCAACATAAAGAGCATGTTAAATTTTTGCTGGGATTACAACAACAATAATATTGAATATAAATTGAATTACCATATTCTGACCTCATTACTGCTAAGAGATATATTATTGTAATATGTCTGATACTATTGTATAATTTATTGAAATTTTTCAAACGGAATGAGTATAATTCATTTTCTTCGTTCAATTGAGATTCAAGATAACCGCTATGTAATTTTGTGCTGACTCTCAATTAACTCGATAATTTTGTAATTTAATTATAGATAATTGTTGGTGATAAGGTGTATAAGGAGAGGTAAAGTAAGTGATGATTTTAATAAATTTCAGTTTCACTTAAAATCCTCCTTTATATATGGAACTTCAGGGACTTAACATTATCGTGTAAAATCTTAAATTAGGTGCAGTAAAATGTTATATAATTGTAAATTATTTATGTTGCCGTGTAAAACAATTTTTTGCCATTTTTATGGCGATTGCTAGACATCATATTTTTGATAATAAAACTAACAGAGATGTATTCATTAAAAGCAGGGCCGTTTCTAAAGATTTGGCCGCTGGTGTGCAAAATCTAAAATACCGTCTCCTACTGAAATAAAAATTGATGAGCGAGGGGGGAAGAAAATTAAAAAAAAAAAATTTCACCGAAATAAAAATTGATGAGGGAGGGGGAAGTCTAAAAAAAATTTAGTAATCTAACCGCCCGCCGCCCCCTCAAAAATAGACGAATGAATGTGTGCGGTGCACACTTCGCACACCTGCTCTACACGGCCCCGATTAAAAGCAAGCAAGCTGAAATTTTTCGTGTGAGGAGTTTTTTAATAGGAAATCTAGCGATCACTAAGATGCATTTTAACTAAAAGTGTAAAAGGGTAAATAAAAACTAAAGGGTAAAGGGTAAATGAAAACAAATTTTTATATAAAATTTTCTGCCACATTCGAATTTCGAGTTGGTCAATTAATTCGGATTTGCAAAATTGGAGAAAAAAATATATTTTAGTCAAAGCTATGAAATAACCGCTGCCCAAGGAATCACTACTTCCGCATCCAGATTTTCTATCCAAGTCTGTATTAACAAAAAAAAATTTGTATGTGGAAATAATTGTTCATGGAACTTTAATAATATAATATTTGAAATAGTCTACCCCAAAAACCCATAAAACGATATGCCACATCGGTAGTGGGGGTGGGGGTGGTGGAAGTAAAAAAAAATTGAGGCCTTTGGTTCTTGCATACACACCAAATTTCAATTTTATTTTTTTTGCCAATAAATTTTTTGAGATCTTAGCTTCTCTTGTATATATTAAATACCAATTTTATGGACTCTTACTTGCTTGATTTGCCTATTTACCCCCCATTTACCCCAATTTATCCACCAACCCTTCAACAGAATAAGATCAAAATATAATCTCATTAAAATACATATGTGTACCAAACTTCAAATCAATATCTTAATCGGTTCCAGAGTAATCGTGCGCGTAAAAAAAGTTACAGACAGACAAAATTTTTTTTGCTCAAACGTAAAATCTCGACGTTTCATGACATTCTAAGCCTATTTGAACAGTAAAAATTTAAATTTAAATTGCGTTACTACACTTCCACAGGATATGGAAGTAACATGAAAATAAATATTTCTTTATTTCTCACTCGGTACTTATCTCGTACTCTATTAGAGATATTAGAAAAACTCAAATTTTATGAATATGTTCCGCTGGCATTCTTCTTGTTTACTGTGTGAAGCAAAATTACTTTACCAGGTAATTTTTTTCATAAAATAATAATATATATAAACCAGGACATGTACAAAAATACGAAAAAAACATTCTAAAATACTGTAAGCGAAAACTTTATTTATTATTAAAGATAGAAGGGTGGTATAGCGACAGAAAGTAAAGTTTAAAGATCAAGGAAGTTTTTGGAATTGATATTTCCTTTTGTTGTTGTCTAGTTTAACCGCAAGAGAAATATTAAAATGCTCCGCGCCTGCAACACAGAGTTGCGCTTGATATCAGTGACTCAACTACGCCTGATCGAGACATATATAGATTACATTAAGGATGGAATACTTGTTTCTTTCCAAAGAATTAATTTATTGAAACACAAATTATTAATTCTGAAACAGACATTGTAAATAATAAATTTAAATGTTTTATTTATATCAGATAAGTGTTTGGATATACATAAAAAACACAATAAGGTTCAAATGCTAGTACTCGTACATTATAAGAATGAACGCGATTTTTTCGTGAATAATTTTGCGGGCACGAAATTTGCTAAAAATATTAACATTTTATGGTTTTGCTAAATTATTTTAAGATAAGAATATTGAAATTGCCAAAGTTATAGTAATTTTCATTATACATAATGTTTATATGTGCATACAAATTACTTATATAAAAGTTTAAAGATTCTTCTCTGCAAAAGTTTGATTGACAAAATTAAATTGGCAAAATGGGTCATACGATGGTTATTATATTTCAGTTCATGAGCTATCATTTCTATACAGGTATCACCATGCCCTTGAATTGTATCTAATAATAAAGTTACCTTGTATCACTTTTTATTAAAATTTGCGCGCAAATATTAAAAGTCTTAACTGGAACGAATTTCCTATTCCCCATTGAATCCCTATAGTCCGTCCGTCAGGTAGTTTTAGGTGGAATTAACTGAAGTTTTGATATTTGGTATAATTATAGAGGTAGGTGTCTAGCACTAAGATTGACATTTTGCACGAAGCAAGCACTGCTCCTCGAGCCGCCATATTGGCAAGATGGCCTCCAAAAACGTTTTTTTTTTAAATATCTCCGTTACCGTTCGCTCTACAATCAAAATACCTATAACCAAAATTACAGAGTAGGAAATTTTCTATAAAACATGTCATATGTATGTTTTCTCTAAAATCAAAGGTTTAGGTACAGCAGTCGAGTGAAGTTGAAATTGTTCGTTTAGTTTTGTCTAAAGGCGTTTTTTTTCATCTCCAATAACTACCGAGAAAATAGACATTATTTCGTTTACGTCTGGAAAGGAGGGTGTTGCGTAAGTCAAGCCAACAGCTTTTGCACATCATCGTCTCGAATAATACGCGAACTTCTCATATCTACATGTTGTTCTGTAGATGCAAAAGAAACTTTGCAAACTCTTTCAATCTCATCGCATACGTTGTGCAAATCCCAACGTTTCACGTGACCTCTCGTCAACAACGAGAGGTCACGTGAAACGTGACATTTCAGCGAGGCCACTGGCCGGGTTAGCTCAGGCGCCCGCTACGCCTCCCACATACAGTCGAGGACCGATAACACGTAACCAGTCGCGCATGCGCGCTCTAGGCCCAAGCATATATAAGGAACTGCAAAGCGCGGAGAACGTCAGTCCAGTTCGAGCAACGAGGAGCAGCAGTAGGCAGCTTTCAGCGAGAATCTGAAGATGGCAGATGGGATTCTGGCGAAACGTCGTTTAGACAACAATGGCTCCAGAAGGAGCCTATCAACTACGTGGGAAAACACCCGGAAGTACACCAACACTTCATAAATATATATGGCAATATGGCTACGCCGGTGGCAGATATTGCTTTGTGCACAATGTGAATTTTAGTTGTAGATACCTAAATCTACAACCCTGCCAAATTTCAAAACTTCCCGACTTAATTCCTGGTAAAGCCTTTTTATATGACCTGACAGGTGGACTACTATGTTTGTCATTATGTTGATAGTGTAAATAAACATTTTTGGTTTTATTCTTTCTCCTCATCCTATGACGCTACAGACCGGTTTCGGGCCTTGGTCTCTTCTAGCTTCCTCTTCCATACTACCCTGTCCAGTGCTGTACTTCTCCATCGCTCTATTTGTGCAATGTTGTGCTCGTCTTCTCTGACTCCATCTTCCCATTTCCTCCTTGGTCTTCCACCGGTGTTCTGCCATCAGTTTTTCCATCGAGAACCTTTTTTGTTGCTCTACTGCCTTCCATCCTCATTACGTGTCCTGCCCACTGCAGCCTTTTTAATCTATATATCCACAGCTGGCTCTTCGAAGAATTGATACAATTTGTGGTTATATCGCATCCTCCAGGTGTCGCCATCATTCACTGGTCCAAGTATTCGCCTTAATTTCTTCCGTTCAAATGCCTTGATTGCGTGTGCCGATTTCTGAGTGAGTGTCCACGTTACCACACCCTATAGTATAAGATTGGTAGGATAATGGTCTTGTATATTCGTAGTTTTGTTTATCGGAGGATGTCCAGTGATCGAAATGTTGATGAAAGTGAGGAATATACTTCGTTGGCTTAGGTGATTCTTTTGCGAATTTCTGTGTCTTCATTTCCATTCTTTGCGATGTTGTTGCTCAAATACGTGAAGTTCTCTACCATTTCCATTTCCGATCGCAAAATTCTGTCGGATCCTGTTGGACCTGGCTTGTGTGATAATCTTGGTTTTAGCTCTGTTTATTTTTAGTCTGACTTCTTTGTCGTTGGTTTCCAAATTTATATGTTTCCTTGGCAGAAATAATTGTACGAGTCATGGTGTTAATGTCACCTGCGTAAACTACGAGCTAGGTGGATTTGTTAATAAGTGTGTTTGTCCCTTCTATTCACATTTGTCTGATAACATATTCTAAGGCTATTTTAAACAATAATAGTGCCATCCCATCTCCTTGTTTAGGACCTTGTATACTACACACTTATTTTGCGTTGGTATACTTGCATATGAAATACTTATTGTATTGGGGAACTAGCTGAGTTCCAACGTATTTTTATTTAAAAAAAAAACTATTAGGTTAATATCTTCACTAAATCCCTTGAAGTTATGTCGATAAATTTTTATAATTATATATAATATATATTATAAGCTTAATGCAACACACTTTCCTCAACAGAATAGTGTGCACGGCCACGACACAAGAGGTTGTAGTCTAATTTACAATCAATAAATTTAACTCTAGCATGTACAAGAAAGGACTTTTCTATTGTGTGGAACAGTTTTCAACAAAGTTAAAACAGGAGGCGAACAAAAAAAGAAAGTTTGTCTATTTCTTTGCGACCACTACTTTTATTCCTTACATGAATTTTATAATTTCGACTTAGTCAGTTAACTTTCATTATTTAAAGAGAAGTATTTTTAATATTTTATTGTAGTTATATGTAAATTTTGTTTTGTAAAATAGGATACCTGTATGTATTCTGTATTTTTAAAAATTCATTACAAATTTTGACTCGAAATTCGAATCCGGCGACAAATTTCCGGCGATTAACAAATATACAGAAACTAAAACCAGATTCTTATGTAAAATAAGAAATAATTCCAATACATCGTGTGTTCAAAGATCTTTAATTTGCTGATGTGTCAGTCTGGTGCCAGCTAATTAATTCTTTAAATCTTTCAACTTCTTAACTAACATATAACATTAGTTCCTTAGAAATCATGTTAGTTTTAATCTTTCAGGGTACATCGTCAGTTCGTTAATGGTACTAGTAAAACTTTTATTAATATCCAGTCTATCAATTATTTTAATGCACTTCTATTTCTATCATGGTATATAGTTATTTACCGCATAGTATAGAAGGTAAGGTACCTTCTCTCATATTTATATACTCGCTTTTCCCATAAACAGTGCTTGAGTTCTATAAAATGCAATTAAAATATTACCATAATTAATACTTTATGTGGGTATGAACGATTAATCAGCCATAGATAATTTAAAATTAATATGAAATATAAATTATTTAATTACCATAAAATTATTTTTACCGACTGATCTACAAGGTTACGGGCATACTTAATATGCAATGAAAATACTCTTAAATGCATTATTATGTTTCGGTAGTACATAATACTTATGATTAACAAGTGTGCCATGTAGTGTGACAGACAATGGCACATCCTTCGACAGAGGCGCAGGCAGTGCGGGTTCAAATTATACGAGTCGAAAGGGTTTGTAAAACTGTGGATTTCGTGTATCTACAAAGGAAGCACGTTAAAAATTTCTACCCGCGGTAACAAATTTGTCTTTATAAACGAAAAAATTACGTCAATTAAAACTACTAAATATATGTTGACATGGATAGGTGACCACGTTTAAAATATTAGTTTGTCAGTTGCTGAATTTCGAATTTTAATTAAAAAATGGAGACTTTTTGATTCTTTTTTTAGGTAGGTTCTGGAAAATAATTCCTATGCCACATGTAGCGGTGTATAGAATATTTTTTAGACATTCTTCAGCACTTTGAACATTTTCAATAGTTAATAGATCCACGAAAGAAAAGTCATATCCACCTGACTACCTCATCATATTCTTATGTTTTTGGGGTCCGTGAATACGAATCCGAAGTCAGATTTGCTCTATCACGTCAAGCTTGTTCCCTAACCTTAAAAAATAGTCAAAAACACTAAAGTCGCACTATTAAAGGTTGAACTATAACTCTTACGATTGAAACCGTTCTCCGTTGACAACTTTTTGAGAAAGTGGCACTAATTTTTTGGAATTTCACGTTCTAATATTTCACTTGAAGTGATATTTTCCAAAAAAGATTTAACGAAAAAGCAATAATTATAACATTGATTATTATTAGTTAACACTTGTCTTTGTGAAACGGAGACTACCGAGATTGGCCTGTAAAGAGGACACAGGGACATCATATGTTTCTTCGATTTGGGATTTTTGTGGTGAAGTAGGATGATATTGATGATATACATTGGAGACGGGAACAATTCGAAAAGCAGTCAAAGATTTATTGCACATTGTACTTACATCTTATATTAGTTTAAAAAGAAAAATGGCACTATTCTTAATCAGAGGAGAGGTGCTAAAGCTGCAATTACAAGAATTGGAAACTTTTTGTCAAAAAATGAAAGGCACGAGTTAGATGTTTTACAGTACACAACAAGAGAGGAAGCTTTAAAGCGAGCATTTGAGAAATTCAGTGATGCACAAGATGATATTGACAGAAGTACCAGTACTTCTGATGAAACAAAGAATTCAGTTAGAGCATAATTATTTTGATTTGTTAGCAAAACTAAAATGGTTGATTGCAACTGATTCACAGAATAGCTCGATTGCACGTCATTCTAGTCACTCAGCCGTAACTGCTAAAATGCCTGAAATAGTTACAAAAAAATTTACTTGTTTGCAACAAAATTAAGCTAGATTTTTTGATATTTTTGAGGCACTTGTCATGAAAAATGCGGATTTGGTTGATGCACAAAAATTTGTTTATGTAAAATCGCCTCAAATTAATCGAGACGTTGTCTCTTAACTCAGCAAATTTACAGGTAGCTTTGAAAATATTGACTGATAGATTTAAAATCAGCTAGCCACAATCTATTCCCACATAAAAGGATTAGTAGAACTTCCATCGCAGAACTTCCATCACAGTCCACATATGGTGAAGGGAGACAGAGCACGAATGACAACAAAGTGAATGTCTTAGGGAGACAAGAAGGGAGCATAACGTAGTTAGTAAGTGACTGCGGCGAATCCACAGGTTAAGCAACCACGGGTGATCCATTGTTCGGAGGGAATGGGTTACCGCCCTACGTTGAGAATACTAATTTACGGAACTAACGTTTCCCCGCAGATTGCTTTGTGTCCCTTGAAAGCTCACAGGATGACCCATCCAAAATCTTTGGTGGTTTTAACATTGTAACTTATCTTCAACCTAGTTCGATCGATTGAAAAAGTCGTTAGTACTTAGGTTCCCATTGAAATTTGGACCCAATTTCAACCATTCTCCCATCATTCTATGGAACTCAAATTAAGTGCATACTAATCAGTTCAAAGTCTAGTTCAATCCACCACAAGGTGGCGCTTATCCTCCTACAGGCAACTCCCTATAGGGATCTCGGTAGTCTCCTTTGTCTGAATTTTTTGTTATTAAGATGACTCCCGGAGAGCAGTCATTTTAATTTCCGTGGATATTTATATTGAAGTACTGCGGTTCAAGAATCTTCCTGAATGATTCATACTCTCGAATCGAGCTTCGGCACTATGACATGCTAATCATCCCGTTCGTTGATAAAAAATTTCTTTATTCACTTGTGCTATAAATAACTATTAATTTACTTTCCTGCTTCAGGTTTTATATTGTTTTTAAATATACAGCACTTAAATTACTGGAATTAAATGCGAAATTATGAAATACATATTTAAATAAATAATAAGCGTGCTTTAATTAAAATTAAATTTTTTTAACTTATTAATATTTAATATCTAAATATATTATTAACAATGATAAATGGCGCCTACCATCATAATTTTCAATTTATTCACTTATTGTATCTGAAGAAATAATTATAACGAATTTTTAATAACAGTCTATTATAATTCCATAACATATTTGACACGGTCTAAATAAGACCTTGATAATACATGCAATCCCTGTGACATTTACACGTAATTCAATAAGATTTGTTGTGGAAACTCATAGGCAAACATTATGACTTTTCTTAAAATGTAACGAAAAATGAAATGTAATATTTCACTGTGTATTTTACATATGTATAATTAAGTAGAGCGTGAGGACGATTAACCATTTGAGGTTGTCATCCCCAAAAGGGAAGACTGGAACCCACTCGAGGACATACTCAGGCCTGCCGATATCGTCTGGTATACAGACGGATCGAGGTTTGAGGAAAGTGCTGGAGCGGGGATATACGGTGAAAGGCCCAGAGCTGAACTTTCTTATGCCCTGGGCAAATTCGCCACGGTATTCCAGACCGAGACCTTTGCTATTTTGGTCTGCGCACAGGAGAATATTCGAAGGAAATATTCCAACAAGCACATATATATATGTAGCTATAGTCAGGCGGCCCTCAGGGCATCAGTCCGGATCAAGTCAAAACTGGTTCAAAACTGTAAACAGGCACTCTGTGAACTTGGCTCATCCAACTGGGTCAAGCTTCTCTGGGTGCCTGGACACAGCAACATCGAGGGTAACGAGCGGGCAGACGCTCTGGCCAGAGGGGGTTCTCAGATGCCTCTACTGGGTCCGGAGCCTGCTCTCGGCTACCCTAGATCAAGTGCCAATAAGTCAGTAGAGAACTGGACACGGTCCCAGGATTCCGGCAAGCAAAGCTCCTGATTTCAGGGCCCTTGCCGAAGCGAGCAGAACAAATCCTGCGACTAAGCAGGACACAGGTCAGAATCGTGGTAAGTCTCTTGACTGGACACGACTCTTTCAAAAAACATCTGCACACTATAGGGGTGGTTGATAACCCCGACTGCAGGTTCTGCGGGGACGAGGAGGAGACTTCCATCCACGTCCTTACTTCCTGCCCTAGTCTTATGAACTTGAGGCACAAACACTTCGGCATTGGTTTTCCGGTGCTGGAGGAAATAAGGAATGCCCCTATAGGAAGGATCTTGGCCTTTGAATTAGAATCCGGCTTGAATGGGGAAATTCAATAAATTTGTAGCGGTAGCACAATGGGCCACAAGGCCTGAGTGCGGCGACCCTTCGTCGCCCCGCTAAAAGAAGAAGAAGAATAAAGAAGAGGACGATTAACAGAAAGAACGTACATTTTAACCTCCCCGAAAAATTGTGGGATGTTACTAAAATTGGTCCAAAATCGAAAATTGAGATAACATCAGATCTTTACATTCTGAGATCCCAGGAATCCGAACCACTAAAAAGCAGTAAAAATTCTGATTTCAGCGATATATCACACTTCGATTTGGTTTCCGTGAAAAAAATTAAAAAGCAAAGAAAAAGTGAAGCATAAGATCGCTTTTCGCGTGGCACGGTCGATGCGCGGAGCCATTGCGCCGTACAACTCGTCACGTCACGTGAATTCCTATTCAACAACATTGAGGTCAGGGTTTACCACCGCGGCGCTGGTATCACCGGCAATATGGTCGCAAACTGGCGCAAAGCCGTACCATTTGTTTACAAAGCACAGTGTTATTGAATAGATGTTATGGTTTAGACAGGATTACTTTTAGTGCCATTATGGCACACAATTTAGTGCTCTTTTCGACTTTAAAGATCCGCCGGGTTGGGAGGTTCCAGTCACTTCCAGTAGCTGCCGATTTTTTGGTATGAATCAATTAACCTTGATCAACTAAAAATATATTTTTGTTACGATTTGTTTTCGTTTGGTTCTTTTTATTCACAACGCCTTCACGTAGTCCAATATCGCCATCTTGGTAGACACTTTATGATCCGTGCAGTGTTCTAGTTGGCCTCTCTCTATATGGAACGTCTGACAGAGTCACGCCATCTGTCGCGGTTGACCAAAGCTCTATCTCATCATCTGTCTCATCAACTCTTTGGTTACATCAGCCCAACGGGCGTCATATTCGCCTTTTGCCATCTGATTTTTTCTAATGGACAATATAGGACGATTTATGAGATGGTTTGTCAAGGGAATTCGTATCAAACGTCTCCACTCCTACATCTCGAAAACACTAATACGCCATCTATTTGCCTCCAATGGTCTATGTCTCAGAGGTGTAAAGGCAGAGCCACTAAAATAAGTCTTCTGAATAAGAGAATCTTTGTTGATATTGGGAACTGTTTGTTTGATTCTTAGCCACGTTTCTTCGAAAATGATTCAACTTATTAGGAAAAATATTGTTATAAATGCATTCTCCGCAATTTTAGAGCGAAGTAATAAAAACTGAAATAAGAAAGAGAACAACAATGTGGCATAATGCTAAAACAATATTCCATAAAGAAAACCCCCAAAGCAGTACTTGATGCAGTGGATTGGGAGTGCTGGAGTAAACTTCCACACATTGTCGTAGGGATTTTTACGTAGGCCAAAGTGCAACTTTCACGCATGCACTTCAAAACAGTTGCAACTGTGTACGAATCCTTTATCATAGAAAATATATTTTTTTAATCGTTTTATTTATGTTAATGTCCTGGTGGAGTTTAGTCGCATGATATTGCCACCACGCAACTAGGACACACTCATGCACGCATAGACAATATACAACACTTACTCCTTGCGAAATTTCCATTTGCCGCAGCTAAAACTCGAACGCAGGATATATAACAGCGACTAGCCATGTTGTCCCACTCAACAACGGACTAGCTCACTACTAGAATCTCGGTAATGCCACTAAACATCCTTACTCTAGACAGGATTAGAACCCGACACTCACTGCTCTTAAGCCTAACACGTAAGCCACTGAGTCCGTTGCTGTACTCGTATAGTTGCCTACAATTGTATAGAACACAAAAGAAGACCATAAAAACCTGCCACAAGATTATCAAAGTCGACGCTATTACATGTTTACAAGAGTACTACAGAGCCGTACTTCAAATTTTTGCGTATTAGAATGAACAAAACAATACTAGAGATCTAAAAATCATATTTTCGGTAGAAACTTAATGACATTGACAGATAAATTCAAAGTTCCTGTTAGCTTGGTATTAACGCCGACAATAAATTCCGCGCCGTTCTAGTTAGGAGGTGATTCGCGTAACTGTATCACAATAGTTAGAAATCTTAATTAAAAGAGGCGTGTTCCCATTTATTTCTTATCTTAATCATGCCAGATCATAAGAGTACATTGATGTTTTTTCTATTAAGTAATACATTATAATTAGTATTTAGTGTAGTGGAACTAAAAATAAAGCAAGCCCCGGTCTCCCCTTATATTAGCTCGATCGGCAGCTTTGAGTTTTATATGTGCAGTATAAAAATGGAGTGAACTATAACTTCTAAGCATACACTTCTTACAGTTCCAACTGTGTACGAATTTTTTTATCGTAGAAAATTTAATTTTTTATTCGTTCTATTTATGTTAATGGCGGAGTCGAAGGCTACTTTCACCACGCAACCAGGACACACTCATGCACGCATAGACAATATCACAAACTCAACAGCGGCCTAACCCACTGCTAGAATCTCGGTAACGTCACTAAACATCCTTGCTCTCAACAGAAATTAAACCCGAGACCCACAGTTCTTAAGCCTAACACGTAAGCCACCGTTGCGTTGCTGTACTTGTAACATCTTTTCAGTACATATATGTTATTTAAGAGACTCATTGATGGTAAATCTGTCACTCAGCTAGAGTTTCCATAACAACTTAACCAATTCCGTAAATTGTTGAAGGTTTTCGATGAGTTTTCTTTTTGCATTACCTGTGCTAAATACGCTTCCGTGGAGGACGATGATTCATCTATCTCTATCCAACTGACTTGAAAAGCAAAGACTGAATGAGCCAAAATACGGTCCAAAATTCCCAAAGAGCGCATGTTCATGAAAATTCAATAATGTTACCTAACTTATCTTTATTTAAATTACAGCTTTAGAAGTAGGCATTTCAATACAAGCGAAATTGCCAAATGGCAAGATTTTCAAAAAAAAATGATTTGAATTTTTTATATATGTACAAAAAAATTAAACACCATAAATAACACAGGTCTGCAAATTGGGAGGGTCCTAAAAGCTGTCTGGCAATTTGGAAACCTTTCCTACGTAATTTTTCGCATAGAATTCAAATCTGGCCGTAAAATTTACCCATCACGTCAGAATTTTCAAATATTTGAAGTTAAATTATCAAAAAATTATTTTTTGGCTATGTTTGGGAAATAAAAAAAAATCAGGTCATTTCTGTTGGTTGCATCGTCCAGTACTACCTTTCCCCTTCAAAATTAGTTTTCGATTGTCCATCTACGATTTCTCTTGTCGGAGTTATGACTTTATAATTTGAATATTTATAATAAGTTGCTAAATGAATATCAGAGATTTTAAAGCGATGGCTCTTTGAGTCTCAGTCTCAAACAAAAGTCATTATACCCACAAGCTCTTAATTTAAAAACCATAAACCATAAACTGGTATACTTAAATTCCAACGAATCGAACAGCCCTATAACCTGAACTCATAAATACTAAACCCAACAACAACTCTAAACTTAATATCATAACAACTTATGAATCCTAAACCTATGAACGCTAAACCCATGAATCATAAATTTATGAGTCCTAAATCTACTTTGACTCGTAAACTCATGAACCTTAAATCCATAAACCGTAAACTCATAAACTTTAAGCCAATAAATCGCAAATCTAAAAAGTCTAAACTCATAAAACCTAAACCCATGATCCCTAAACTCACATCATGTCGATAATACCTATAAATCATAATCCCAAAAACCCTAAACACATAAACAAACACAAACTATAAACCTTTAAATCCAAAATTCATAAGCAGTAAGCCTTAAAATATCTCTGTGCCCATAAACTTGAAGGTACGGATGGGTTAATGAGTTTTGAGTTCAACGGTGTGTCGTTCTGACTACTATTTCTAGCATTAAATCTTATTCAAGTACTCAAAAATAATGGATTTTCTTATCTTTCTGGGGGAAATTCGTTGAGGGTAGTTTTTAACCAGTTTTTCCCAGAACTACTGCTCGCTTTAAATTTTGTCCGGGCATTCCAAATCACGACTACTTTCTGGCGAAAATTCATTATGGGCAGTTTTTAATCATCGTTCTCACGACTACTGCTCGCTTTGAATTCTGAGCTTTGAAAGATTTGAAAAGTTATTTTAAAGCTTCATCAGTTTCTCGTTTTTGCATTTTGAGTGCATGAATTTTGAGTTTATGAATTTCAAGTTAAGGAGATTTTGATTTACAGAGGTTTAAAACTCAGACTCTGAGTTTGTGAATTTAGGCGTTATAGGTTTTCATGTTTGGGGTTTCTGGTGAGTAGATTTGGATCTTTAAGATTTTGAGTTTATTTCACATGTTTAGGGTTTTCGATTAAGGGCTTATGAGCTTAGGTTGTATCGGTATAGGATTTATGGCTATAGGGCTAACAGGTTTAGCTTTGATTGGTTTGTGTGCTTACGGCATATGGAACTAAGTTGGTTGAAGGGCTGATCGATCTTTTACTTAGAATTTATGGGCTTTGTGTTCCTGGATTTAAGTTTTATATAATCTGGGTGAGAAGCTTATTGGGTTTCCATCATAAAGCTAATGGGTTCATGGCTTATTATTTACGGTATTATACCTATAAGTCATTATGAGTTTGGATTTAAGGTTCAAATTCAAAGAGCCTTTGCTTTAAAATATCTGAACTTCTTATAAATATTCAAATTTATCATAACTCCAATAAGACAAATCGTAGATGGGCAATTGAAACCTCATTTTAAAGGGAAAGTAGTACTAGATGATGCAGAGCAGAAATGAGTTCAACTTCTTTTTATTTCCTATATATAATAAAATATGGTCAAACGTGGCCAATGTGGTCATTTAAGCTCAAATATCTCAAAACTTTGACGTGATGAGACAAGATTCAAGTTCTACACGAAAAATTACTTTAGAAATCCCTCCTATTTTTTTAAACAGCTGAACCTTCCAGATCTGTATAATTAGTCTTAAAATTTCAGCACTAAAAAAACATTGATAACCGTCGACTAAATATTCAAACTTTTTGGAAAGAATTTTGTTACCTATAAGACAGTGGGATGGGATTACGTTCAAATTAATTTTGCAGCCAAGACGGAACGCAAAAATGGAAGATGAAAAATGTTTTTTTAACACGGCTAACGAAAAAAGTCAGCACCCAAAACATTATTTAGGCATTCAGTTATGGACAAATTTATTGGAAAACGTGTGCGTATCGGTAAAATTGTTAATTTTTGGTATGAAGACGCCTAGGAGAAAGTTGCGTCAGAAGCTTCTTTAGCTCATGAACCTTGAGGGAATCAGAACCAAACCATTTTTTTTTTCAGTCGTATTATTTAGATTAAAGTCGTTGAACAGTTTAACCATAGATCCACCACTTAATCAGGGCACACGCACGCACAGACAACATCAAAACACCCATTACCTGTGACATTGCCATCTGAAACTCGAACTCAGGAGCGATGAGAGCGACTAGCCCATGTTGCCTTATTTCACTGCAATCTAGCCGACTTGCTACCATATCGGTAACGTATTAAAACCGCTGCCCAAGGAATCACTACTTCCACATCCAGATTTTTTATCTAAGTCACTCACAACGAAAAAATTTTGAATGTGGAAATAATTGTTTATGGAACTTTAATAATATAATATTTGAAATCCTCTACCCCAAAAACCCATAAAACGATACCCCACATCGGTAGCGGGGAGGGGGTGGTGATAGAGGGGGTAGTGGGGGTGGATGAAGTAAAAAACATTTTGAGGTTTCTAGTTCTTGTACACACCCCAAATCACATTTTTTTCCATCCCCTTTAATAATGGGGTGGGGGTGGTACTGGGGGTGGCTAATGCCGAAATTTTTTTTGAGACCTCGGCTTCTCTTGTATATACTAAATATCAATTTTATGGACTCTTACCTGCTTGATTTACCTATTTTCCCCAAATTTACCTCAATTTACCCCCCAACCCTTCGACGGAACAAGATGGAAATACAATCTAGTTCTAGATCTCGTTAAAGTATATATGTGTACCAAATATCAATATCAATATCTCAAACGGTTCCAGAGTAAACGTGCGCACAAAAAAAGTTACAGACAGACCGACAGACCGACAGACAGAAATTTTTTTTTGCTCAAACTTAAAATCTCGACGTTTCGTGACATTCTAAGCGCCTATGTGAACAATAAAAATTAAAAAAAAATTTTTTGTCGTAACTATACTTCCACTGGATGTGGAAGTAAAAACTAAACATTCATAGGTACTTTGACCTCGACAAAATTACTTCCACATCCAGTGGAAGTATAGTAACGACAAAAAATTTTTTTAAAAATTTGTATTGTTCTAATAGGCTTAGAATGTCATGAAACGTCGAGATTTCAAATTTGAGCGAAAAAAAAATTTCTGTCTGTCGGTCTGTAACTTTTTTTTGTGCGCACGTTTACTCTGGAACCGTTTGAGATATTGAATTGAAATTTGGTACACATACGTACTTTAACGAAATCTAGAACTAGATTATATTTTCATTTTGTTCCGTCGAAGGGTTGGGGGGTAAATTGGGGTAAATTTGGAGTAAATAGGTAAATCAAGCAGGTAAGAGTTCATAAAATTGATATTTAGTATAAACAAGAGAAGCTGAGGTCTCAAAAAAAAATTTGGCATTACTCACCCCCATTACCACCCCCACCCCATTATTAAAGGGGATGAAAAAAAGTGATTTAGTGTGTGTACAAGAACCAGAAACCTCAAAATATTTTTTTACTTTATCCACCCCCCGCTCCCACCCCGTCACCACCCCCCACCCCACTACCGATGTGGGGTATAGTTTTATGGGTTTTTGTGGTAGAGGATTTCAAATATTATATTATTAAAGTTCCATAAACAATTATTTCCAGATACAAAATTTTTTCGTTGTGTGACTTGGATAAAAAATCCGGGTGTGGAAGTAGTGATTCCTTGTTTTTTATATCTTGGTGGAACCTCTCACTTTGCTTTGCACTAACTGCACCCAGATTTTTGAAGAAGTAGTCCAATCTACGATCGGCATATAAAGTAGGCTTTCTTACTCACATTTTGAAAGCGCAAAGTCGACGTTTGCCTGTGAATAATATCACTTTGCCGCACGTCTTCCATAACAACGTATGACAAAGTACTTTGAGGTACACTTCAGTGCATCTGCACTTAAACAAGCCTGGTTGGAACATTGACAATGTATTTTTAGGAAATAATATTGACCCAAAACTGTTTTTAATATAATGAGAGTTGATGCAAGAGTAACAATAATTGTTAAAGGCCTGGGTCCCAAAGGCTACTAAACAGCGAACGAAGGATAGGGTGGTCACCCTGTGTCTCGAACAAAGCTTTAATATTTATCGTGCAGTACCCCCTCTGCAATACACTGGTGAGGAAGGGGTCTTACACGGCCGACTAGTCAGGTCTTTAAGGTGGTGCAGGATGGTCAAATATATAAAGACAACGTCATTCTAATCAAACATTTAATAACGATATATCGGTACGAGTACAATATCTCACACAATATAACCTAATAAGTGTGGCCCACACTCTTAATCTAACATACACAAAATATCTTACTAATAAACTATTGATAAATATACGTAAAGGTCATATACAGGAAGACTGAAAAAATAACTTTATGTGGTCCAAGGTACGGAAAAACTTAAATTGCTCAAAACTATTGAAATATATTTGTAAAATAAAGCAAAACTATTTAATTATTAGAGTAACGATACACAAAATATGCCAGATATTACTGAAATTTACTGCCTAAAAGTTTATTTCGGTTGCTTGTATTTCCAATAATCATCACCGAATTCGGTACTACTGGCGGGAACTGGGTGATCTTTTATCCCTATAAACAGGATCCGACTTTTCACGTAAAGCATCTGGACAGAAAATTGATTGAAAGTATGTCCGTCCTGAAAGCGTAAAAAAATAGATAAATGTTTGCTGTGTTTAAATTAATATATCGGAACGTCCAGTGGCAGCATTGTTCATGAAGGAATATTTGAATTACAAAAGTTTAGAGGTCACTTATTCGTGAATTAATCATGTATAAAAACATATTACTAAACATTATGTCTACCGTGAAAAATAAATGGCTAATATTAAATAAATTTACTTGAAATAAACTGTCTATTTTTACATCGTATCACAACCAGTTCAGTCTATCTCAAACTAAAATCTATGACATTAAACTTCAATTAATTATATTTTTTTGACGCACAACACATGATTATAAAGATAATAATAAGACCGTGTTTTGTAGATATTGTAGCATAATATGTCACTCTTACTCATTGATAGTAACAGTAACTCTTTAATATTTAAAGGTACAAAACTTTAAATTTCAATAGCATAACTATGCTGGCCAAGGAACTTCAGTTTTGTACAGCCACATGATGATGTTACATAATTTATGGCATATATTTAAGAATATGACGATTGAACCAAAAATGATTTAGTAAATTATAATAATATTAATAAATTGTATATTACAACAATAATAATAATAATATAACAAATCAACTGCCGGAAATGAAACAGGTTAGCTTCTTTGAACAACTCTTTAGTTGGGCAAGTATAATTTTAATTATGTATTGTATTAATGATCCATTTTTGTATTACATTTAAATTTTTTGTACGATACTCGTTCACGCTTCTCCAACCAATTATAACTTGTTTTAACTGTGACTTAACTAGGCATAATATACAGTTTTGAGTTGATTAACGTTAAGGATAGGATTTTGCAGAGCAAGAGGGAAATATGTGTTTATTTTCGGTTTATTATAAATATTTAAAAAATTATAAATGGTATAATTTTAAAAATGCCACCTTCACATGGTTTTTTTTACATACTAACAGTTATTGAACGTTTCACTCGTTGGCCGGATGCTTATCCTTTATCGGACATTACTGCAGAAACTGTTGCTAAAACTTTATTTCAAAATTATATCTGTCGCTTTGGCATCCCAGTTCGTGTCACAACTGATCAGGGAGTTCAGTTCGAATCAAATCTTTTTCGTGAACTTTCAAAATTTTTAGGTTTTCATCGAATTCACACAACTTCATATCACCCAGAATCCAATGGCATGATAGAAAGATTTCACAAAACCTTTAAGACTGCATTAATCGCCAGAGCTAACTCAGTTCATTTGTTTGATGAACTACCAATTATTTTATTAGGTTTACGAGCAATGCCTAAAGATGATTTATTTTGTTAATCTGCAGAAATTGTTTACGGCCAAACTTTACATCTCCCTGGTGAATATTTTATTAAATCACATCGTACTAAAGCGCCTTTATTTATTAACAAATTACAAAACTATTTCAATAACTTACATTTCATAAATCCACAGTTAAAGATTATGCTATGTTTAGTTTTTTAATTATTTATAATAAACCGAAAATAAATGCATATTCCTCTCTCACTCTCCAAAATCCTATCCTTAAGGTAGCTTTTCAGGTATTTAATCTTAACAGCATTACTCCTAACTTTTCTACTACATGTTTAACTTGTAAATTCCAACGGAAGTGTCTGTCAAAAATTATGCCTAAATATTTTATGGATTCTGATTCAGGTATGCTTAAATTATTGCCAATATGTATCGGGCCAAGATTAGATAAGTTGCTAGCATAAGAAGTAAATAGTAAATACACTGTTTTATTAAAATTTATTGTTTATTGGCATCAAACCAATTAATTTAAATTCTTGTCCAGCCGTTGTTTTTAAGTTTTCCCATGACTTTGCTATAAAGACTATAACTGTATCATCAGCAAAATTTGTGCCGTTGAAACTTAGCAGGTTATTGACATATATAGAAAACAGGATCGGCCCCAAAACTGCACCTTGAGGGACGACATATTTTATATAGGCAGGTTTGCAAAGCGTAGCATCTATCTTCACATACTACGTACGATTGGACAGATAACTTTTTATCAAATCATAAGCATTTCCCCTTAAGCCACAGTTTTCAAACTTACTTAGAAGTCGAGTGAGACATACCGTATCGAATGCTTTTCTGAGGTCAACGAATTCGCACAGATAGAGAGTTTGGTCATTCAATGCGCTGTAGATGTATTGTGTTAAGTAAGCTATTGGGTCCTCAGTTGATCTGTTTTCCGGAAACTTAAATTGCCAAGATGAAAAGATATCATATTTATTAAGAAAATGCGTTAGCCTAGTTTTTTATAATGTTTTTAAAAATCTTTGCAATATTGGAAATGAGTGACAAGGGTCTATAATTTACTAAATTTTCAGTATCACCACCTTTATGTATTGGTTCCATGATTACCTATTTTAAGAGCTTTTGGAAAATTTTCATTAGTGATGTTTTTGTTAAATATATAACTTAATATACTCGCTAAAGTCTTGGCAGACGAAGCATTAATTTTTTGGAGAATTTAGGGGTAAATAAAATTAAAGTAGATAAACTTAAAAAAAAGTCATATGCTGTTTTTTTAAAATTCTTATGCTAACGGTGGAAATATTTTTTTAAATATCCACTTGAAATAGACAGCCGTGCATATAAAAAAATCTTGTTGGTTATAATAATTATTTTTTATCCTTTAATTCTTGGTCGACTAATATAAAAAATGATATTATTTTCTAATTAAGCAGTTTACTTGTAGTAACTGATTAACTTCTTATTTAGCTTGAATAAATTAGCATATTCCAATAAGTTTTTTCATCAATCAAATACGTCCGCTTTGATGGTTTCAAGTTTCACTTTCGATAAAATTGATCTAGCTGTTCATTTTTGTCATCAAACAAAGGTCACCCAATACTACATAGTATATATTTCGTTATAACGGTCTATTTATTAAACAAATTATGCAATATGTTAATTTTAAAATATCAAATACTGTACCACGGCTATATTAAAATAACTAGAGTATAAAAGCTAAAACTATTTAATAATTTGTTCAAGGATTGTCGTATTAATCAATATGAATAAATGAAGGTAAAATTGGAATAAAACTACAATACGTTGTAGAACTTTGACTTGTTTTCAATACAGTAGAACAACCCTTGACATTGAATTGTTCTGATCATATTTGCTCGTCGAAGTACGACCAAAATTATTATTTTAAATCTGTATTAGTATAGTTGAGGAAATTGATATAGCAGAACGAAAGAGCGAGGAGAGTAGCAGTAGCCTTTGTCGGTAGCTTTTGTCGGCTTTGGCTGTTCTAACGGCAAGTTCTTCAACGACCTGGCTTATCCCGCTGGCCCATTCACAATATCTCTTGTCGCTAGTATACTTTAAAAGTAACTTTAAAGGACGTATATAATGTATACGGACGTAGTCTAGTGGAAGGTAGAGCATGCTTAGATGAGTTCAAAAAACTTCCAAACTTACTCTCTAAAGATAACCGTTTTCAAGATACGGGGATGTGATTATGGACCAATATTTCAATCCGCCAAATTTCTGAAACGCCTGTACATATTTGGTGAGAAGAGAACATAATACTCTATAAGTCCTATCAGAAGCATAAATTACTTGAAAAATTTTGCAGGACCGGACTCAATTTTTTTAATGTTTGCTCTCAGTGCACGTTAACATCAACCTTTGGGAAATGTTAATAAGCGTTTGGAAGACAATAGACCAGTATGTAAAATAATGCCATGATATTTGAAGGCACATCTACGGTTATTTCTTTATAAATTTTCGAAAATATTGATTCATTAAATTTTAAATTCTATATAGTACAGTAATTAGAGGTTTTAACTTCGGAATAATGTCATATTAAACGGATTTCGTTCATTTTTGGCAGTATAATAGTAAATGCTTCACAGAAAAGTTTCTATATTGTGTGGGGGCTTGCTAATCTATAGAGGGTGGATGCCACCCCCTCTCAGGGTGGCTCTTAAAAAATATAAATTTTGATTGGAGCTGAAGTAGAATCAAATTTTAAGAAGAAAAGATTCTATGCAATTTTTCACATGAATTGATAGTTTTTAAGTTATAACGATTTCAAAATTGCGATTTTAGCTTAAAAAAAAAGGTATTTCCAAACGGCTTTCGTCAAGTATCTCGAAAAGTATTACTTTATCGGAAAAATGTTACAGACCAATTACAGAAAGTACGAACTGGGAATTAATTATATTTTTTGTTTATTGATGTAGGATTAATAATTTCGGAGATATTTAAGTTTATATTTGGGTATCCAAGGGTTTCGAAATTACCTTTAAAATTTAATGCATTTTTTTCTAAAGCAAGTGCTTTAAATGAGCAAAAAAATTTGAGCTTCTAGGTAATGCTACATCTTAACGAAAAACTCTATTTTATATAATTTTTTTAAATTACTGGTTAATTAGAGTAACAAAATGGCGACCATTTTATAAAAAAATATATAAATACGCACATTTTTCCGTCATAACTTCTTTATTTCTTATGCTACAGGAACGAGAAAAAAATAATTTGAAATCGCAATTAATTGTCTTTAATTTCATTTCTTAGCATGCGTGGACGTAGGTGTCAGAATTTCTGAGATATTTAACATTTAAACTGCAAATTTCGTCTTATAAACGTTCGAATGCCATTTGTAAACTTTCATATCTCCGGAACTATTAAATCTATGTAAATAAATAAACAAGCGAAATTCATTATCAGTTTATGAGCTTTATTTTAAAATACCTTTATAGTTTAAACTGTACTTATTTCTAAAGCAAGTGCTATATACAAACCAAAAAATTTGAGCATCTACGTCATGCTATATATTAACGAGAAACAGTGTTTGAAATTCCTTTTTTTTAATTACTGGCTAATTACATTAACAAAATGGCGACGTTGTTATTAAAAAAATGTGTAGACGCACATTGCTTCGGTCATAACTTCTTTGTTTTTATGCTACAGAAACAAATAAAAAAACAGTTGAAAGCTTAATTAATAACCTGTTATTCTACTTATTAGCATCCTTGACGTAGGTGTCACAGTTTCTGAGGTATTTAGCTCTTATTCTAAATAATTATCTTATGAACACTTGGATGCCAAATGTAAAACTTAAATATCTCCGAAATTATTAATCCTACATCAATAAACAAAAAGTATAATTAATTCCCAGTTTGTACTTTCTGTAATTGGTCTGTAACATTTTTTCGATAAAGTAATACTTTTCGAGATACTTGACGAAAGCCGTTTGGAAATATCTTTTTTTTTAAGCTAAAATCGCCATTTTGAAGTCGTTATAACTTAAAAATTATCAATTGATGTGAAAAATTGCATAGAACCTTTTCTTCTTAAAATTTGATACTATTTCAGCTCCAATAAATATATATATTTTTTAAGTGCCACCCCCTGAGAGGGCATCCACCCCCTATAAATTAGCAATCCCCCGCACAATATAGAAACTTTTCTGTGAAGCATTTACTATTATACTGCAAAAAATGAACGAAATACGTTCAATATGACATTATTCCGAAGTTTTGCATATTTTTTACCTCTAGGTACTGTACTATTAAACTATTAAGTAAAAAAGAAAAGAAAAATATTATATTGAATACGACACTTTCCAACTGTTTGTCTGACAGGTACTTAGGATTGACACATAAATGTCTCCAGAATCTGGACTGTAAGGACGACGTTATATATAAGCATTTATTTGCTACGAATACTAAGGCTTACTAGGGTAAGTTAATTTGATCTAATTTTTCAGGTTTGGAACGTGGGGCATTCAGAAGTTCTTAGCTGTCGATATAGCTTTTATAGTTATTCACTTGTAAGTCCACAGCTGGTAAAGTTAGATTAAACTTACCTTTATCTTATTAAATTATGCAGAAAATGGCACTTGCCTTATTTCGCTACGATAAATAGAAATTGAAATAGTCAAAAATCAGAAAATTTCAGTTTCTGCGCGTCCAGCAGCAAAATCCATATAGTAGTTATGAAGTCATGATGAAACAATAAAAAATTACCAAATAAGTTACATTATAAAAATTCCAGAATAATTTCGATTATATGCGTTTTTCCTTTTCGTCGCCCATAATCGAGCTATAATAAGAAAATTAACATGCCGGAATAAAAGTCGTAAAAAAGACTAATCGTTTATCGCAGGACTTTGAACTTATTTCTGCCACTTAACTAAAAACTCAGGATTAATATGTTGTCATCTTCAGACAAAGTGTCAACACCGTATGAGACATTGGCTAAGTTTCAATTTGATACGGTAACATCATATTATGCTTTCAACATAATCACTAACTTTAGACATTTTAAAAATAAAGAAGTAATGGTGGTGTAAGTAATATCCCGGTATAAGTAAATTGTGTTACATCAACTAGCCCAGACGACAGAGAACACTTTATAGTGAAACCCGCAAAAAGTTGCAAACTGAATAATTTTTTTTTAATGAGTTCGTCAAAATGTATAGAATAATATCCTGAAAAGTTTACATCCCGCTCGGATGCAGAACATAAAAAAAAATGAAAAAAAAAATTTTTTTTCCAATTTTTTCAAAATTTTAAAATTAAGTCAGGGCAGGAAAAAATAAAAAATACAGGTGGATAGACCACGTGTTTCTGAACAAAAAATTTCTTAATAAAATTTATCGCTAAAGCCACGGTATTCCTGGAAAAAATAGTGAAGTAACCTTGTCACTCTGCGCGGCTAGCGCACAGTTAAATGCATACTATGGAACCTCTAAAAATTCTTAGCTGTTCTATCGAGTAAAATAAAGCTTTTTTCTCTTTCTGATTACACGTTTTAAACATTTTTCTTAGTGAATAGGAGGATAAATAGTGAGTATGGAAGGAAAATATATAATTATGAACGCATACATAGACACTACACATAGCCACTGAATCGCTCGCATGAATTTTTACGTGCCTTTACTGTATTGTATTTATTACAGGTACACCTATCCACATTTCAGCTATATCAAATGGATTCCTTATACATTTGTTAATTTATTGGAAAAGTTCCAGAATTTGTATTCAAAACAGTCAAAGATATTTTCATAGTTATAAGGATAAGATCGTGAAAATCGCAATTACTTATCATGATCTGATTGATTATGTTTTCGAAAAAATGCATACAAGTAAACGAATTTGTGTTTGAACATTCGAAAAGTATACATTTTTTCCGAAATAGTGATATTTTATTTTTTCCAATGGGTCAATTTCTCGACAATTTACAGCCTACAATACATATATTTATCAAAAAAAATCATCAAGCAAGGAAATTAAAATGATTTGTGATGTCCTCGTTACTACAACGTAATAAACCATAATAATCATGAAGTGTACATACTTTTCAACAGTTCTCAATGAAGAAAGAATTTTTTTGAACGGCTTTTATTTTTTTCTATATTGTTTATTGCGACGATTGAGTATTGTTTAAAACAAAAAAGTATTTCTACAATTTCCATCTTTTAAATGAACCAACACTCATATAGATTGAATAAATTCTGATTTAGTGACATGTAATTCAGTGCGTCGGTGTCACAGTCATGCGTATTCAAGCGCGTGCAGCATGGATCTCGCTCCGAGTTACAACGTTACATTTGACTATTTTTTTTCCGAAAAAACCATGGCTTTGACGATAAATGTTAGGACATTTTTTGTTCATAAATACGTGTTCTATCCATCTTTTTTTATTATTTTTTCTAGCTGAACTCATTCATTTCAAAATTTTGAAAAAATGGATTAAAAAATTTTTTTTTTCACTTCTTTTTATATATTGTCTAAATGTTGATTGTGGCATTTTCTTAATTTTTCTCTATTTCTTATTGGGATGCCCTGCCACATGTATTTTCTTCTAAAAAATGTCTGAAATTTACAAAAAAATACAATTAACCAGTATTTTATTGGAAAATAACCTCTACGCCTGTGACTGTTACGTCAAAGGATCAGTTAGAAGGTGGTTTTTGACAAATAATGAATAAGAACAAAAATGTTGAGTTTGTCAAGTTCTTCTTTTAACATCGGCAGCCAGGTTGTGCAAATATCTACGGAACAATTCGACACGCATTTATCCTCATTCAATAGTATTATAGCTGCTTCTTTAATTTTTCTTTCCTTGCTATCTGCCTCTTTTGTTAAAATTTTTGCCGAGTCCCAGTTTATTCTATGTCCGTTCTCCCAAGCGTGTTCGCAAATGTTCGATTTCTGAATCTTATTTTTTCTAATGTAACCCTTGTACTCACCCAATCTAACACTGAATGGTCTGGATAACTCACCCACATAATGTTTATTACATTCACACGGAATACTATAAATGCGGTTTTTTGAATTTTGCTCATGATTTAGCGGTTTTGTTTTTGTTAAAATAGATCTCAATGTATTGCCCGTTTGAAATATCGTCCTAATATCAAATCTATTGCCTATACGGCGTAGCTTTTCGGATAATCCGTGTACATAAGGAATTAACGTCGTGTACCGTTGTTCAGGTTTTTATCGTATATGATTATTATTTTCTATATATGTGAAAGTTCTATCAACAAAAGCTTCAGGGTATTGATTTTTTATAAGAATCTCTTTTATAAAGCGTTTCTCATTGTCTAGTATTTCATCATTAGAAGAAATTATTTTGGCCCTATCATATAGGCATTTTATGACCCTTTTTAACATGCATCGAGCGAAATGTAAACTTTTCAGGATATTATTCTACACATTTTCACGAACTCATTAAAAAAAAGTGTACACTGTTTTCAACTTTTTGTGGGTAAATACCTACATCGACTGAGCTAAACGCAATAGGTATAGTTGCAGTTGGTATGTGTGCGACTACTATGTTTTTTATTTCAAATCAGAGTCGCAAGCCGTAAATCACAACTACCGTTGTAGCTTAGACAGTTACAAATTGTCCTATTACACACATCGTTCAACATCGTAGGAGATGTTAGACAACAGTCGTGTCATGCGTAGTATGAATATCTCCACTCATCACGTGTATTTAGTACTTATTTAACAATGAATAGCAGTATCATTGGTATAGTTTAATCGGCAAAGTTTTAGCATAAGTTCAAGTGCCTTATCATACCCTGAAAAGCAGAAGGTGAGAATACATTTGAATTCTATAGAACCATAGGCAGGGTCCCGACTTCGAGGGACTTTTCTTTAGTAATCGACTTTGACCGAATGTTGAACGCATACTTCTCTTTAAGCCATCATATCTTTGGTCACTGATACCAATTTTGTTTCCTTTGTGGGTTGCGGTGTCAGAGGTCCCGCCGTACTGAAGCTTAAGCTTATTGCACCCCATAGTCTCGTTATCCTATTAATCCCGTCCCTTTCCAAAAGGAGAGTATACGGTCAATAGGAGCTCTGGCTATTTCTTCCGGGGTCATGGTTTTATGACATTCTAAAATTTTTCTTGCGTTAGTGTACTTCAACTGGATGTGCAAGTAATTCGCAGAAAATAGCATGGCAAAGATATAAAAAATCATTATGTGCCGTAGACTACACAATAGAAGTAAATCCTCCACATCAATCATTTTCTTCAATATAACCTACTACGCATCCATATTACTCGAGGTAACCCACTGTGTATCTAATTTACTAGAGGAAAGCCACTACGTATTCATCTAGAAGAAATCCACTGTGCATCCATTTTACTCGAGGAAACCCACTGCGCATCCATACCTCATGTGGTACTAACGCAAGAAAAATTTTAGAATGTCATAAAACGTCAATATGTTAAGTTTGAATAAAATAAGTTTGTCTGTCGCGTCGGTCTGTCTGTTTGGTGCTCACGATTACTCTGGAACCGTTTAAGATATTGACTTAAAATATGGCACACGTATATATTTTAACGAGATCTGGAACTAGATTATATACTGATCTTATTCCGTAGCAGAGTTGAAGGGTAGATCAAGCAATTAAGAGTGCATGAAATTGGTATTTAGTAAATATAAGAGGAGCTAAGGTCTCAAAAACATTTTATATTACCACCCCCACCCCATTATTAAAGGGAGTGAAAAAATATTGTGATTTAGTGTGTGTACAAGAACCAGTCATCTAGATTTTTTTTCGCTTTATTCACCCCCACCACCACCACCCTACTGTTGATGGGGCATACCATTTTATGGCTTTTTCTGGTACGCGATTTCAAATATTATACCATAAACAATTATTTCCACATAGTGGAGTGCAATTATAGCATTTTCATTGTAAGATACTTAGATAGGAAGTCTGGATGTGGAAGTGGTGATTCCTTAGGCAACGGTTTTTCATCTAACATCATTGTTATTTTTTTAATTTTAAACTTTAAACTGTCTTCTAAACAAATATGTTGGTTAGCCAGAGCAAATATCAGTGTACATATTATATGACAAACCAGATGTTCATAACAATCTGTTTAATTGATAATTTAAAGTAATATACAGGATGCTTTACCACAACATGCATAAAATTTAGAGTAGGTTGTTCCCATCGAAAGGAGTTAAAAAAATGAAAAATTTAAAAAATGTAACCAAAAGAATTACCTTATTTTTTGTAGGAATGCGCTGCCTATGACTTTAACTAATCTGACGTAACGCGGTCAAACCATATCACTTCCCCTCCCCCTTTATCATACTTGAGACTGAAGCAAAGCTGGATAGGGTAGAAGTAACTTTTTGGTTTTAATCACACTACGAAAACAGCAAAAATTAAAATAATGTTTGTAGAATACAGCACAGCACAAAACGTAAAGGTAATGGAAAGTCAAAGAAAATGTTACATTAAATGCACTGTTTTAAGCGCCGAATGGCGTACTGAACATCGATCTACGAATACAATTTAAAATTTAATTTTAATAGAATCAACGTCTTTTCGACACATTGACCCTATGACAGTGAACTCTACAACAACATACAAAATTATGAATTAAACTTTCATAGTATTAAAATTTTGTATTATTCTGTATTAAAAACCCACTGCGCATCCATACCACATGAGGTAACCTACTGCGCATCCATAATACTCGGTGAAACCCACTGCGCATCCATACTACTTAAAATAACCCACTGCGCATCCATTTGTCTCGAGGAAACCCATTGCGGATCCATACTACTTGAGGTAACCTACTGTGCATCTATAGTACTCTAGAAAAGCCACTGCGCATCCATACTACTAGAGGTAACATACTGCTCATCGATGGTACTAGAAGAAATCCACTGCGCATCCATTCATACCACTCGAAGTAACTTTAATAACTATAGTACTCTACAAAAGCCACTGCGCATCCAAAATATTCGAGGAAACCTACTGCGCATCCATACTACTAGAGGTAACCTACTGCGCATCGATGGTACTCGAGGAAAGCCACTGTGCATCCATACTACTCGAAGTAACTTTAATAACATGATATTTGAAATCGCCTACCCCAAAAACCGCTGCCCAAGGAATCACTACTTCCACATCCAAGTCTCTTACAACAAAATACTATATTTGCACTCCACTATGTGAAAATAATTGTTTATGGAACTTTAATGGTATAATATTTGAAATCATGTACCCCAAAAACCTATAAAATTATATGCCACATCTGTAATAAAGGTGGGGGTGAATGAAGTGAAAAAAATTCTTGATGACTTTGGCTCTTGTACACACACTAAATCACACTATTTTTTCATCACCTTTAATAATAGGGTGGGGGTGGTCAAAGGGACGGCTAATGCCATTTTTATTGAGGCCTTAGCTCCTCTTATATTTACTAAATACCAATTTCATGCACTCTTACTTGCTTGACTGACCTATTTACCCCCATTTACCCCAATTTACTTTTAAACTCTGCAATGGAATAAGATCAAAATATAATCTAGTTCCAGATCTCGTTAAAAACATACGTGTGCCATATTTTAAGTGAATATCTTAAACGGTTCCAGAGTAATCGTGAGCACCAAAATGATACAAGACTAACAGACAGACCGACGCAACAGACAAATTTATTTCGCTCAAACTTAAAATATTGACGTTTCCTGATATTCTCAGCCTATTTAAACAATGAAGATTTCCAAAAAATTTTTTTGCGTTAATATACTTCAACCGAATGTCTAACTATTACGCAGAAAATGGCAAGACAAAGATACACAAAATCGTTGCGTGCCGTAAACTACACGATAGAAGTAAAGCTTCTACTTCAAGCATTTTCTTCGAGGAAACCTACTACGCATCCATACTATTCAAGGTAACTGTGCATCCAATTTACTCGAGGAAAGTCACTGCTCATCCATATCACTAGAGGTAACCTACTGCGTATCCCTACTACTTAAAGTAACCCACTGCGCATCCATACTACTTGAGGTAACCTACTGCGATCTATATTACTCGAAAAAAGTCACTGCGCATCCAAAATATTCGAGAAAAGCCACTGCGCATCCATAATACTCGGGGAAACCTACTGCGCATCCATAGTAGTCGAGGAAAGCCACTGCGCATCCATACTACTCAAGGTAACTTTAACAACATAATATTTGATATTGTCTACCCCAAAAACCTATAAAACGACGTGCTACATCGGTAGTGGTGGTGGGGGTGGTGGTAGAGGGTTGGTAGTGGGAGATGAAGTAAAAAAATATTTTGAAGCTTTTGGTTCTTGTACACACACTAAATCACAATTTTTTTCATCCCCTTTAATAAGGGGGGTGGTGATAATGGAGGTGGCTAATGCCAAATTTTTTTTTGAGACTTTAGCTTCTCTTGAAGATACTAAATACAAATTTTATGGACTCTTACCTGCTTGATTTACCCATTTAATAATGTGGGTAATGGGGGTGGCTTTTTTGAGACCTTAGCTTCTCTTGTAGATACTAAATACAAATTTTATGAACTCTTACCTGCTTGATTTACCCATTTACCCTTAATTTACCCCAATTTACCCCCTTCGACGGAACAAGATGAAAATATAATCTAGTTCCAGATCTCGTTAAAGTAGATATGCGTACCAAATTTCAAGTCAATACCCTTAAACGGTTCCAGAGTAAACGTGAGCACAAAAAAAAGTTACAGACAAACCGATAGACAGACAGAAAATTTTTTCCCTCAAACTTAAAATCGTGACGTTTCATGACATTTTAAGCCTATTTTGTCGTTACTATACTTCCACTGGATGTGGAAGTAAAACCTATAAAACGATATGCCACATCGGTAGTGGGGGGTTGGGAGTGGTGGTAGAGGGGTGGGGGTGGATTAAGTAAAAAAAATTGAGGCTTAGGTTCTTGTATATAAGCTAAATTACAATTTTTCACCCCCTTTAATAATGAGGTGGGGGTAGTAATGGGGGTAGCTAATGCCAAAAATTTTTCTGAGACTTTAAGTTCTTTTATATATACTAAATACCAATTTTATGGACTCTTAACCTGTTTGATTTACCTATTTACCCCCATTTATCCCAATTTACCCCCCAACCCTTCGACGGAACAAGATGAAAATATAATCTAGTTTCAGATCTCGTTAAAGTACATAGTGTACCAAATTTTAAGTCAGTATCTTAAACGGTTCCAGAGTAAACGTGCGCACAAAAAAAGTTACAGACAGACAGACCAACAGATAGAAATTTTTTTTCGCTCAAACTTAAAATCTCGACGTTTTATGACATTTTAAGCCTATTTGAACAATAAAAATTTTAAAAAAAATTTTTGTCGTTACTATACTTCCACTGGATGTGGAAGTAAAACTGAAAATGTATCCTTATGGAGCGGTTTACTGGGCACTTCATTCAAACTGAGGCAATGCAAACCTAGGTAATTTCGAACAATTAATATTTCAATACAATTCATATAAATTTTAGCCGGATGTTTTGTAACGTAGGAAACATACCATCTCATGCTCCGTAATTAGCCTAATTAAAGAGGATATGCTTAGGTAGATTAAGGTTTAGTGCTTTTTGGTACATATTCTTTCGAATTTATCATGAATTAGTCGAATGTTCGATAACGTAGGGTTTCATGCGGTCTTTTCTCGGACTATAGCCACAACTATAATCGCCTGACATTGTTGAGTCGCTACATACAAATCGTCCATGATCACACGAGATACATTGTAGATGGCGTTCCTTAGCGGAACAGACCGAGTTAAGGATTTCCGTTTATGATTGTCTGAAATTATCAAATGGATCACAAGACCTATGCACAGTAAACATACATCAATATGAGGAATAATAGAAATTAATAATTTAATTTGCCGCAAATAAATTAAAAGACTGAAACATGAGTGAAGGATGCAAGAAGATAAAGATAAGAGAATCTAACCTGACATAAATAAGGGGTTGGTCCTATAACCTTACACAAAACACTTGTCATCCACGATATTCAAAAGGTGTGGTTGAACTAAACACATGCAAGTTAAACATCCATAAATAAATTATTGAGAAGTTCCAGTTCCAACAAACGTAACAGTCAGATAAGTTAAGCAAACTGTACGGTATTTAACCTGTTCAATATTTACCCGACATTTAAAAAAAAATTGATAAGATGCAGTATAACCGCAAAACGACAAAACATAATCTTTGTTAACTGTAGAAATATGATAACATTTGGTAAATCGAGACTCCGCAAAATTTTTACTCTGTTTAGATGTAACCTTGATAGAAACTTTATATATTTTGTTGATATTGCATTTAGAGAATTAAATCGATAGTTCAAGGTGGAACACATCTATTGAGAGAATGAATAATTTTGAAGAATAGGATAACAATAAGTATGCAATTTCGTCCACTTTCATATTGCCATATCTTAATATAGCAAGGTCTTAATTTAATTAACATCTACAAGGAATAGTGCTAAGTTTTTATTAATAAATATCATTCTTGGAGAATAATGCAACAATAGATGTTAAATACCGTTTAACTGCAAGGACTCAAATTAATAATTGAATTGTTGCAATTTAGAAAAGGAAAGGAGGATGTATGTAGAATTTTTCGAATATTAATTAAAATATAAATATACCAAAGTATTTAGTAATTTGGCCTTGATATTACTGAATTCTATAAAATTGTATTATCCAGAGTAGAAAGAATATAATATTTAATTATAGAGTGAACATAAAGCACGTTTAATATTTTTGTCAGAATTATAAATCAATGTTCTAACGTGGGTCAGTTTGATACTATTATTTGTTCATTTTTGTTTTTCCTCTGAAATAGTTAAGTTAAAGAGGGTAAAGCGAATAAAGGTCACTGAAATTTGATACATTTGAATTTAGTGACAAATGTAATGAAAATACAATAAGCGCTAAAAGGTAAGTACTTTAAATATAATCTATTGCTCTATTTTGTGGTAAGTATTATTAATTTGAACAATAATACATCAATATGAGATATGACACAGATTAATAATAATAGTAATAAAAGTCTTTATTATTTTCAATTAAAAGATAGAAAATACATCTATACATGTTATACCAAGTAAAATGGAAAGTTCAATTTATTTAATGAAAAAAAAAAACGTTAAAAATTTACTCTTCAACTAATGATAGCAAGGTGGGCCATTTGTCAGTTAAGCGAAATTCGGCTTGACAAAAGTACTTATCCTGGAGGCGGCAGGGACCTTCGTTGTGACGCTGTTTCAAATTTCTTCAAACACCAAACACAGTCGAATACTACCACCCGATACGTGTTTTGCCAATCATGCAGGGCTGGCTCTAGGGGGGGGGGGCGAAGCGGGCGGCTGCCCGGGGCGGCAAAATTCTATGGGCGGCAAATTCTTCAAATCCACAATTACCAAAATATATAAAAAAGCTAGGAAACAATTGTTTCACTAATATGGTATAGTAGTGTTAACTTTATATAAATAATTTGTTATTGTTAGTTTTTTTTTTTTATATAAAGTAGGTTACATACATACATTCTGTTTCTTATGTGATTTTATTTCTTGTCTAATTTCTGTGGTGTGGTATTTTTTTTAAGTTTCAATACGGTTAATTTTTTCAATTATCTTATTTTACCCTTTTAAATACAGTAATCATATTGCTTAAAATCCAAAAATTGCTGTAAACCTTATAACTAAAAAAACAAACCATCAAGAATATTCAGTAGGTGACTCTTAAAATGTTATAAAAAATAACGGACTGAAAAGATAGGGTCAGGTGGGGTAAAAATGAGACAGACAGGTAGCGAGGTAAATAAAAGACAAGGTGATATCCAACCCAGATTGAAATAAATTAAACTTAATTTTTTATTCAAGTTTGTCTTGTACATTCAGAACTGTTTTATGTTATCCAATCAGGTCCTATGCCTACTGTTAATGCGGGAAAAAATATTATTCAGTAAACTCTTTAATTCACTTTTAAAAAATTTTTGAACGCACCTTAGTACTTTTTTGGGGATTTTATAGTTTTTCTATTTGCATTGTCCGTGTTTGGCAGACGTCAACTAGAAATGTCATACTTCACATTTTGTGATCAAGTTTATTAATCTACTTAACTACTTTTTTCTACACCTATTTAATTGTTTGACAATTATTAGCATTTTTTTGGTGAAAAATCGTGCCTATAATTCACTGTAGTGAATTATCGATTCATAATTCACTGCATCCAGGCAATCACAAATACAAATTCAAAAATCATTGTTTCGCTGATTCAATGATATTTTAAATCGACCGCGATCAACTCTTGCTGCTGCGGCTGACAATCAACTCGCGTGACAGTGACAAGTGTACCGCCATACCGCCATATTGTTTGTTTACGTTTTCGACTCATTACGAATAGGTACCGATTAATGCTATCTTTCAGTCTAATTAATTTTTTTAATGGGTGTAGAAAAAGCATAGTATTACATTCGCGATTATGGGCATTATTCACTCAGATGATTTGCGCCACTCGCCTACGGCTCGTGGGCTCAAACGTCATCTTCGTGAATAATGGCTATCATAATCGCTCATATAATAATATACTATTAAATCATCAAAAATTTGATTTTAACGAAAAAATTAAGCAGGCACATTTCAGCTTCCTAATTTAGGAGAAGCCCCTTCTTGTTTAGTAAAAAATCTGAATAAATTATATATAAAAGAAAAAACCCTCCTTTGTCTTATTTTTGCACCATTTGTACGACGTCAATAAGAATGGGATAAATCACGTGTCTTTCATTTGCCCTCCGCTGTCTTTTTTTTTTAACCCACTTGGAGGGCAAAAATGAGATACTGTTTATTTTTGTTTATCAATTAACGGTACTTTTTAGTAAAAAATACAAAGAAGTTTTCCTGTCATTTTTACATATGATACCAATCTTCCATTAAATATGACTCGATTCTAAGCAACCTAAAAATTGTCATTGTCACATAAAAGATGTCATTTTGTCTCATTTTTACCCCGCCTGACCCTAATATTATTTATATAAGAGAGGGGCGGCAAAATGAAACTGTGCCCGGGGCGGCAAAATACCTGGAGCCAGCCCCGCAATCATGTCATCCTCTGGTGATGATTAAAAATGCTTTAATTAATTATTTATTCATAATGCACTTGTATCGACGGGAAAATTTGGTGACACTGTCTGGGGATTTCCATAGAAAAAATATACTTACCATTGGTTGTTTTTCAGAGGAATCTAAAGCTCTTATTATATACTGAAAACTTGTATATTTACAAGCGTTATAAGGTTTTTAAATATTTACACGAATTACACGAACTATATGAAAAATAAAGCAGTTTTCTGAATCACTCGTTTAGAATTATTTTCTGTGAAAGCATGAGATCCTCATTAAAATAATTCCACCGGAGTGTTTATACTTCAACCATTAATTTACATTTTTGTTCTTGTTTTTTTAACACTACGTTTGAATATTTTACAGCATTTCTAGTTTCTAATTACTCAAAAATTGAGAAATTAAAAAAGAAACAAGCTAAAATCGTACTCTTCGCCTGTTCACTGAATTTTTATATAATTGTGTTGTTACATATTCTATAGGATACTCTTCGCAGTTGTTTGTAAATAATATTAGTCTTAGACATTTTTAATTGTATAGCACGAACTTAGTTGGTAAAAGACAGTGTAAAATAAAGTAAAAATAAAAAAAAAACTACACCATACCCCATTTGGGATTCGAACCCGAGTCAAAAGCGCAAGAACTACACCACCACTTAATACGTAAAAAACGTAAATTTTTACATTATAAGAGACGAACTAAAATTATATTCCCACAGTTGTATATTACATTATGACATGTATATTTATAAAATATATAAATATTTAGATATTAAAATGAAATATCATTTCACCAGATTTCTATTCAATTACAAAAACATAAAAAACAATATATTTTTTTTCAAATTTAAATCATTAATAACATTTTCATTTATTGATCGATTTTGTTCAAAAACAATAGGGTTCTTCCTCTAGCTAACACTAACTTACTGTCCAAATTTCAGTACAATCGGATTTTTCTTTCTTGCGTTATCGTGCTTAGAAGAAACGTGACGGACGGACAGACAGGCGGACGGACGAACGGATAGACGGACATTTTGAAAGTTGCTCAGAATTCATTCACTAACACAATGACATGAACATTTCTTGTCTGCGAGCGATATTTACGGTTTTAGAAATGTGCCGATTAAATGCAATATACTCTTCGTTTTCGTATTTGCGAAGAGTATAATAAGCACCGCCTTATTTTATGCCGTCAAGTGTAAAAGAAAATCACTTTATATCACTTCATAAATAAATGTATGCACTAGTTCATCTTCAGAGGAATTTTGCATGGCATTTCACCCGAGATATGTAATGGTGAATTTAAGAAGTGTACAAACCCAAAATGACATTTTCACAGTAAATTTTCAATAATGTAAATCAAAAGAAACTGTTATGCTATAAATAAATTGCATTATAGCTAGCACAGACAACATCTTCTTTAAAATGATTTTTATTTTATATATATATATATATATATATATATATATATATATATATATATATATATATATATATATATATATATATTAGGGTGGCCCATCTCTATAGTGGGTGAATTTTTTTTGCGTATTTTTTAAGTCTCACCCCACGAAAATATACTATTATACTAGGAATAATTTATGACAAAGTTTCAGATAATTCAGTGAACGGTAACCCGTGCCGCATTCAGGTAGAAATTTGTAGATAAGATTTTATTACGGTAACCCGTGCCGCATTCAGGTAGAAATTTGTAGATAAGATTTTATTACGGTAATACACTTAAATTTTACTTAAAATACAAATATCTACCTCTTTTCTCATAATGTTTTATTGGTGTAATTATTTCCTAGAAATTATTTGTTTTGGAAGTTTGGAAATATAATGCACCTACGGTAGGTTTTTATGTCAGTTTGCAATTGTGTTTTACAGTGGTGACATTATAAGTTCTAGCATACGTTCCTTTTTGAAAAAACATTTAACGATGACTGATGTTAGATCCTTACGAAAGGATACTTTCATTTACTTAGTTGGACACTATTCGTCACAAATCATTGGCAATAAATTGCCGTCTAATAGACAAGTATTACAAGTGCTCTTTTATAACATTCGTGAAGTGAAGCTAAGTGTACATGAAAGTGCTAAATTAACAATAAAAGAGGTGTCAGTTTTTTGGGATAAAGCTCGCATTCCGACACATCAGGATTTTCATTGTGTTAAACAACTAGATAAACTTTATGCAGAGTGGAGGAACTTACAAAAATCGGCTAAAAGGGCTAGTGCGGGAGGTAAAGAAAAAAATTTCGTTGAAAAATTGGACGATCTCTTTGACATTTCTCATGCAAATGCATTGGAGTTGATGAAAATAGATGAAGATAAGCAGTTTTTAATTAACCAAAGAAAAAAGGGACGTCCTGGATTTATGCATGGTATTGATAACCAACTTGCTTCTCAAGAAAAATCAGCTGAGGAGAAATTACAGAAATTATCCGAACGAATGCACGAAGTCAACAAGAAAAAGCTAGATTAGAGGAAACAGTCACATGTCCATCATCAAGTAGTAATTCAGCCGACTCCAACGAAAATGAAGATGAAATAATCGAAGCCCAAGAAGAGTTGTTACAAGACCAGCCTGGCCCGTCACAGCCAAAAAAGAAGAGATTGTATGGAACATGTAACATCATCACACCAAAAATAGCCGCTGCATTTGATGCTTGCAAAATAAGCGACAGGTATGGAGTCCATATTTTGACGGCAGTAGCAGAAGCACTAGGACATGACACCACATATTTGTCCATCAGCAGAACCACACTTCGGCGCTCTAGACAACGCATCCGCGAAGAAAGAGCTGAAATATTAAAAACTGCCTTCGGTAATTCTGAATTGCCGACCCCAGTCATCCATTGGGATGGAAAACTTTTACCTTCTCTCACTGGAATGGGAAATATCGATAGACTTGCTATCTTAGTTACTAGTGGAGATATTGAACAACTACTTGGAGTACCAGCTTTGCCCAATTCAACTGGAAGAGAACAGACTGAAGCAGTTTATGATGTGCTTTGTGAATGGAATTTGGACGAAAAGGTAATAGCTTTGTGTTGTGATACAACAGCATCTAATATGGGTTATATAAATGGGGCGGCCACACTATTACAACAAAAATTAGAAAGAGATATTCTATATTTTCCTTGTAGACATCATATTTTTGAAGTGGTTTTGAGAAGTGTGTTTGACACAAAAATGCCTTCCTCATCTGGTCCAAATGTGCCACTATTTAAACGTTTTAGGGAATTTTGGCCTAAAATAGATCAAAATAAACTAAAAACTGGATTTCAGGTATCAAAAATTAAACACATTTTACAACCAGTTAAAGCCGAAATTGTAAAGATTCTAAATGCAGCTTTAACTTTGCAACAGCCTCGTGATGATTATAAAGAATTTTTAATGCTTTCTAAACTTTTTGTTGAACACGACATTCTATCAGCCATGGGCATTTCATCATGCACGTTGGATGGCCAAAGCCATTTACTGTCTAAAAATATTTTTTTTCCAAGATCAGTTCCAACTAACTAAAAAAGAAAAAATAGGTATCGAAGATATATGTCTCTTTATTGTAAAGGTTTATGTAAAGGCCTGGTTTACAGCGTCATTTGCTAGTAAAGCACCGCTTCATGACTTAGACTTTTGTAAAGAACTCATTAATTATCAAAATATTGACAAAGAAATATCTCAAGCCGTAAGTAGGAAAATAGTGAACCATTTGTGGTACCTTAATTCAGTAAATGTTGGCTTATCTTTCTTTGATGACGATATTTCAGTTACCACTAAAAGAGAAATGGTTAAAGCTTTGAATAGGAAAGCACCAAATCAAGAGGGTATTAAACGACTTATGATTAGTAACATTACTGACGTTGAAAACAAGGAAATTCAGGACTTCATATGCGAGAACACTTAACAGTTTTTTCAAAAATTAGGTTTGTCTATGGAATTTTTGGAAAATGATCCAACAACATGGAGAGAAAATGAAAGTTATACCCGATGTTTCAATAGTGTAAACAAAATTAAAGTTGTAAATGATGCCGCTGAGAGAGGAATCAAACTTATTACTGACTATAATGACATTTTAACAAAAAATGAAGACCAAAAACAGTTTTTACTCCAAGTTGTAAATGATTATAAATCACAGTTTCCAAATGTAAAAAAAGAAACCCTGTCGCATGCTTTGGCCTAGTGCAAAAAATATTGTTTTTATTACTATATGTCTTGTAGATTTAGGATAATATTTGGTACTATGTATAAAAAAAACGTTTCATAATAAAATACACAAAGATAAAACGAGAGTTTTATTTCAAAAACTTCTAGTCTAGTTTTCTTAGACTACGAATTTACAGTAGTATGACACATGTCATAGTCACAACAGATAATGTTTTTGATATTTGTATGACTTGATTAGTCATTCTAAAGATAAATGTTGCTGATTAAAAAAAAAACAATGCATCAACCAAAGAATGTAAATAATTCCATTTACTTTTATTATTGCATAATAATGCATTCTGCGGCACCCCTTGCCTTCAATTTGCCTCAATAATATTTTGAGGGGACTGTTTTTTCTTCAAATGGAACCATTTGCAGGGGTGAGAAATAAAAAATTTCGATTTCGAAAAAGATGGGCCACCCTAATATATATATATATATATATATATATATATATATATATATATATATATGTGCATTTGTATCGTGTCCGCCTCCTTACAAATTTGTGGCGCCCGCACCTCCACTAGAAATAATATAGATAGATTAGTTCTGTTTACATATACATAACCGCCAAATTTCACTTACCAAGGGCACGCGGAGAGGGGAAAGGATTTTTATCTTTTTTTACATACACTTTTTTGTTCATACGATTGGTATGTTTACGCCTCGTTATATAAATAGTACCTCTCTGACTCAATGTATTTAAAACTGTTATATATAACGGTAGACTTTGCCTCCTTCGAGGTTGCCAGACTTCTATAGTATAAAATGCTCTAGCGCTTGCGCAATTAGTTGCGCTATGCAATCGTGTGCGTTTGATGATATGATGATTCATATTGTGTAAGTTATACTCTATCAGATTACATTGGTGTTTTACCCGATAATATGCGATTATCTGTTTTAAAATGAACCGTTCACGCTAAATATCTATTGTAGAATAATGTATGTAATTCAAAATATGTTCTTAAGGGAATTGTTATTACTATTTAAAATGCTTTTCAAAAGACATCACTGAATCAGTTCAATTTTGTAACACAATTGTTACATATTAGTCCACGTAAATTAGATATTTTAGAAGAAATAATTTATAAAGTAATAATATTTGGGATGCGTAATCTAGATAGGGTTCGAAATAGATACCCGAATAGTTCCCCACAATTTAGGGGTGAAACGTCCGTAATGATTATGAATAGAGCTGCTTCGGCCATATTACGGGGACTTAACGCTGGTTTTTCACTTTTATCTTGTAAACCGTTCGTCGAAAGAGAAAAAAGTATAGGAAATAAAAAAATCGTCATGTTAAATTCTGCATAAAAAATGTACTATTAACCTTGTAGCTTATCCTCACCTATTTCGCGCTAACAGCGTCCGAACAGAGGCGTAGTTTGGGGCGCAGAGGTAAAAATCCATCCTATTCCCAGTTTAACTCCGAATACCTTAAAACCGGTTACTTTAACGAGAAAAATGCTCAGGAATGAATTTATTGAGCAGAATTTTCTCTATGAGATGCATATATAGAGGGTTTTGTCGCAAGTAGTTTATGTATTTTCACCTTCTTTGCAATTATATTAGAGGATAATCTGTACTGTTTACACAAAAGAAGATTTGGAGTCATATTTCAACTCTGAGCTTGCTTCAATTCTACTTCTTCTCTTCAATAAGAAAGGGTTAATGAGGAAAATTAAGAAATCGTATGATATTTTCAATGCTGTACGAGAGAGGCCAATAGATTTTTCCGATTGCCAGTTCATTGTTGATGGCGGCAATTTGGTTCATCGTGTAGTATGGCCGAAGCAGCTTTATTCGTAAACATTACGGCCAAAAAGTGACTGTAGTGTTTGACGGATATGCTGACTGCAGTATGAAGAGCATCGAAAGACAGCAGCGTCTTTTGAAACGCATTTCACCGGCAATTGTTTTTCATGAGAACACGCCACTGACTGAAACGCAAAATAAAATGATAAACAATCTCACAAAAAGGAACGGTTTATTTCGCAATTGGTGGAGAGATTTAAAAACGAGGGAATCAAAACAATTACTGCTGTAGACGACGTTGACGTACTCATAGTTCAAACCGCCTTAAACGAATCTCATGGAAACGATACAGTGATCATCCTCGGACAAGATATTGATCTTCTCGCATTGATTGTCGCTCTCGCACCTGAAGATAAAGATATCCGTTTCTTAAGAGAGGCTCAGATATAAATAAAAAATAAAGATTACAGTTCTCGTTACTTGCAGTCCTCGAAAGTTTTAAAAAGCTGTATGGCTACACGTTCAGTGGATGCGATAACACTTCAGCTTTCTTTGGTGAAGGAAAAGTGCAAACGGTGGAATGCGTCAATAAAAGAAAATATCTCGAAGAGGTTGTCCGTATATTCAACAACCGTAGCTCAACGAAAAAAGAAATTACATCTTTGAATCATCAAAGATTCATTATCTTCAATAAATTAGTCCGCCAATCTAGTACTACCTGGATTCTACGAAGACTGCCAGCAACATCCGAGGCATTACGTCAACATTCTTACAGAGTATTTCTCCTAATTCATGTTTGACGAGGAGAAAATTTGGACCCAACGGAATGCAGAAAAGCAGAAAATAATATAAAATATTTCAAAGAGATGATATACTTAAAGAAGTAAAATGTTCAAAACTTCATTTTGGAGCAAAAAATATAAATATTTCCCTCCAGCAAGAGAAAAATTTTTGAATTGTTTAAAAATTTTTGAAAAGCATTCGAGATGACGCCAACAAACTATCATTAATTAGTATAGCAAAATTTATGATTAACCAACAAATATATTCTAGAGTTTTGGTCTCGAATGCTTTTTAAAACACTTTTATTTCTTGCTAGAGGGAAATATTTACATTTTTGCTCCAGAATAATCTAGGTTTTTAAAATATCTTTGGAAGGTGGAAGATTACACTGGTCAACATTCAGTTTGAAAAAATACACCGGACTCTACCTAGGTACCCAGGGGTTTTGGGGTCGCTGATTCCATTGCCGAGGTCGGTTAAGCTCTATCACGTCAGGTTCAAGGTCATTTGAAGGTCAACCTAAGAAAAGGTTTTTGAAAAAATCTAAAAAAATTCACACATAGGCTCTTGGGGGGTCTCTGAGTCCGAATCCGATGTCGGTTGACTTTATCACCTCATGTTCAAGGTCATTTGAAGGTTAAAGTAAGAATAGGAGGTGAAAAAAATTAGAAAAAATTTATACGAATGCTCACCTGCCTACTTATTGTCTGTTTATCTGTCTGCCCTTATACCTGCACACCTGTTTGTTTGCTTGTTAGTCTGTATTTATCATCCGCCTGCATTTTCTCTCTGTCCATCTATTTGACATCCTGCCTTTCTGTCAGTAATTCTGTCTGACTGAATGACTAAATGTTTCTATCTGACAGTCTGTCTGCCTCCTTGTCAGTTTGTCTGACTCAGGAAACCATTAAATTACTTTGACCCTGACAGGATTGAGCTCAGGGCCGGTTTTAGGTAACCGGAGGCCCTAAGCTCTAGGTATGTTTTTCGTTGAAGCTTTCTCTTCTAATAAAATAAACGTGCATATCTGCGTATGAAATCTGAGTTCTGAGGCCCCCTAAATGCGAGGCCCTAAGCTGGCGTTTACTCAGCTTATAGGCAAAACCAGCACTGATTGATCTCCAAGTGAGTGAAGCCAACGCCCGTGGTACTCTTTACTTGCATGTTCGCTCTGCTTCTGCAACTATACCTAAAGGCCATCCTTTCACAGAAGAAAATAGGTAGGTGATCCATTGAGTTAAATGTATTTGCACTGAGATAGCCGAAGAATCTTCATGTGCAGCTAAAGCTGGCGGACGAATGCCGGCTTGAATTGACCTCAGAATGACCTTGAAATGACCTCTGGATGCCTCTTTTTTTAAGGGTAAACGAACAATGGATTCGGACTCAGCGACCCGAAAAACCTGTGTGAATTTTTTCAGATTCTTTCAACCACCTTTTCTTACTTTAACCTTCAAATGACCTTGAAACTGACGTGATAGAGGTCAACCGACATCGAATGCAGACTCAGCGACTCAAAAAACCTATATATAAGTTTTTTCAGATTTTTTGACAGCTTCTCCTCTGTTTTTCTCAAATTAACCTTGAAATGATCTCCGGATGCCTTTTAAAGGTAAACGAACACCGGATTCGGACTCACCGATCCCAAAAACCTATGCGTGAATTTTTTCAGATTTTTTCAATCACCTTTTCTTAGTTTGACCTTCAAGTGACCTTGAAACTGACGTGATAGAGGTCAACTGGCATCGGATACAGACTCAGCGACCCAAAAACCCTATATGTACATTTTTTCAGATTTTTTAACAGCTTCCTCTCCGTTTTTCTCAAATTAACCTTGAAATGACCCCCGGATGCCTTTTAAGGGTAAGCGAACACCGAATTCGGACTCAGCGACCCCAAAAACCTATGTGTAAATTTTCTCAGATTTTTTCAACCATCTTTTCTTAGTTTGACCTTCAGATGTCCTTGAACCTGGCGTGATAGAGCTTAACCGACCTCGGCATCGGAATCAGCGACCCCAAAAACCCCTGGGTACCTAGGTAGAGTCCTGTGTATTTTTTTAAACTAAATGTTGACCTGTGTTATTATTATTCTTTTATTTTCTGCTTTTTAGCCCCCCCCCAAATAAAAATCGTCTTCTAATTTTTTTTTTACTTTTACTATATAAGGCCAGCAGCAGTGACAAATAGTGGATTAAGGGCAACTAGTTACGTTAAGGAATGTTCGTGTCCTGTTAAATAAATACCTTAAAGAAATACCTTTTTTAATTTGCTTTAAGCTATAAAGGGGTGCAAAAATATTTGTTTCTGAACAAAATAAACGTTTTTTTATTCCCAAATTGAAAAAATTTAAAAACCCATTGATCTCTAGAAAGTATTATTTCTGTGTATAAAAGTTATTTATATTTTTAGTAAGATAATTTTAGTTACCATATCTATAGATGTATTTAGGAATAGTATGCCTCTTTACTATGTTGCCAAGTTTAGGAGGCGATATCGCTACTTTATTGTAAGGAAGCATTTAATACCTATATACATCAAGTGTTTAAAACAGCAGCGCCACCTGGTAAAAAATGTAGTGGACTATGGTGTATGTTTACATATATTTATAGGTATTTTCCGCCTCCAAAAAAAGTGTCGTTAAATGCTTCTATCTCTCTATTTCTTCCCTTTTTGTCATAATCTTATATGCGCACCAATAAAGCTGATCATTGTTGATAATAATGAGTCATGAATTTACTAATTATCAAGACATTCGCGATGAAAACAACACAAAACGTCTCCGCCTCCGAAATCGGAGGCGAACGCGTAAAATCGGAGGCAAGCACCACCTAACCATATAACATTCGGAGGTGCATGAGTACTAAATGCATGTATATATATATATATATATATATATATATATATATATATATATATATATATACATGCATTTAGTACTCATACACCTCCGAATGTTATATGGTTAGGTGGTGTTTGCCTCCGATTTTACGCGTTCGCCTCCGATTTCGGAGGCGGAGACGTTTTGTGTTGTTTTCATCGCTAATGTCTTGATAATTAGTAAATTCATGACTCATTATTATCAATAATGATCAGCTTTATTGGTGCGCATATAAGATTATGACAAAAAGGGAAGAAATAGAGAGATAGAAGCATTTAACGACACTTTTTTTGGAGGCGGAAAATACCTATAAACATATGTAAACATACACCATAGTCCACTACATTTTTTACCAGGTAGCGCTGCTGTTTTAAACACTTGATGTATATAGGTATTAAATGCTTCCTTACAATAAAGTAGCGATATCGCCTCCTAAACTTGGCAACATAGTAAAGAGGCATACTATTCCTAAATACATCTATAGATATGGTAACTAAAATTATCTTACTAAAAATATAAATAACTTTTACACGCAGAAATAATACTTTCTAGAGATCAATGGGTTTTTAAATTTTTTCAATTTGGGAATAAAAAAACGTTTATTTTGTTCAGAAACAAATATTTTTGTACCTCTTTATAGCTTAGAGCAAATTAAAAAAGGTATTTAACAGGACACGAACATTCCTTAACGTAACTAGTTGCCCTTAATCCACTATTTGTCACTGCTGCTGGCCTTATATAGTAAAAGTAAAAAAAAAATTAGAAGACGATTTTTATCGGGGGGGGGGGGGGTCTAAAAAGCAGAAAATAAAAGAATAATAATAACACAGGCCAACATTTAGTTTAAAAAAATACACAGGACTCTACCTAGGTACCCAGGGGTTTTTGGAGTCACTGATTCCGATGCCGAGGTCGGTTAAGCTCTATCACGTCAGGTTCAAGGACATCTAAAGGTCAAACTAAGAAAAGGTGATTGAAAAAATCTGAGAAAATTTACACATAGGTTTTTGGGGTCGCTGAGTCCGAATTCGGTGTTCGCTTACCCTTAACAGGCATCCGGAGGTCATTTCAAGGTTAATTTGAGAAAAACGGAGAGGAAGCTGTTAAAAAATCTGAAAAAATTTACATGTAGGGTTTTTGGGTCGCTGAGTCTGTATCCGATGCCGGTTGACCTCTATCACGTCAGTATCAAGGTCACTTGAAGGTCAAACTAAGAAAAGGTTATTGAAAAAATCTGAAAAAATTCATGCATAGGTTTTTGGGATCGGTGAGTCCGAATCCGGTGTTCGTTTACCCTTAAAAGGCATCCGGAGATCATTTCAAGGTTAGTTTGAGAAAAACAGAGGAGAAGCTGTCAAAAAATCTGAAAAAACTTATATATAGGTTTTTTGAGTCGCTGAGTCTGCATTCGATGTCGGTTGACCTCTATCACGTCAGTTTCAAGATCATTTGATGGTTAAAGTAAGAAAAGGTGGTTGAAAGAATCTGAAAAAATTCACACAGGTTTTTCGGGTCGCTGAGTCCGAATCCATTGTTCGCTTACCCTTAAAAAAAAGAGGCATCCAGAGGTCATTTCAAGGTCATTCTGAGGTCATTTCAAGCCGGAATTCGTCCGCCAGCTTTAGCTGCACATGAAGATTCTTCGGCTATCTCAGTGCAAATATATTTAACTCAATGAATCACCTACCTATTTTCTTCTGTGAAAGGATGGCCTTTAGGTATAGTTGCAGAAGCAGAGCGAACATGCAAGTAAAGAGTACCACGGGCGTTGGCTTCACTCACTTGGAGCTCAATCAGTGCTGGTTTTGCCTATAAGCTGAGTAAACGCCAGCTTAGGGCCTCGCATTTAGGGGGCCTCAGAACTCAGATTTCATACGCAGATATGCACGTTTATTTTATTAGAAGAGAAAGTTTCAACGAAAAACATACCTAGAGCTTAGGGCCTCCGGTTACCTAAAACCGGCCCTGAGCTCAATCCTGTCAATGTCAAAGTAATTTAATGGTTTCCTGAGTCAGACAAACTGACAAGGAGGCAGACAGACTGTCAGATAGAAACATTTAGTCATTCAGTCAGACAGAATTACTGACAGAAAGGCAGGATGTCAAATAGATGGACAGAGAGAAAATGCAGGCGGATGATAAATACAGACTAACAAGCAAACAAACAGGTGTGCAGGTATAAGGGCAGACAGATAAACAGACAATAAGTAGGCAGGTGAGCATTCGTATAAATTTTTTCTAATTTTTTTCACCTCCTATTCTTACTTTAACCTTCAAATGACCTTGAACATGATGAGGTGATAAAGGTCAACCGACATCGGATTCGGACTCAGAGACCCCCCAAGAGCCTATGTGTGAATTTTTTTAGATTTTTTCAAAAACCTTTTCTTAGGTTGACCTTCAAATGACCTTGAACCTGACGTGATAGAGCTTAACCGACCTCGGCAATGGAATCAGCGACCCCAAAACCCCTGGGTACCTAGGTAGAGTCCGGTGTATTTTTTCAAACTGAATGTTGACCAGTGTAATCTTCCACCTTCCAAAGATATTTTAAAAACCTAGATTATTCTGGAGCAAAAATGTAAATATTTCCCTGTAGCAAGAAATAAAAATGTTTTAAAAAGCATTCGAGACCAAAACTCTAGAATATATTTGTTGGTTAATCATAAATTTTGCTATACTAATTAATGATAGTTTGTTGGAGTCATCTCAAATGCTTTTCAAAAATTTTTCTCTTGCTGGAGGGAAATATTTACATTTTTGCTCCAAAATGATTAAGTTTTGAACATTTTACTTCTTTAAGTATATCATCTCTTTGAAATATTTTATATTATTTTCTGCTTTTCTGCATTCCGTTGGTTCCAAGTTTTCTCCTCGTCAAACATGAATTTGGAGAAATACTCTGTAAGAATGTTGACGTAATGCCTCGGATGTTGCTGGCAGTCTTCGTAGAATCCCGGTAGTACTAGATTGGCGGACTAACTTATTGAAGATAATAAATCTTTGATGATTCAAAGATGTAATTTCTTTTTTCGTTGAGATACGGTTGTTGAATATACGGACAACCTCTTCGAGATCTTTTCTTTTATTGACGCATTCCACCGTTTGCACTATTCCTTTACCAAAGAAAGCTGAAGTGTTATCGCATCCACTGAACGTGTGGCCATACAGCTTTTTAAAACTTCCGAGGACTGCAAGTCACGAGAACTGTAATCTTTATTTTTTATTTATCTCTGAGCCTCTCTTAAGAAACGGATATCTTTATCTTCAGGTGCGAGAGCGATAATCAATGCGAGAAGATCAATATCTTGTCCGAGGATGACCACTGTATCGTTTCCATGAGATTCGTTTAAGGCGGTTTGAACTATGAGTACGTCAACGTCGTCTACAGCAGTAATTGTTTTGATTCCCTCGTTTTTAAATCTCTCCACCAATTGCGAAATAAACCGTTCCTTTTTGTGAGATTGTTTATCATTTTATTTTGCGTTTCAATCAGTGGCGTGTTCTCATGAAAAACAATTTCCGGTGAAATGCGTTTCAAAAGACGCTGCTGTCTTTCGATGCTCTTCATACTGCAGTCAGCATATCCGTCAAACACTACAGTCACTTTTTGGCCGTAATGTTTACGAATAAAGCTGCTTCGGCCATACTACACGATGAATCAAATTGCCGCCATCAACAATGAACTGGCAATCGGAAAAATCTATTGGCCTCTCTCGTACAGCATTGAAAATATCATACAGATGATTTCTTAATTTTCCTCATTGGAGAGAAGAAGTGGAATTGAAGCAAGCTCAGAGTTGAAATATGACTCCAAATCTTCTTTTGTGTGAACAGTACAGATTATCCTCTAATATAATTGCAAAGAAGGGGAAAATACATAAACTGCTTGCGACAAAACCCTCTATATATGCATCTAATAGAGAAAATTCTGCTCAATAAATTCATTCCTGAGCATTTTTCTCGTTAAAGTAACCGGTTTTAAGATATTCGGAGTCAAACTTGGAATAGGATGGATTTTTACCTCTGCGCCCCAAACTACGCCTCTGTTCGGACGCTGTTAGCGCGAGTTATGATATCCAGACGCCGTATTAAACAAAAGAAGATGCAATTGTGCATAATTGCACAGATAAAGAAGCTTATAAATAGATGTAGTAACAGTATCAAGTTTAGTTATTGTAGTACTTTAGATACATACCTTTGTATTTTAACGCAATAAACTCATTCGCTATTAATTGTCAAAAGTTTGTTTTAAATAAAAAATTTACATTTTTTAAAAAAACCTAAACCGCTCGACAAAATATAGCTGGCGCAGTCATAGGGATTTTCTTTGGAGTAATTTCGAGAGAATATCGGAAAACTCGTCGTGCCATCGACTAACCAAAGAAGACCTGCAACCCCTTACCATACCGTTGGTAAACAAATAATTTTTAAGAAGATAATTAATCAAGAAACAAGTGAATTCAAGCAAAGAAGATATACTCTGCATACCTAGCCATACCATTCCTTTGTACCTATCCTTAAAATATCCTTCCACACCCTGAGCTATAAAACTGGTACATCTCAATCTGAGTACCCCCAGCTCAGTACGTGTGAGCACGACCACCAGACGCTCAGTATCCCCTCGTCGGAAGCGCCGTGAGGCTTTGCACTTGTGAAAGTAATTTCACATAAGCCCTTGAAGAAACCAAGATCGTGCACTCTCTTTCCCAGGACTACACGTGACCTTAAATCGTGTATAGGAAAGATTGGCCCAAGCCAGAAAACACCTATAAAGAAAACATCTTTAAAAGCACATAGCCTTGCGCTATTTAGGGAAACTGACTAAAACGACTAAAACTAACGAGACAATAACCGCCCTCCAGCTCAAGAAAAAATATATAATCAATCAAAGTGTAATAGAGCATCGCCTGGGAGCTCTCTGAGTTCTCTTGAAATCCCTCGTTATCACATTGTAATCGATTATATATACCAGAGCCTTCATGTTTTCTGTCATCTTAATATTCTTGTAAGTACCATTAATGCCTGACTCCGACGACGAAACCTTAGCTAATCTTGCTTTACGGACATTTGGTCCTAACCAGTATATACTAACAAATACGGGAGCAAATACCTCTAATAGTACCGGAACCTCAAATTTAGTAGGACGAGAAAATATAAATTCAACCGCGATGGCTAGAAATGATGTTACCGTTCGAGATTATTTAGAGCTCATACCTCAATTCGATGGAGATAACTCAAAATTACCGATATTTTTAGACACGTGCGAGCAAGTATTAGATATGTTAGTACAGGATAATAATCCACAAAGAATTAAATTTTTGATGCTGCATTTTAGAAATAAAATCGTAGGTAAAGCAGCTCAAGTATTAGCCGCGAGAACTATACTCACTTTTCCGGAATTAAAAACATTTTTATTAGACACTTTCGGTGATCAACGGAATGAAGAATCACTGTTAAATGACCTTATGATGTTAACGCAAAATCACAACGAAACCGCTAGCCAATTTGCAGACAGATGCATATCGCTACGTGGACTGTTACTCTCAAAAATGCAGATGGCAAATATAACAGCAGAACTACGAAAAGAAAAATTAGATTTGTACAAAAAAATGGCACTACGGACTTTCCTATCTGGACTTAACGCACATCTAAGTCACCTATTAAGATGTAAACAACCCACGAGCCTAGAAGCAGCTATAAATATGGTAGTAGAAGAAGAAAACATGAACTACAACCGGCAACAAAAGTTAGGGACGAAGAACACTTATCAGAATACAAATCAATCTCAAATAAGAACGACACCGACAAACCCAAAATATAACCCCAGTTACTCTCAAACACCCCCACCAAAACCGAATCCTCAAATAATCCGCCCTATGTCAAACATCCCTTATCGTATGCCGAATTTTTTCATGCCAAGAAACCCCCAACAAACATTTCAACAAAGACCATTTCAAAACCCTCAAAATTTCCAACGCCAAGCTCCACCGCAGCAATACTTCCAAAGACAAAATTTTCCCACTCCGCAAAATTTCCAAAATACGCAAAATTTCCCACATTTCCAAAATCAACCACGTTTCAATTTCCAACCTAAAACCCAACAATCCTATCCCCAACCAATGGATACCTCATCTGGAAACACAAGAAGATCAAAATTCTCCCAACCGTCTAATGCACCGAAATGGACAGCGCAAGAATTACATTTGCAAGAGATACCGAGTACCTCTTCCAACAGGGACGAATATCAATCAGACTATTACGAAGAACCGACATACGATTCAGAAATTGCTGACAATAGCTATTACCCCGAAGAATACTATTCAGAAAATTACCAAAGTTACAACGATGACGAAAATTTTACCTTACCAGCCTCGGAGACCAATATTACGAACCTGCCGAATGCGAAGAAGTAACCCAGACAAAACAAGTAGAAATCAACGTCGCAGCCAATACAAATCTTCCATATATAATTATCCCAGAACTCGAAGCCAAATTTATGATTGATACAGGGTCAACAAAAACATTGATTACAGAAAAAGTCGCCGAAACATTTTTTCCAGACCGAATTAAAGAAGACCCTTTCCAAATAAAAACACCTCATAGCATATCCTTACATAGATATTCAGCAGAAATTCCAGTATCAAAAATCTTTAAAAAACCAGGAATGTTGTATACACACTACATCTTTAACTTTAGTCAAACATATGATGGACTTATTGGCCTTGATCTACTACAAGAAATAGGAGCCACCCTTGATTTTAAAAATGGTTACTTACTAACAGACTCAGCAAAAATTCCATTATTTTTGGAAGGAAAAAGACTAATAAGTACTAACGACACCAACGAAATGGAAAACAATTACGAATACAGAATTAGTCCTAAGACAGAAATTGTAGCTAAAATACCAATATCACAAAAAAATGGAGAAGCTCTAATAAATTCTATTGTATTTGAAAATCAAATAGAAATTTCAGCAGGACTTATAAATACAAAAAATAACGAAGCGACAGTATTGCTTATTAACAACACTGACGAAGAAAAAACATTCACAATAACTGAACCTCTTCCATGTATGCCTAGCCACCAATTAAATAACTTTACAACCGAACCTATGGACTTTGATGAAGAACTTTCTATATATAACAATCCAGATATAAACTACGACGACCTACAAAAGAAAAATTTGGAAAATCTTGAGCTAAGACACTGTAATCAAGAAGAGTACGAAGCCATAAGAAAACTTTGTTACGAATATAGAGACATTTTCTACTGCGAGGACATTCCACTAACTTTTACAAACCAAGTTAAGCACGAGATTCGAACAACGGACAACATACCAATCTATACGAAATCATACAGATTCCCACACATCTATAAATCAGAGGTCAAAAAGCAAATCGACTCAATGTTGGAACAAAATATAATAACTAATTCAACTTCGCCATGGTCCTCCCCTATTTGGATTGTCCCGAAGAAAATGGACAATAGTGGAAAAAGAAAATTTCGTATTGTAATAGACTACCGAAAATTGAATGAGAAAACCATACCCGATAAATTTCCAATACCAAACATTACGGACGTCCTGGACAAACTTGGTCGCAGTCAATACTTTACAACATTAGATCTAGCAAGCGGATACCATCAAATTGAAATGGATCCCAAAGATATCGAGAAAACAGCATTCTCGACAGACGACGGTCATTACGAATTTTTAAGGATGCCCTTTGGACTTCGAAATGCACCCTCAACCTTTCAACGAACAATGAACCACGTACTATCAGGCCTACAGAGTAAATGTTTAGTTTACATGGATGACGTATTAATATTTTCAACTTCCTTGCAAGAGCACATAGAAAGTATACGCTCAGTATTTGATAGATTCAGAAAAACTAACTTCAAAATACAGCTTGATAAGTCAGAATTTTTAAAACAAACAGTAAAATTCCTTGGACATATCATTACACCAGAAGGCATATTACCCAATCCAGATAAAATCGAAGCAATTGTAAAGTTCCCAATACCAAATACAAAAAAAGAAATTCAGTCATTTCTTGGACTAATAGGATATTATAGAAAATTTATAAAAGACTGCTCAAAACTGACAAGACCATTAACAGCCTGTTTAAAGAAAGGAGCCAAAATAGAACATACAAGAGAGTTTGTAGAATCCTTTGAAACTTGTAAAAACATTCTAACCAACAGCCCACTCTTACAACACCCGGATTTTTCCAAACCATTTATTCTGACAACCGATGCGTCGAAATATGCCATCGGAAGTATTTTGTCACAGGGGATCGTGGGAAGCGATAAACCTATTGCTTACGCATCCAGAACACTGAACGAATCAGAGAAAAATTACTCAGTTGTGGAGAAAGAACTTTTGAGTTTAGTATGGTCCACCCAGTATTTTAGGCCTTATCTGTACGGCAGACGCTTCACTATATATACAGACCACAGACCACTAAGGTGGTTATTCTCATTAAAGGATCCACAAAACTCTAAATTCATCAGATGGCGTACAAAGCTACAGGACTATGATTTCGATATAGAATACAAAAAAGGCAAGCTAAATACGAACGCGGACGCGCTGTCAAGAATTGAAATTCACCCAATTGACACAGAATCGATGCAAGTAAACATAGATGATCCTGAACTGGACAGAATAATACAAGACCTAAACAGGGAGACAGAATTAAGAACGCCTACGCAAGAAGAAATCGAAGAAATACTCAACCCTCCTGAAAATACGAAAGACACAGACGATGAAACAAATGAAATTGATATTCCTGAAATTTCTACAGCTCGATCTAACGAAGACGATGAACCACGAAACACGATTCCAATCATAGACGATGTAATAAACACAAAACCTAAACAAATATTTATAAAAACAGTCTCAATGAACCCCAGAAGAAACAGAACTTTACATGTAGAAAACAAAACTATTCTATATGCAGAAATCACGAAGGAAGACAACGACGATCAAATTCTTGAACTATTGAGAGATCATACAGTTGAAGAAACTACCTTCTATATATATTTTGATAACGACAAAATGTACGAAGACTTTTGTCGAATATATAATCAATATTTTAACAACAACGGCCCAAAATTAGTAAGATGTACCCAAGAAAGAATATATTTAAGAAACAAAGAAGAAATAAACGAAGTTATACAATTTTACCATGAAAGCAAAACAAATCATAGAGGCTCACAAGAAACATATGACAAATTGAAACAAAAATATTATTGGAGTCATATGTTAACCACAATACAAGAATATATCAATAAATGCAATATATGCCAAAGAGGAAAATACGATAGACGTCCACCTACAATTCCAATGAACCAAACACCTACCCAGCAAAAACCATTCGAAGTCGTTTTCATGGACACATTTACCATTGATCAAAAAATCTACCTAACCCTAGTAGACTCGTTTTCGAAATTTGGACAAGCAATTCCTATTCAATGCAAAGAAGCATGTGAAGTAGCGAAGGCCCTAATTGATTATTTCGAACATTATGGAACCCCAACCGCAATCACAACTGATAATGGTCGCGAATTCGTTAACAATCAAATAAAAAACTTGTTGGCTTATCACAAGATTAATCTTCACTTCACAACCCCATTCCATCCAGAATCAAATGGCATTGTGGAACGCCTCCACTCCACACTAATTGAACACCTTCGAATATTTCGACAAGACCCACAACTTAACAGCAAAACTACCGAAGAACTTATGAAACTAGCTGTTATTGCTTACAACCACACAAACCATTCTGCTACAGGATACACACCCTTCGACGTCGTTTTTGGATATTCACCAAGCAAAAACTTATTTGATACGAAAACCAGTCAAATAGTTTTCGATTATTCACTAGATGAACATAGAAAAAAACTTTCTCAACTTTATGATATTATTTACGAAAGAATCGAAAGTCGAAAAACAACAACAGTCAACAGAATGAACAGAGAGATAACAAATCCACAAGAAAAATATAAAATAGGTCAAAAGGTCTATGTCAGAGCACCCAAAAAACGAGGTTCCAAAACAGTCCCTAAATTTAAGGGACCCTTCCCAATAATTTCTATTAGTAATGACAATACCTGCATGATTAGATTAAGAAATAAAAAAGAACGTCGAGTCCATTTGTCTGACTTAAGATCTACTCTTACAGATGCACCACCACCCTCGCAGCAGCCGACGACATCCAATGGAAACCCCTAGATGACAACCCCGGACTTCTACCGATTCGCATGGGTACAGCAGACAATATTGTATCAGAATGGGAAATAATGAACGCATTTGACATACAACCGTTATATGAAACCTTTATTCAAGAAAAAGACGAAATTATTAGAATCCTAGCAAACATCAACAGATACCTAGAACTGAATCTATCCTGCGACAAACAACAAACTTCCTTAACAAACACCCTCCTATTCCAAATCAATAGAACTATATCCTTTGAAATAACCAGAACCTATACATTATTCGAACAAGTTTTACCAAACCACATTAGAAAACCACGAGGAGCATTTAACTTTATTGGTACAATTGAAAAATCAATCACGGGCAACCTAGATGCCGAAGATGGCGAAAGATATGAGCAAAATTTCAAGAAATTATTTAACAATGAAGCCAAATTAAAAATAGACATGGAAAAATACTTATCAATTACGGATGACCTCATTAAATCTACAAATAAATCAATTACCATTCTCGTAGAGAACCAAAAGAAAATTAATTCAGCAATGGCTGAAATTGGAGAGAAAATGGAAACAACAGCACGCTGCATTGAATTATTGGTTGTACAAAATACCCTACTCTCGAAAACATTATAAAGTACGAGAAACTATGCGAAACTTCAGTTTTTCAGAAGAATTCCTATACATATTTCATTATTAAAATACCATTGATAGAGACAGTATCTTATGACTACTACAAGTTATACCCATTGCCTGTAGAGAACAACGACTTTTACTTCACTATTATACCCAGAAGAAGCTATCTACTTATAAACCCAGATTGGTACTCGTACACGAACACACCCTGTACAGAAATAGAATCGAAAAAATTCCTGTGTACTCACAACTCTATTATAAAAAGGACATCAAACGAACCCTGTGAAATTCAACTCATTGACTTTTCCCAAGAAGAAAACAGATGTGCATTCACAAAAATCAATATCAATAATCCCAAAATTCAAAGGGTCGAAAACTCAAATTCATGGATAATTACAAGTCCCACCACTATTATAGCCGAAACATATTGCGAGATGAAGAAAAAGAGACAACTCAAGGGAAATTATCTAATAACAATTCCTGATCAATGCTATTGCGTTATTGACAAATATAAACTTAATCCAAACAAAAACTTTCGGAGAACTTTTGAACCCATAAACATTCCATTAGTGAAAATAAATAGCAACCTTTCAATTAGAAGAGATGGTACCAATATACCAACCATGGACCATGTGGACTTAGAGGAATTTACAGACCTGTCACGACGTACACAAAATCTGCAAGAAGAGATAAAGGATCAGATGTTAGAACCAACCTTAATTGAATCTAATTCCTGGCTTACCTATACCCTGATTATAATAATTATCATTGCTGTCCTAATTATATCATGGAAAATATATAACAAATATAAGATCAAAGGCTTTCCAACTTTCAACATCTTTACCAGCAACCCAAAAACACGAGAAACCCCCCAAGAAACTGAAATGACGAACGTCGGTCCTTTCTAAAAGGAAACCCCGAGTTCTCCACTAGCGATGGAGGAGTTATGATATCCAGACGCCGTATTAAACAAAAGAAGATGCAATTGTGCATAATTGCACAGATAAAGAAGCTTATAAATAGATGTAGTAACAGTATCAAGTTTAGTTATTGTCGTACTTTAGATACATACCTTTGTATTTTAACGCAATAAACTCATTCGCTATTAATTGTCAAAAGTTTGTTTTAAATAAAAAATTTACATTTTTTAAAAAAACCTAAACCGCTCGACAAAATATAGCTCGCGAAATAGGTGAGGATAAGCTACAAGTTTAATAGTACATTTTTTATGCAGAATTTAACATGACGATTTTTTTATTTCCTATACTTTTTTCTCTTTCGAAGAACGGTTTACAAGATAAAAGTGAAAAACCAGCGTTAAGTCCCCGTAATATGGCCGAAGCAGCTCTATTCATAATCATTACGGACGTTTCACCCCTAAATTGTGGGGAACTATTCGGGTATCTATTTCGAACCCTTCTAGATTACGCATCCCAAATATTATTACTTTATAAATTATTTCTTCTAAAATATCTAATTTACGTGGACTAATACGTAACAATTGTGTTACAAAAAACCGCTGCCCAAGGAATCACTACTTCCACATCCAGATTCTCTATCCAAGTCACTCACACAAAGAAAAAACTTTATATGTGAAAATAATTGTTTATGGAACTTTAATAATATAATATTTGAAATCCTCAACCCCAAAAATCCATAAAACGATACCCCACATCGGTAGTGGGGTGGGGGTGGTGATAGGGGGGTGGTAGTGGGGGGGGTGGATGAAGTAAAAAAATATTTTGAGGTTTCTGGTTCCTGTACATACACTAAATCGCAATTTTTTTTCATCCCCTTTAATAAGGAAGTGGGGGTGGTAATGAGGGTGGCTAATGCCAAAAATTTTTTAGAAACCTTAGCTTCTCTTGTATATACCAAATACCAATTTCATGGACTCTTACCTGCTTGATTTACCCATTTACCCCAAATTTACCCCAATTTACCCCCAACCCTTCGGCGGAACAAGATGAAAATATAATCTAGTTCTAGATCTCATTAAAGTACATATGTGTACCAAATTTCAAGTCAATATCTTAAACGGTTCCAGAGTAAACGCGCGCACAAAAAAAGTTACAGACAGACAGACAGACAGAATTTTTTTTCGCTCAAACTTAAAATCTCGACGTTTCATGACATTTTAAGCCTATTTGGAAAATAAAAATTTTTTAAAATTTTTTTGTCGTTACTATACTTCCACTGGACGTGGAAGTAATTGAACTGATTCAGTGATGTCTTTTGAAAAGCATTTTAAATAGTAATAATAATTCCCTTAAGAACATATTTTGAATTACATATATTATTCTACAATAGATATTTAGCGTGAACGGTTCATTTTAAAACAGATAATCGCACATTATCGGGTAAAACACCAATGTAATCTGATAGAGTATAACTTACACAATATGAATCATCATAATAACAAACGCACACGATTGCATAGCGCAACTAATTGCGCAAGCGCTAGAGCATTTTACACTATAGAAGTCTGGCAACCTCGAAGGAGGCAAAGTCTACCGTTATATATAACAGTTTTAAATACATTGAGTCAGAGAGGTACTATTTATATAACGAGGTGTAAACATACCAATCGTATGAACAAAAAAGTGTATGTAAAAAAAGATAAAAATCCTTTCCCCTCTCCGCGTGCCCTTGGTAAGTGAAATTTGGCGGTTGTGTATATGTAAACAGAACTAATCTATCTATATTATTTCTAGTGGAGGTGCGGGCGCCACAAATTTGTAAGGAGGCAGACACGATACAAATGCATATATATATATATATATATATATATATATATATATATATATATATATATATATTTGATGATTATTGAAAAAATTATTACATTTTTCTTCTGAGAATAAAGAACCAAATAGTATATATTATGCATGTTAAGTGATTTTATTTTGTTTGCAGGGAGGGGCCATTTTGCTATGCGTCGCAAACCAAACTTCTTATTTTCACAAAACAAAACATCACTTTTGACATTTATAAATAGTGCTTTTATGTTTACTCGAAAATTATTCGAAATATTCACTTTTTCGAGATAAAAATATGACCACCTTAAATATTATAGAACGGATATTTGTTGTCAACTTCAATTTTGTATGAAATATGAGGTTCATGATTGTTAATGAAACATTACTAATTAGCTTAATTCAAATGATTAATTTCCAGGGATTATCTACCCATGTCAGTAATTATCTCAAGGTTGCTTCCCGTGGTGTTATTCTTTTCATTAATTTGTTAATAAATCTTCAGATAAACAAATGAATCACTTCTTTTCCATATTTGGACTGGAATTTAATGTATGGTACCTTCATAATTTTTTTGTTTATAATTATTTTTTTATAAAACAGTCAAACTTAAAAAAATAGAACATTCCATTCGTATTACACAAGACTATATCTGCACTTTGGTTAAAGAAATACCTATCCTTGAGGCCAATAAAAACGCTATTGTCTGTAAAGAACCGAGAACAATTAATTTATTTTATATCAGAAAATGTATATTTATTGCCATATACTAACTACAACAACAATGAAAAATATTATTGGTATTATTTTTTGTATATATTGCGTCGTATTATATAAAAAGTGTGAAAAGTTTTCGTCCTGAATATAGTCAGTTATCTATAAGTTTTACTTCAAAAAAAAATTTGTCCAAGTAAATTTTGGCATACTTAGAGGTTAAACGACTTACCTTAGGGAAGTTTAATTCTCAATTATACGAGATGGTCTTGTCCGGAGAGATCACATTGTAGATACGAGGCTTTACAGTTTACTATGTAATTAGAACCACATTTGGGATATCGACATGTACATATCACATTTTCCAATTAGCTGTAACTCCTATCCAAATATTGTATAGGAACAAAGTTGTAGAAGATTTTATGCACTTTGTTTTTTGTGCAGAAAGTTTTTCTCCATATTTTTTTAGTTTTTGTTTTAAATGACAAAAACAACATTTGCACCAGTTTTTTTTTACATATGGCCGCCATTTTGAAAGTACAGCCACTTTGTTTTAGGACATGTCTAGAATTTTTCCTTAGGCTTTAATCTTTATGAAAAATATTGTCCCCAAGGATCGGGGGTGCACGTACAATTAGGGTGGGCTCCCGTAATAAATTTACTTTCCATGGAATCGATTCTCGCAACCGAGTAAAGGAACGCTACCCACTCGGCCTTTTTGATTGTATACATCTGGGGAAACTTTATAAAGAAGTTGATTGATGTCAATTTCGTTTTTACCAAAGGCGATAGTGATTCACATTCTGGAAGGAGCAAACAAGTGCATTGAATTTGGAAGAATCTGTTCGATCAGCACTTAATCTTAGTGAAATCTCCATGTCAATACTTTGGGGTTGAGCAACAAGCTCCACAGGCTGACCCAGAAAACACTCTGGAAACTTAGAGAGCAGAAAAAATTTGAGGAATCATGAGTTTTTCCAACAAGTTGTAAATAATATATCATACCTGCCGATTTTGCAGAATTTCTGAATTTGCCATATTCTCTTTTTACACTGGACAACTGCTTTCGTCGTTCTTCGACCAGCTTGTTGAAAAACGCTCATGCAATCTTACCACAGTTAAGAAACATGAGAATGAGAGTCCAGTATGGTAGCGGAGAGTTTTATGGAGAACTCGTTAGAAAATAAGAACGGCATTGCATGCCAAAGTCTTTCCAAAACTTCGGCGAATAACATTGATTCCATTTCGGCTAGGTCTTCACGAACCTTGCCACTTCAGCAAGGACTGCTCACGGAATTGCTATATCTAATTGTTGCAATTGCTCAATAACCTTTGATACTAATTAAATATAAAATTTAAAATAGATTGAATATATAAACTTTTATTGATTTTCAATAACAAATCCACTTTTAACACTGATGCCATAAAATAGCAAAACAAACAAACAAAAAACGGTGTTGTAACGCATTATTTATTTTCATTTTTATTTTTTTTTGCATATCAATCCGTGACTGACGTTGAGATTAAGAGTTAAAAATGATCATATTCATCTATGTAAAATGCATTTCAGGAAGAGTTTAAATAATTGAAACGCGATTAAAAATCGTGATGTTAAGCCAGAGATGATTTGTGGGTTTGGTGTGTTGTGTTGTTTTGTGTTTGGGTTGTGTTTTTGGGACGTCGCGCGTCGTCACAGTCAGTGAGACAAATTCTCGAAAATATTGAAATCAAATAATTTAAATTTTTCACAGCGCATCCTTTGTTTGCATAGAAATATCAAATAATGAAACTAGACACATTTGTGTTTATAGTTTTTTTTTCTGTTTTCAGTGCTTTGTTATTTTAAGTTTGATATAAAAATAATTTATTTTATTAACTAGTGGAAAGTACCATTTGAGATTCGATTTTTAGCAGAATATTTTTGACTTTTAATTCATAGTCGGTTTTTGTTAATTTGGACGCCAAAATCACGAGAGCGTAACTCGAGTGGTTTTGATCCATTGTGTCTATGTATTCTGGGAAGATATCACTTCTTGGGAGAAAACTGTATAGGGTGTATATTTTCGCTGATGTGATACAAGAAATTCAGTCCAAGCGCGGCATACTTAGTAACCTGATAGTACGCCATTGATTAGTTTTGGGTCTAGTTTAAATTTGACATTCACTGAAAGGTTGACATAAGAAAAGCATTGATTGCCCTACTTTGCTGTTAATTTATTGCCTGACCAAATTTTATCTTGACGGCCGTTTGAGCCTTTAGGGAACAAACACGTCATAGTTTATTTATCAATGAAATTTTTTACGGTGTCTGTAGCAGCCAGCAATAAATAAATAAAATAGAGTAAAAATAAAAAATTAATAGACCATTATCGACCTGTAAAGAAAGTTTTATTATTACAAATGAAAAATGCAAGGACTTATCTCATACCTGTTTTCTGGTATTTCTATTGCTTATCATTGTATATGATGCCACGGTCTTTTCGGTATTGGGATTTTGGGTACCTGCTGGTCAGTTGTCACCACTTGTTTTTGAAATGAAATGTTTCAAGCAATATCATATCTGAAGATTTCACTGGTATTAATTAAATATCAACTATATAACATATCTGTTTTTATGCCAATAAGTATCAATTTATGCAGAATCATTCACGCTTAAGTTCAACACCACTCTGTCTAAATTTAATTCTTTAATTTTTATGCGAAAAGTCATCCTTGGCAATTTTAACCCTTTTTTGACTAAAAATTCATTTTCGAGGTTACTTCACTTTCGCAGTTTCCTCGTTTTGGTACGTTTTATAACCAGTATTAAAATTTTAAAATTTTTAAGTCCACATTGAAAGTACTTTCTAATTTTGTGGTTATGTTGTGAAGCGATATAAAAATTTTCAAATAAAATTTGACGCAATTCCGAATTTTTCAGTTATCGCGCCGCATGTCGTCAGGCGACGCGAAAAAATATTTTTATGTCAAATTTTTGCTTAGATGTAAAAAATTTGCTTTCTTTTGCCATCAAACGTATTTTGAGACGAAGTCGATTTTTGCTATTTTTCTACTTAGATCTATTCTCCTGGGTTCTACAACTTTAACATAACAGTAAAGTCTCTTGTAAGTGATTATTAATATAAAAAGCAAAATAAAAATAGTAAAATATATTTTCGTTACTTGCCTTAAAATTCTAGCTAATCGCCATATGGTATATGAAGAAACTACATAAACAGTTAATTCAATAAGACTTCCTCAGTTGCTTATTTCAAAAAAGCAACATTCCTCGGTAGTATTTTAGTAAATAACTAAAATAACTTGTAATCAATAATTATTAAAATATGCCGCTGGAATATAAATATTATGTATAAAATAATTAAATTCCGTCTGGGTATATTTTTGGAAGAAGTAGGACGTAGATAGCCTCAGGACCCGGAAATTGGGCAGATTTCTCGAAGCGGCTACCGAACTTATCAGAAATAGTTTTATTTCATAATCCTTGTTGAATTTATTACGATCGTGAACCCACATTAACACAATGATTGTGTGCGAGAAATCAGGTTTTACTACGTTTTCTTTTACACCGATTTTCATTAATACCATTCTTGTAAATGCGTGTTTCAAAATTATGTTCAGCTCAGATCGAAAGTAAATGATTAGGATATTTAACATAAATTTCTAACATTGACATGACGTGATGAAATTCTGTTTGTTAATTTAAAATTAATCACCTATATTAAATTGCCTGTGGAATAAGTTCCAATTATTTACAATGATTTGAAAAGAGTAAATAAAACATTATTATGAAATGTCCATGAATAGGGGAATCCAAGAAGTTGAAGGTAAACATGCCAAATGTTCACAACATTAAGAGTAATATACTATTACGAATAAGTACTAAAGCTCAAGTAAAAAAAGTAAAAATGTAGCAATGCACGTTTTACAATTATTTTAAAATATCATTTATTGTAATAAGCAGAGATCAGCTTCGAGGTAGTTATGATGTCAAAAACAGAATCGGCTCTAGGCGATATGAACAATATGACTATTTTCACGTACAATAATACAATAGCTTACCACGTAATGGGCAAGTATACGATTTTGTTTTAATAATTTTAATAACATCTACACATAAAAACAGTCAACTCCTATTTTTATTTTATTTTTTAAATAATGTCTTATAGTAAAAAAAATCATGAAGTTTAAACGGTTAGATATTGCCGCCAATTTTTGGACTATTCTATTGGCTAAGACGTGATAGCGCAATCACCAGATTCTAATTTGTGCTTGAACAGAGAAACGAGTGCTGCGTTACCATATTTCAATAAATAATGTAAGATATTCTGTACTGCTATACGAAATCCTCTGTGATATTACAATTCTGTATCATCAATCAGCCTTAAAAATATATAAAATATTTACTTGCTGAAATAGTGTTAAAAATTAATATTAAAATGAATTTCAGACGGTGCAGTAATGCACATTCTTTTTTAGAAATGTGGCAACGTAGTCAGTTACTGTCAAATGTAAAATGCCCCTGTTTTAATAGTATATTACGTAATGAGTGATGTAAGAAGCATATTACGCACGAATGGAAAAGTTACGGACGATGCCGCGTAGCGGCGAGTGCGTATTTCCATGAGTGCGTAATTGCCTTACAACTCGAATTATGTACTATACTTTACCTACGATCATATTTATTTAGTTATTTAGTAAAATCTGGATTTAGTTTACTAGTCAACAATATTATTCAACAAATATTATGTCAGTTTTGACAGCGTTTGAAAATTAAGTAGGCGCATTTGTTTTTTTAAACCCCGCGTCAGCGATATAAGCCACCTATAATTGCGTGTCCCGTGCGTTTTGTTTACCGTGCGATTTGTTTACAGTGCGTTTTCTTTACAATATGTAAAATTCAACTTACATAGATAGCAGGTAGTGTGTTTTTTACTATTTACAGTAGTGATCGTAGGTAAAGGTTATTACGCTATTACGTCACGAGATATCCGGAAAACTACCTTATTTTAAATCCACTCTAATTTTAAGCATATTCATTTCACAATAAAACCAATAATAGTCCGCAAAATTACCTTGAAAATATATTTATAACATTTTGGAGAGTCATACTATAATACTATATTATTAATATTGTCGTTTTCGTTATTCTCTACTAGCCCATTGTATCTAGTGAATTTCGTAATATCTAAAGGTATTTGACTCCTAAAAGGTTGTAAACAAGCTATACTGTGATGTATTTATTGTTGGGAGTAATTCTAGCACAAACACAATTATATATTGATGTTACTGGGGCAGAGAATAGGTGGGTATGTGAGGGGGGGGGGAGCAGGCAAGGTGCATTTTTTTTAAAGGAAATATGACTGCCTTAGAGTATTTTACATTTTTCAAGTGTAAAAACACTATAGCATGTCTGTTAAGGAATGCCGGTTATTTAATAGTTTAAAGGTGTACAAAAAGGGAAGGTGAAGGGAGGGAAAGTTTAGTTTGGGGTGGGATCAATTCGATATTGATAGTAAATAATAAAAAAAAACAGTTTTTCCATAAGGCCGAAAACCGGCCTTATGGACGCTCCTCTTTGGATATAACACATCGAAATACATAAGAAAATAGTAGTCTGGTTTGGTAAATGACACTTTTTGCGTGTCTTTTTTACTAATATACCATGACCGAGAATGGACCAAATAGCAACACTAGATAGTTGTTTGATTTCAGCAAACGTTTAGTGTACGGAAAGAATATCTCCACAATTAATAATTAAATATTATTTTTATGAAGTACATGTTTGTAAGAAAATGAGCAACTTGAGAGATCTAATGCATAATTTATAGTTAGTTACATTGCTATGTCTGTTTAATTTGTTTTTGATCAAAAATGGAAATTAATCAAATTAATTAGCTGTTTAATTGGTATGGCTATATATAGGAAATATGTCCACTTCGTTATTATATAAATTAATAATTATTAATATCGAACTTTAAAAACTTCAGATATTTTATTTAATAATGTAATGAAAATTTTGCGGTAAAAACAATGCTCAGAATGTGATATAATACATTTCTCTAACGTTGACCTTTCATGAAAAACTCCTTTATCTGTCATTTAAGAACATTGTTAGGCTTAATTTGATTCATATCAATAATTGTGAAACGATTAATCAGCAGGATTCGTGCTATTTGTTGTTTTGTCTTGGACTGAAGAGTGTTTTGATTGATATAATTGCAAAGCATTAGAAGCAGCTGCTAAAACAAAGTATATGAGAGTTTCCAGTAATAACAATTTAGCGCCACCCGAAGATCTAGTGAGAGAAACATATGCATTTGAAGTAGAAAGGGAGGTCACATATCTTGGATCTCAAATAAATGAAAATAACATACTAAGAGCTGAAATGAAGAGAAGAATATACCTGGTTAACACAGCATACTTTGGGTTAAAAAAAGTTCTAACATCAAGCATAGTAACCATTGATATATAAAATCCTTATTAAACCTGTCCTCACCTACGCGTCACAAACATGGACGATGACAAAAAGCGATGAGGAGCTGCTGGGCTATTTTGAACGAAAGATACTTCTTCATATATACAGGAGAAAGAGACGTGGTGCAGGCGTTATAATTTCGAACACTATGGCCTCTACGAAGAGCCTGATATCGCCCGATCAAAGTCAACAGATTAAGGTGGCTTAGCCACGTAGAAAGGATGAATGAAATGGTACCTCCAAAGCAAATATTCCACCAAATACCAGCGGGAACTCGAAAGAGAGGTAGGCCCAGAGCCAGATTCAAGGACCAAGTAGAAGATGGATTAAGAACGCTGAGAATCAGAAATTGGAAAGACAAAAAAAGAAATAGGAAAGAATGGAAACTAATCTTGGAACAGGTCAAGACCACCCTGGGTTGTAGAGCCAAAGATGATGATGAAGAGTGGTTTTAAAATAATTAAATTATTGTCTTACAGATTGGTCCATAGTAAGCTAACATTGTGAACATTGCTTCTGCTGTACAGTTTTATCTGAAAGTAAGAATTCTTTACTTATTTTTCGACTTTCTATTTGTTTACTAAAATTTTGCTTTGTTTTCTTTTTAAACAAACAAGAAATTCTACACATAAAATTCATTCTAAAAAAGATAAAATAGTCTGGTTTTTAACAAAGGAAACTAAAAATTAAATTTAAATAGAAGCAATTAAAGCAAATGCTCAAAAATGACCCCTAAAATTTTTAGGTTGAATTTAAATCCACATTTCTTTAGAAAGAGAATGGATATCGATATGCGATTTTCAGGATTTAAAAGATAATTTATTTGTGAAACAGCGAGTTTTGCCAGATTCTTTTATTTTGAAGCCCGTTTCTATCTAAGGGGTGTAAAATAAAGGTATGTTTCTTTTACCAAAACTATAACTTCCGATATACTACAAAAATTATTTTATACATTTTTGATTCGCTTATTGAAAAAAAAAAACAATTACTCAAATTTTCGATATCTCTCTTATTTTATGAGATACCAATTTTTTTCTAAAAACCTATAATTTTTCCATTATTTTTGTCGTTAGGCTTTGCTGTGTTTTGTCTATGATGGCTGCTTGAAAATGATAATAAATACATTCTTTTGCATCTTTAGTTCATGGTGACCAGACTCAAAATCGGTATAAGTTCACGGATTGATGACCCCTTTGGGTTCCTACATTAAAGTGTAAAAAACATAACTCCAGTTATCTCCGAAATGGTTGAAGATATCAAGCTGAAGTTTGGCACATGTAAAAAACTGTACCTAGATTCAAACGATATTTTTTCTAAATTTTCTTGGAGTATTTTTCACACAAAGAAATACAAAAATAAACGAAAAATTGTAATGGCATTTAAATGAAAGAAAATAGGATAAAATGGAATCTACATGAACAATAAAAAAATATTTATTTATTTATTTTTATAAGCACCTATTATTATTATTTACAATGTCAACTAAAGAAAAAGAGAAGAACCAAACTTTTCATTATTATCGGAGCAATAAAAATAAAATGTGTATTATCGAGGAATATATTGATTCACCATAAACTAAATGTACAAAAATATACTTATTATTATCATTATTTTAGAGGAGCCGTCATGAGGTATTATAATAACCTACAAATATCTGCTCTTATGAAACCCAATAAGGCCTTAAGGCAAAAATGAAAAAAAAATTACAAGTTTTTAGAAAAAAATCAGTATCTTGTAAAATAAGAGAGATTTCAAAAATTTGAGAAGAGCATTTTTCCCCATAAACCAGTGACCAAAAAAATGCGCATCAAAAAAATATAAAATAATTTTTATGGAATCTCGGAAGTTATAAAGTTTGGTAAAAAAAAACACCCTGTAGAAAGTAACGTGCTCCAAAATAAAAGAAATGGGCAAAACTCGCTGTTTCACAAATAAATTATCTCTTAAATCCTGAAAACCGCACATTGATATCTATTCTCAAAAAATGTGGATTTAAATTCAACCTTAAAAGCACTTTTGAGTACCTAGAGCTATAAAAATGTTGTCGTACGACCTGATTACATAATTTTATGAAGCTGATTTTTGGTCGTTTAAATAAATATTTTAACTTAAATTTTCAGCGGTGATAATACGCAGTGTGTGCTATTTAATAACCCAACACCCCGTTGTTTTGGAACGCGTTGCTCGATTTTTTATTATTGTTTTTTGATGTAGTACTCGATGAGCTCTCTTTGACTATTTTAAAAATAATAATAATTTTCATACGTTCAAGGTCTACTAAGCTCCTCTAAATGGGTCGAGATTTCGAGATCGACTATTATCGCATTTTCTTACCGGCAAATTAGGGTATTCGATTCGTAGTTGTCTCAAATACCTCTATACAAAATTTTAGCTCGATACTTCAAATAGAGTGTTTGTTATTCAATGGCCAATTTTAAATATTTGTCACTTTTTGACTGGCCCTGTACAAAGATCTGTTACGAAGCAATGAGCCAAATGTTGAAAAATTATTATTATTATAACACAGATAACATCAAACAATACAATAGACAACACTTCTTTAAAACTGAATAAATACTAGTTAAACAAACGACTGGAGAAAATTTCTTAAAATGGAAGTTGGTTAACAAATGGGTGTAATAACATAAATATTTAACAAAGTGTTTCCAGTTTTTGTGTTTCCAAAATCGGGTGGATGTGTAGTCAATGAATAAGAGGACTATTCCCCTCAATGCATTTGTTTGGAATTTTTTCATTAAGCCACCTATGTACTGAAAGCGAATAATGTACAGTAACACTATTTAGTTGAAAAATAATTTTTCTTTCCCCTTGCTCATTAGGATCTGATATATTTAAAGTCGAATGGCTACTTTATCATTTTAATAATCCTGTCAGACTTTTATACAAAGCCAGACGAAAAGTGAACAATTTTAATATTTGGCCATTTGGCCCTACATGAGGTATCGTACTAAACTTTTGTTTAAAGGTATTTGAGACAACTGCGAATTGAATACGATATACACATTGTCGATAAAAATTGCTTAACAGTTGATCTCGAAATTTCGATCCATTTAGGGGACCTTGGTCCTTGAAAATACGAAAATTAAAAATTATTCAAAACGATCAAATAGAGCATCGAGTAGTCCAAAGAAAAAAAAATAAAATCGGGCAACGCGTTGCTGTATTAAATAGCACACATTGAATATCCACAAAGAACTTATTTTTTTTTACAAAATTTCATTTAAATCGACACATTAATATTAAATTGTTGAAAAAGCTATAAACTCGCATATTGAGGCTTACTCTTATTTTTAGATTAAGGATTAAGTACATATCCAATAGATTCCTTCGAAATTTTATTGCGGGCAATCTCCAATTTTTGGCGATGCGTCCAATAAGACCGAAGATATTTTCAAAAAACGCATAAAAAAACGTAGTTTTGTAATTTAAATTCTTTAATCAAGTACTTTTCCGACCTCGCCTGAAATTCAAAACTTACAGTCGTACTTTTACTTCCACATCCAGTGGAAGTATAGTAACGACAAAAAAATTTTTAAAAATTTTTATTGTTCAAATAGGCTTAGAATGTCATGAAACGTCGAGATTTTAAGTTTTCTGTCTGTCTGTCGGTCTGTCTGTAACTTTTTTGTGTGCACGTTTAATCTGGAACCGTTTGAGATATTGACTTGAAATTTGGTGCACATATGTACTTTAACGAGGTCTAGAACTAGATTATACTTTCATCTTGTTCCGTCGAAGGGTTGGGGGTAAATTGGGGTAAATTTGGGATAAATAGGTAAATCAAACAGGTAAGAGTCCATGAAATTGGTATTTAGTATATACAAGAGAAGCTAAGGTCTCAAAAAAGTTTTGGCATTAGCCACCCCCATTACCACCCCCACCCCATAAAGGGGATGAAGAATAATGTGATTTAGTGTGTATACAAGAACCAGAAACCTCAAAATATTTTTTTACTTCATCCACCCCCACTACCACCCCCTATCATCACCCCCACCCCACGACTGATGTGGGGTAGAGGAATTCAAATATTATATTGTTAAAGTTCCATAAAAAATTATTTCTACATACAAAATTTTTTCGTTGTGAGTGACTTGGATAGAAAATCTGGATGTGGAAGTAGTGACTCCTTGGGCAGCGGTTTTTATAAGTTTACTTCAGATTCCAGCAAAAAAAAGAATCCCCTCCACAAACGCATTTTTACAAGCATTAAAAAAAAATGTCTCCACTATTGTGAATTATAACTATTAATAACAAGTATTAAAGATATTTAATGGAAAATAATAAAGGTATTTGTATGTGAACGTATTATTTAATTTAAATAATAAAAACGATGTTTTTATTAATAAATTTTACATATTTTTTCACTGCTCTTTTACTACCCCAGATTAGCATATTTAGTCATGCAAATCGGTATTATATAAATAAACTCTAAAAAGAACTAAACTACTCCAGATGTCTATTTTAAATCGAATTAAAATAATTTGCACATTAACGACCTAATAAAGTTATATTTAGAAAAATATAATTTTTAATGAGATAAGGTTCTCGCATATTTCATTGAGATTAATCAAATTTATGGTACAGTCTGAAAGATAAAGATGTCGATTCCGAACAAAAATGTGTTGAACTAAGATAAGAGAAATAAACAATTTGTATTCAAATGCAAAAATCGTTTGTAAAATGTTGCAGTCATTACACAGTATATCCATTAAGAAGTATTCAAATTCCATATCCATTTCAAGGACAAGTACTTGATCCTATAAATTAAATACTATAATAAAGCACCCACATGGTGGTTGGATAACTCGAAGAAATACTCATAAAAAATATCTATGAATAAATTTAAATTTACAATGTATAATACACTTAACGAAATCTAAATCATAATGTTGACAATACAGTCCAGTTTATATCATATACACCGCCGGTCGGCCAAATAAATTTATTTTTGTATCAGTCATCTTCAGGGTTTTTAAGTCAATTCAACCATGTACAGCTTAAGCTGAATATGGCGTTAGGGAAGAATTATTTGAAACGCAAGATATAAAGTACATAACTGTGAACAATCAATTCATAAATCATAGGTGACTTTGATATTGCCCAGTGACAGGTCAAAGAAGTACAATTTCAAAAGGTTAAAGTTGCAGCGGTGTATTTCATGGTTTCAGAATTTTCTAAACAGTGGGCGTTAATTGCTGCTTGTTATATTACAGCAAATGATATACACAAACATATACGTAATGGTGAATCGAGTATTACCATGGTAATTTTGATAATGATATTAATCAGGGCAGGCGCCCGCAAGTTGTTTTATTCAATAAATGCTCTAGGTATAAAATTTGTTCATTGTTCAAATTATTATTATTATTATTTTCTAAATTTACGAAACATTTTTTGATATAAACAATTTACTCACAGTGAAGGAATGACCCTATTGGAGATTGAAGTTATTAGATTATTACATATAAATAAAAAAATTCATTCAACAAATTAATATTAATGTACCATATAAAAATAAATTACTATGTAAAACTAAACAAAAAAAATTATCTACGGATACTTTAAACCATTATATGATTACATCGCGTTTCGACGCAAATATCGTTCTCTGCGCCGTTTCATATGCGAGGACCTTCCGTATTTTCACTTGCGATTTTCTAGAAAATTGGTAATCCCCGAAATAAGTCTTCAATACAAAGTTACCTTCATCCTTTATCTTTATTTCTTCTCTGGAGACATTTGACGTCTATTTCGAAAGGTAAAAAGTTTTGCGATTGTTATACTTACCCCTGCAAATGCTCACGTTTATCGATATAAGTATAGAAAAATAGTATATTATTCAACGAGCATGTAATGATGGCTATTATTCACGAGGGTGAAGTTTAAGACACGAGCCGTAGGCGAGTGACTTAAATCACCAGAGTGAATAGTAGCCATTATATGCGAGTAGAATACTATACTTTGTCCACGACAATTAAGTATTTTTGATTAAAGTATTTACTGAAGAAATTTGTATGTCCCATTTATTTTTAACATTTTAATGTAAAATTATTGTAAATAACGTTGACGTTTAAGTTCAATTTGATATGCCGTTCTTTTGACACATAACCGCCTACTCAATAAAATTTAAAAACAAAATTGTATGATAAAAAATTTTGTGGATGGTTCGGAAAAGTACACCAGTAGTTCTAAGAACGAATTAGTATTTTTGGCAATTCTCCAAGGCGTAAAAGATTTGTTTACTGAAATATACAGTTTTCCCAATTTTTCTGGCCATAAATGCATAGAGGTGATTTCAGCAGCTTTGGTAATGTCTGGCGGTTTCCATATATAGTTTCACTTTTTTTATTTTAGACAATTAACAAACTTAAATGAACGAGATAAAGATGACGCACAAATTTTGACGTTTAAAATCAATAACAAAATTACGCTTTGACGCATTGTCATGGCTTACTTATAAAATAATACAGTTTGTAGGCGCGTAGGTAAATTGTTTCAGAAACAATGTTGGAGACTCGCGTGTTGCTAATACATGCTGCTTTGAAATAAACTTACTAATGTAGTTTTTGAGTGTTCATTAAAGTACCTCTTCGGCATGTACCATTTGAGTGCTTCCTAGAAACAACACTTGTCTTTTGGTTACTGCAATTTTGACATTTTAAATTTTTAGTAAAAAGTCACTAACGTGATTTCTTATAAACAACTGACTGTCCTCATTATTCACTAGTGAATAATGAAATCATTGTTCACTGCAGGGAATAATGGATATCATTATCCTTGAGGAAACACACACATAATGAGTACATTATTTAATAGTCGTGGACAAAATCATATTTTCTACACTCATTACACTTTAGTCCTTATATTGACACATTTTGTTGACAGATATGTAATTATAGAACGGTAAGAGACAAATTCATTGTTCCGTTTTCGAGTCAGAGTTAGTTAAACAAAAAAAAATAGTTTGATCTTATTTTTATTCATTTTGTCTAACAGACGCAGATGGGGAGAACTAGAGAAATGGTCCGCGAAAACTTTTAGTGTAGTATTGATAAAAGCGTGTTTAAAAAGTCGGCGATTAAGGTCATTCACCGACGCTAGGAAACGAGTTATCTTCGATTATACACGACAACTTCTGTTGGACTTCTGTTGAACATTTTATCTAGATAGCATACAGATAACGGCATCCAAGTACGTACACGTACAAATTTTCAAGCAATTAGACATTTCATATTCACGGGTACGAAGCAGATTGAATGCGCAACGATACCAAAGAATTTAAATGGTGGGGGCCCCACCTGTGGTTGGTTACCCATTTATTTCGTATGTACACCCGATCCGATGTACGTACTTGCCTGCCGTTATCTGTATAATGTAGTGACATGCTACTCGAAAATGCCTCGATACTTCCACTTTTGAGTAAAAACAATTCCCTTTAACCATTCATAGTGTGGTGGCTTAACAAAAAGATCGTGACCTGCTGGATTAAAGCTCCAAATTTTGCAAATATATCCTCAGTACTATCAATTCAGTGGGGAGTGCCTCCAAATTTTGCACACTTTTTATATATCCTCAGTACTATCAATTCAGTGGGGAGTGCCCGATTTCAGGTCCGCCATCTTGAAATAAGACGCCATCTTTGTTTTCTTTGGACTGTAACTGTAAATTTTCGACTTTTATTTGGTTTTTACTAAATATCTCCCCAACTTCTGGGTTTGTAGCAAAAAGGATTTAATTTAAACTAAATTTGCTACAATTTGAGACCAGAGCCGCTTTTGTAACTTTAATATTTTGCGAGATACAAGCTTCCAAAGTTTTAGAATTTTTTCAGGTTATTACGAAAATCCATATTTTTGTTGGTTTTGCCAAATATCTCCAATGCAGTCAGTTTTACAGCAAACATTATTTTATTAATGTTTAAGAAGAATAAATAGGCTACAATGTGAGTAAAGAAAGACATCGATAACATCACAATTTGCTGAAATAATGTATTTGACCATGTTACAAACGTTTCAATAAAATAAATTACAGAATAACTATCAAAAAAATAATCATAAAAATTGGATTTATAATGTTGTTGTTTACTGTCTCATTACAAACACAATTCTTAGAACACAGGGGTTCAGCCTAACATCCACACTTGATTAATTCCCTACAACTTTTGCTTGCTTCCGGTATAGACACCCAAATTGGTTGCCATGTCTCTTCGTTTCTTTTCCATCCAAAGTTAGCCGGAGTAGGTGCATTTTGGAGTGATTTCAAACTAGTTAACCAGATGCTAGGTTGACAGATGCAGCGATTAGTGTGTTGAATGAGGGCATCCTGTGTGGGCGGTAGACTTTGCACCATCTTTACTTTTTTTCCTTGTGTGAAGAGATCCTCTCTAAGCTTGTTGATGCTGCCAAGTACTGTTGTACAGGATGTTGTACAGGATGCATGTGAATCGTTCTATAAGTTCAAATTCCTTTGTTTTAGCATCTACTGGCTGAAATGGATGTTTTGCAGAGAAGATAAATCCTTCAGTGACTGGAAGGTATGCTTTCCGTGTCTTCCATGGTTACTTTTTTCCCTTACCAGAAAATTGTGATGTAGTGTCTGAACCCGTGAAAGCATGGAAACAGAGCAATGCTTGCGACATATTTTCTCCGAGCTCTTGGCAGATGATATGATAATATCGGGAGTGTTAACCCTTACCAAATGCAATACAAAGTTGAATATTAGGTTTGTAAGTTTGTAGTTCGAAAAAGATGCCTACTAGTACAACAATAACGTCTGTGTCAACTGTACTTATGAGGATGTTGGTTGCACCCTTTTGTAATGCATCCAATATATGAAGACACATTCTGGCAACAGCTTCTTCGTGGTCAGTTTCGGACATCGGTGTACTGCTATTTTTTGAAATAACAGATTTACCATAGGTGATGTATATTTCTTTACCTTCTTGTACGTCATAAGGTGCGACTGCATCACTTAGTAGGGTAAACAGTTCTGTCTTGTTCTCTGAATTCTTCAGGAATGTAACAACATTTTTGGGGAGTGTGGTTTCCCTTGTGACTTTTCTCCTTTCTCCCTTCCCTCTCTTCACACGTGTAGTTTCTTTCAGACTGTCTGGCTTGCATATGACCCATAAAACATCGATTCTTAGGCAATCCTGAAGTTGTCTCCTGATCCATGGTAAGAAGACCATATCACTATATTCTCCAAATGTACATGCATCATATTTAGGAGAAGTGCATGTACAATGGCAGGTCTATCATATATTTGGGCATCAAAGTTTGGTACATCGTGGTCTTTAATTGAAGATAGGCAGGACAGTAAATCTGGTTTATCGTCAGTCAGTCGTAAATCCCCGTGATTACTCAAAGAAGGAGACCGAGTATTTAGAAAGTCTGGATGCTTGTATCTTGCAAAATATTAATTTACAAAAGCAGATCTAGTCTAAAGTTGTAGTTGATTTAGTCTCGATTAAAATTGATTCAAATAGTGTTGCTGTAAACCCAACCGTGTTTTCGTAATAACCTGAAAGAAGTCCAAAACTTTGGAAGCAAAATACTAAAGTTATAAAAGCGGCTCCAGTCTCAAATTGCTGCAAATTTAGTTTAAACTAAATTCTTTTTGCTACAAACCCAGAAGTTGGGGAGATATTTAGTAAAACCAAATAAAATTCGAAAATTTACAGTTACAGTCGAAAGAAAACAAAGATAGCGTCGTATTTCCCCCCCCCCCCCGAATTGATAGTACTGAGGGTATATAAGAACTCTGCTTTAAACCGGCAGGTCACGATTCTGATTAGTATTTGCTCTAAGCCACCACACTATCATAGAACAAGTTAAAATAAGTAGATTTTTGAACAGATCCTCCTCGAGAAATCATGCCTGCTCCTCCTGCCTCCCCCCCAAGGGACTACTTGCATCTGGAAATATATTTTTTTTCTCAAAAACGGTACGAGATAGAAAAATGATTTTGATACCATTCGATACAATATACAATTCTGCATAATACTCTTATTATACTCTTCGCAAAAACGAAGAGTATATTGTATTTGATCGGCACATTTCTAAAATCGTAAATATCGCTCGTAGAGAAAAAATTTTCATATCATTGTGTTAGTGAACGAATTCTGAACAACTTTCAAAATGTCCGTGTGTCCGTCCGTCTGTCCGTCCGTCCGTCCGTCACGTTTCTTGTAAGCACGATAACTTAAGAAAGAAAAGTCCGATTGTATTGAAATTTAGAAAGTAAGTTAGTGTTAGCTAGAAGAAGAACCCTATTGTTTTTGAAGAAAATCGATCAGTAAATAAAAAAGTTACTAATTATTTAATTAAAAAAATACATATTCTCTTAATTTTTGTCGCTTATACTAAAATGGAAATCTTGCGATATATTATTTCCATAATACATATTTTTTTTGTTTATGGATTTTACTAATATATTTCATAGAAATAGGAGTTGAAATATGTATGATTGTTGAAAGATATATATATCACAGAAAGTCAGTTTTCGTAGCAATATGTGGTGGCGTAGCGGCTAGAGTTCTGCGTTGCAATCCAAAGGTCCCGTGTTCGAATCCCGCACAGGTTGGGTTTTTTTTTTCATTTTTTTTTTTCATATAATTTTTTTCACAACAAAGATGATATCACAAAATTTAGTATGTCTAAAAACTAACATTATTTACAAGAAAACTGCGAAGAGTATCCTATAGAATGTGTTACAATTATATAAAAAGTTCTGTGAACAGGCGAAGAGTACGTTTTTAGCTTGTTTTGGTTTTGTCCTTTTCAGGGGGGTGGGACGGGGGAAGCAGGCATGATTTCACAAGGTGGGTGTGTTCGAAAATATACTTATTTTAACTTGTTCTATGCATGGTCAGAAGCATCAAATACCTAAGTCACTAAGCACTAAGCTAATAATAGAATAGTCCCTATTGAAACCTAACCAGATCCGTCATACAGACTTCTCGGTAGAGACGTGCATGTTTCGATATAATTTTAGAGCAAAATATTACTAAGTGGTTTGATTGAATACACAAAAATATCAAGATATACAAGATAACTAAACTGATGTGTATGTCTCAAGTGTAAACAAACTCTACGTAGATTAATTAGAATTTTGCTTTAAAGTATTATTCAGGTATTTACAATACGAATATTACGAGACGAATAAAAGTTGCAGCCGAACCTTGCCGGCTACGCATACCTAGTTGAACAATGAAAATAAAAAAAAATACTGACTGTGTACTTAATCTCAGTGGCATATACAATAGTGAACCGTGCCGGATTGGACCAAATATTAATCAAGTAGGTATTCTCGGTCACCAAGTTCGTGCATGACTGCAACTTCTACTCTCTCTTTCTCTTCATATACAGGGTGATTTACCACAACATACGGAAAATTTATCAGTACATTGTCCCCACCGAAAGGAGTTAAAAAAATGAAAAATTAAAAAAATATGACCAAAAAAATTACCTCAATTTTTTGTAGAAATGACTTTAACCAATCTGACGTAACGCGGTGCAACCATATCACTTCTCCTTCTCCTTTATCAGACTTGGGACTGACGGCAAAGCTGGAGAGGGTACAAGTGAATTTTTGGTTCTAATCACACTACAAAAATAGCAAAATAAGTCTAAAAGACATTCCAGTAAACTCTACTACTTTTAGTTGGAAAAGTAGATATAAGAGATATTTACTTAAACCCGTGGATAACATAAAAACATAAAACTTCGGCGGTATTTTGTATCTGCCGTTGCGGCCTGATTTGTTCGACCGAAAGCAAAAACGCGGCACTTTGACCGGCACGCGCCAATTAAGGAAATGTAAACATCTCCTATATGTTCTTTCCCAACTAAGTTCACTGTTCTATGCACTGAAGAAGGATAAATTGCGTATCTTTACAAGTTTGAATGTAAAAAAGTATAATAAATTACCTCGGGTCGCTCTAAAATTTTACAGGGGATTTCCCACATAAAAGAATAGTACACCATTTTATTCTCTGCATTTGTGGTAAATCACCCTGTATAATTCACGTTCTAATCGCTGTGTAATTTGTGGGTTTTAAATAAATGTATTTTTTTCATTTCACCGATTATAACCATTTATGTTATTTATTTGTTAAATATGTATATATAATAATATATGTTCACCTATTCTTTTTCTTTTTATTTTTACCATAATAGTATTGTAAAAATTAGGTATTATATTATTCTGTTTAGTCTAAGTTATTGTAGCTATTATATTAAAAATTAACTTGAGTAGCACGTAGCTTGTATTTTCTCTTATGTAAGAGAATTATTTCATATTTTGTAATTTAGTTTTTTTTTTTAATAAAGAAAATTATTTATTATCATTTTAATAAAATAAATTAAATATCCAACCACTCAGTGATTAAATTAATATCTCGCAAATAATGCATTTATCAAAAAAGAAAAAACTTATTTTCACACACTAGACGTTATAAAATGCGTTGTAATTCCTTATCTATCAAGTAAATATCTGAAATATCAATAAAATTATTGTTGAATCATTGTACTTAATATAAAGTTGATCTCAAGGAGCTTGCTGAATATGTTTATTTGTCATACGTACTTGTAGTCTAACTTTTAAAGACTGCAGTATTTTCTAATGCAAACTGAAAACATATATCTCTTTAATACTGTACTTCTGTCTTATAATACATTTTGGCTTTTCTCACTTTTTACATTTTTCTGGCGTTTATTTCCTAAATAAATTCATGAAGACCTGTGTCTTCATACACAAACACAGTTAGTAAGTTGTTATCATCTCATGCGTGCAATATCAGGGTCACAGCTAACCGAGCTACAAAATTTAGATTGACTTATCGGGAAATATATATTTCTCACGTCCAGAGGAAAATATACCCGATATTTCCCATAGTATATTAATACCATCATTGTGACCTACGTAAGTGGTTTCATCCTTACGTACACTAGTTCCATTTCTACCTCAATTGTCCAGTGTAACATCTTAAGCGTATAACCTAAAAACGCTTACATTCTTTAAATAATAAATAACAACCTATTTCCTGACACTCTAATTTGAATAAATTTTCGATAAATCATTCGGCCGTCAAATTTAAGAATGAAATTTCACTGTCCGTAGTAAATGTAGGGTTCAAACATCAAACCCGATACTTTTTAATATTTCAATTCAAAAGTTGAATGGAATATACACACAATGGAATCATACGCCCACCACAATTATTGTGCGAACGAACATGGACCTGACTGTCTACACCTACGCGTAAAGTTTTTCATTATTTCTTGTTGGATAAAATAAACATAACTATCTTTCTCTGGCACTTGCTAAATTACATGTAGAGTTGGTCGTAATAGTGAATTTAGTAAAAAATCAAGGATTACCTTGACTACTGAGGGTTTGAATTCCACATGTTTGATGTTATTTATATGCTAATGCGACACGTCTCTATAATAATTGTTTTTTTATTATACTTCAGGAGAATAACGAATGATTTGGCCAGATACTTATCCACTAAGTAACAATCAACGAAGTTGTTATTTTAGTGTCCCTGCAAATAACTTATAGTCCAAGATATCGAACAGGGAAGCTTACATAGAAATAAGTTTTTGGAATAGAAAAGTAAGTATAAAAAAGGTCCTCAAGATTACCGTAATAACAACATAAAACAAAATGGCGTCAAACACCCAAAAATAATTTTTTTGGAGGTAATTTTTAAAACAGAATTATATACAAAAACGTCCTTAACAAATATTAACTACAAGCAACGTTTCTCGTCTAAAATAATAATTAGTAACGCATCAATTTTTCTGTTTTATCAGTAACGCCCGGTATAACCCTCCGAAGTACCTAATCCTCCCGTCGCGTCGGCCTGTCGCGTCGTCCTGTCGCGTCGTCCTGTCGCGTAAAATAAGAATCAGTGTTAAGAGGTAGCGAGCCAATACCAAAATCGGCTTTTTTCGGTGTGTTTCGTCACAAAAACTTTTAATAATTTTTTATCAAATCGTCAGATTGTAATAGAGGAAAAATCATTTTAAAGTGTGCAGCTTTCATTTTTATATAATGATAATGAATTTTTAACATTTGTTTTTTTCACCGCTATTTAAAAATCAAAAGTAGAAATAACTTCCGGTTAAATCTGAAGTTGTAGGAACACATCTACAATTGGATAAACAATTGTCGTTTTGGTAACACGTACCTAATTCCATCTCGATCCGTTAAAAAATAAAGAAATGGCGGCCGCATAGTGATCTCGTTTGACACCCGGTATAACGTATGGGCGGATCCAGGAGCTCCCTAAGGGGGGGGGCACTTGCACAAATTGACAAATATTGAAAAGTACCTGATAAAAAAACCCAAGTAGCAAAATAAATAATTTATTTTATAGTAGTTTATACAACCTTTATAAAATTACCTTGCTACTTGGGAACGGAGTAAAAAAACATATGCTGGGTGCAGGGGCGGACTAAGCGGACGCGAGGCCCTGGGCTATTAATGCTTTGGAGTCTTTCCCATCTCATAAGATAACATTTTTTTGAGATAAGGTCAGATCACGCACCACATACACGTTTCATTTTGTTTTGACTAAATACTGAACTAAACTATAATAATCATAGGGAGTAGCCGCATTACACTGGGGCTTGGTTTCGACTGGTCAAATCCAGATGCATACAGTGGCACAGAGACTGTGAATAGCGATGCGGAAGCAGACAAGAGCAAGACATGTTATATACAGTTTTATATCTATTATTTATATTATATTATTCAATGAGATCACCAGTATAGAGCATTGTCATAATCATATCGTATTTGGGGGCCCCTTTAGTAACCGGGGCCCTGGGCTTAAGCCCCTACCCCCCCCCCCCCCCTTTAGTCCGCCCCTGGCTGGGTGACTTCGACAAAGAGGCACCGCCGGATCGGCGTAGAAAGAGAGACAGCAGGGAAACTTGAATGGCGGGAACGGTTTGCGCAGATCATCGCGCACGAACCATTTGGGCTTAAAACCTTGAAAAACAGTGCGGGCGACATAGGTACAATTTGGGTACAATTTATTTAATCCATAGACGTACTTAGTTCAGTGTGTTATTGTGTTATTTATTGTTTAACATTTCTCTGTTATTATTTTCAAGTATGGACTCTGTTTGTGTTGCAAAATATTGCCAGGAACAAACGTTATTTGTGCAGAAAGTCTTTTTTTAGATTCCATACTGATCATAATATTGGGCAGGTAAAATTAACTGAAACTTTTCAATAATAAATTTTCTACAAAAAAGAAGGTGGGTGCATACGTGTGTATCTTTTTTAATAGTTAAGTGCACAGGAAACGTACAGTGTGACTTCATGCAAATTGAACGAATTTAAATGCATATATTTCCAAAACAATGAAATATTATAAGTATATGTAAATATATATATTAGCCACCACTCATTTTCTTATGAGAAATTTTATTCTCTACAACTTTGTTTATAGTCTTTCACAGCTCTTGCCATTTTGGCGGCGTATCAATTGTAATATGGATATTATATCAAGATACTTAAACCTAAGGCGATTATCGCAGGTAGAAAAATTTCGATGAGTTTTGTTTTATTTACAGAAAATTGCTTAATTATAAATTATTACATTAATTCCCTTCTATTCTGTTCTATGTACTTAGTTTATTTACTTTTTAGTCTGTTTAGTTCGCAAGATGCCTCGACGTAGGTAGTTAATAAGTCATATAACGGCTATATCTGTTTATTTGCGCGTTTTCAGGAGTGCTAAGAACATGAAATTTTGCAAGTAGATGTCCTAAACTTTCAAGAAAATTAATAAAATTGGAAAGTCGAAATGGCCGGCCCAATATAGCGGCCTAAATTTGAGTCAACTTTTTTAGGAATTTCGTATGTTGGATAATTTATAGATTGTCATATTATTTGATAGTCTGATTTTTGTAATAAAAATTGGATGGGGGGTGTTATATTATTCATTATTTTTAGTTATATTAATGAACCCGTAGTGGAACACAGGCATTCTATTATTTGATATGGTATAATTATCATCACTTAACTCAAGTAACGAAGGCCCTTCTGTTGTAAAAAAAAACCCAAATGAAACTATGAAGAAACTATATATTGTTCTATTTTTTTGAGCTATTCTTATTTGAAAAAATACTGAAAAAACATTATATCAATGTATTTAAAAGAAAATTCTATTTCATATGTTTTGATTTCCTATTTTTACAGGTTGGAAAAAAAAATACATATGACTTTTTTAGCTATCTAAAATTATTGTTTATTTAAAGAAATCAATAGAGTTGTCTGTTACTTTGTGATATTCCATTACAACAGGTAACGAACACAAATTTTTCTTGTTAAATATCACAATGTTTTTTCAGTTTATGACTTCAATTTCGTAGTTTCTAGTCTACATTTTCAAGCGCACACACACTGTGCATGAAAATATATTGTTTAATTTAAATTGGAGAATACGGTCCTGTCGGAAACATTTAAATTGTTTGGAATCCAACTCTGACTTGTAAGCTGAAATGGCGACTTCAAGGTGAATGATTTTAGTCACGCCAACACAAAGGAGTTGACGAGAGTTTTTTTGCTGTTTCTCTATCTATGCTGTGGCACAAGGAAGGCCCAAGGGGGGGGGGGGGCAATTGCATCCATTGCTCCCCCCCTCCCTTGGATCCGCGCCTGGTATAACGAAATCACACCATTATTGATTGACATTCAGGTATTTCCAGTAACTTTTGAATCTAATAATCTGAGTAATAGTCTTTCCATCTTTATCTAAGTAATCCAAACTTACGTTATCAGGGTCGAGGTCTTTTGCATTAAGACAGTATTTTATTTTTAGCATTCCATTGTCAACGAAAAGTCTATCCAGAGATGCCGTTAAAAATGGATAATCGCGATAGACTGATCCAGTTATTCATTATCAAGATCATGTTTTATCGTTTTAGTTTTAATGGTTTTGTCTCTGAGAAAATTAGGAACTAAATTGAATTTTGGATAAAAATATACAAAATTTACAAGCTCGTACAAGATTTTCTCTACAAAAAATCAAAATGGCGATTTACTCTGTCCTCTGATCTCATTTCAATTCTATCTCTGTCCACACCATCCTTAAGACACCTAAAATAATTTCGACATATTATTAATATATTTTCATCATTGTTGACATAATTTTCTAGAATACTTACAATACAACTTACAAATAAAATCGCAGCTAAATAATTATTCTTGATTACTTGCGCATATTTGGTGTCTCGTCACATTTGTCACATTGAACCCAAACTGTGGTTACGTCTAAGAACGGATCTTTGCCGCAATAATTACGTTTTAAAAGATCGTTAAATTTTTTGCCCCTCTCAGAATGGGAGTTATTATGAATATCTTCGTTTGTTTCTTAAATCGACCAAGGAAATGCGTATTGGTTCCTTTTTTCTTTAGAGGCCATTACTCTCGCGAATTGTTCTTAGATTCATATGTATCTCTCGTAAGATAACATTTTCCTATATCCATATGGGATTCTCTAAATACAGCCAAAACGTTTATCTTAATCTCTGAATGTTCTGAGAACACTGCTATATTTTAAATTTTTTGATATATATATCTTTAGAGGCCATTATTCTCGCGAATTGTTCTTAGATTCATATGTATCGTAAGACAAAATTCTTCTATATCCATATTGGATTCTCTAAATACAGCCAAAACGTTTATCTTAATGTCTTAATGTTCTGAGAACACTGCTACATTTAAAATTTTTCTCTCGCTATAATATAAACAAAAAAAATTCTATTGGTGAATTGCTGACCCCAAATATATCATAGAAACATTTTAAAATAATGCCGCTCCAAAGTGGATAGTAAACCAAAAACTTATTTAATCAATGAAAAAAAATTCTTCGTTAAAATACGGATTTGCCTCAGTTGATATGTATGAAACTTTTACGTCAATCATCATTTATATACAGTGGACGTAGAAAAGACTGTTCCCGAAAAAACCTTTTTACTCGTATCTTCATCTATGATATCTGTATCATTGTAAAATCGACTGACTAAATTTACAAAATTCTTTACATTCTCGTTGCCGCAATTTCGAACAAGTTTTCATTCAATTTTTCACCATGTCATTGTAAAGGGCAGATTTTAGCAGTATTACCAAATTGATAAAAAATATGTACATTTTATCTACAGCACCCATGAGGATATTAGATCTTTAAATAGTTTATTCCGCAGTTCGTTTGTGCTCAAATGGTCAATATCCTAATCTTTTTACACTATTTTAATGAAATGGGCACAAAATAAATGATTTATTATAAAAGTTGTCGGTTTTATCTGTTCTCCATTAAATATTGTGATGCATATTGTCAAATATTGTTGTGTTTATCTACACGCTCTCGTGTATATTAACGAAACCAAAATCGGTCACAACTCCACTAAATGAGAGCCATTCTTTATTTTCTTCGAGAAAATATCAAAAATCATTGAAAATCTTAGAAATATTATATATAGCGTTGTGTTCACTAGCTATCATGTTAAAGACATAATAATTTCAAAGAAGACATTTTTTTGACACAAACATCGAATGATAATTGAAGTACTTAACATAAAAAATAATTTCGAAAACTTAATTTAAGATAAAATAGAAAATAGAAATAAATTATTTCAAATAATTGGGGTAATCGGGCAGCCAACTCAAGAAATCAGAATATATATCCTGATACATAAGGAGATAAGAGAATGGATCAAGAACAATAAAATAAACAGGACAATAAACTCACAAACTCTTATATGGGAAACTAGAAATACGATAAGAGAAAAGGAGTGAACGAAATAACAAAACATCGTACAATATCTGGAATATCTTCCTACTACAGCACGAAGACGTCCAGTGGAAATGCCGCTAGGAAATAGGAAAACAACAGACATGAGAAGAATTAGGAGAGAAAAGGGGAGAAGTCACCTAGCCTGACAAAAAAGGAAAAATAACAACAAATGTGAACAGGTAAAATAATGAACACAACATACAAATAATAATATCGGATGCGGAACATAAACGAAGAAATTTTTCTAAAACATAGAAACTCTTACACCAGGACAATGATTATAGAAGAAACAATAATACGCACACAAGAAAATACGCAACACTGCAACATTGGACCAAGAAACTGGAGAGGAAAAAGGGAATACAAAGAAATAACGAACCGGAGTAATACAAGAAACGAACCACTGGCTGACTGGCTGACTCTCTAGCCAAAATCAACTCGCTGGAGGATATGGATGATTACAGAAGAATAACACTCTGCAGCTTAGGTTACAAATACTACGCACAATTCCTACCAAACAGCATTCATCAAAGGTACCCTGGAAGAAAAATTGAGAGAAAAGGACAAAACTACATATAGTCGTAATACATATCTGGAAGGTATTTGACACTATTAGTTACGAGGCCATAATAAACACCCCACGTAGTAAAGGAGTATCCTACTACCTAGTAAACAAGGAAATAAAAGCCTATATTCACGAAAGCACAGCAATTCAATGAATCGGACACATGACGGAAACCAAACAGTACCAAGGAGATCCCCTGCCCTCCCTACTTTTCACCATGATCCTAAATCAAGTGACACAAAGCACAATAAACGAAACATATTGAGAACCACAATCGTACAAGCATACGTGGATGATCTTCTAATCTTCATGGCATGGCAGAGGAGCAGGATATTCTCAACTTCCGTACAAATAGGGAGCCGCATCTGGACTGAAAATAAAATTCAGTCTAGTAATGAGGCGAGTCTGGTCAAAAAAGATGAAACTGCTTCCTAAGACCGACAAGCAAATTGAAATATCTTAACTCATCTGACAAACCAATTGTGAAAGAAAAAAACTGTGAAGTGGGAAATTAAAACGGCTTACAAAGTAATCAGAGCTGCGGGATTATAATTTGACGTGATCTGTATATATATACCTACTATTAATGGTATCTGCACTTAAAGATTTCTGGAGAAATCGCATAAAAAAATCCCTATCAAGTTTCCGTAAGGCGACCAGAATACTGAGTATCAGACTTTGGGAACCATGAGATCCCGATTAACTCAGTTGATTAGGTCTTCCAAACGAAAACTCCAGGATTAAGACTAGTAACAAGTCCTTAATCAATAAAATGCAATTGCCATGTATTTAATAAGTATAAAATAATACAGTGATTTCCTGCAAAATGATATAATGTGAAAGAATCACGCCTCCCCAACTAAGGCAAATTACTTACAAGTGAGAGCGTGCACTAACAATCGATTTGGTAGAAAAGATTTATTAGACCTCCTCAGGATTTAATGCAAACCTTTTAGAAAGAATTTAAAAATTTTGTATTTTGGTAATTATGGCTGACTGAAAATAATATAAAAATATTTTACTTAAAAAATTTGGTTCGCTTATGAATAGCTTAAAGGTCCCAGATCGTGATTTTATCATTCACGGGACGGAGTTCGACTAATACATGAGTTTAATGATTTTCGGCCAGTCTTACGACGTACTTGTCCCCATGTAAGTTTAATATTATAAAAAATGACAGCGAGCCGCCTTCGGATGACTTTTGGGCAAAATGGACTTTTGAGTCCTTTGTGCACAAGGCGGTTTTCTGTATAACTTTTACTATTTGGAAAGCCCTGCAGTTGGCTTTCCTACCATCACTTTGTATTGACCACCCAACACACTTGGGTGAATCCAAACTTGTTTTATGCGAGAAACCGGCCTTGTCCATTTTCATTGATTTTTGCCAATTTTTGCTTAGAGGCGCTACGCCGCTTTTTTCAAATTCGTCGGTTTCGCCTTTTTGATATATTGCCTTGTTAAAATTTTATTGTCAGTCTTTAGAACAGGTTATATAATGACTGTACCTCCATGGTCAATGTCTTCGGCGTAGGGATTAAAGTTGAAAGTATTATGAATATTTTCAAAGTACTTTTTTGGCGTACTTTTTAAAAAGTATGTGATTCATTTTTTCATGACCACCATATACTTTCACTCTCATATCCTGGACCAAAATATATTTTCCTAAGGAAAAATTCGGTGTTTCTTCGAATTTTTCCCCGTTATGGCTAATGTCTTTCCCTGTTATGGCTAATGGTCCTTTTGGACTAGTTTGTGGCTCTGAAGTCTCTCAGACTATTGAAAATGTCCTTAAATGAATTTTTCGAAGTCGAATTTTTATTTTTGGCTTCGACCTAGGTCAATTCTGGAAGGTTCTTCAACTACAACAAGCACGACCCATATCCATAGATGTATTCGGCCCGGCTGAATGTTTTCAGGGAGTGGCAGCAATGCCTACTGTATGATGGTCAATCAATAAATCAGCCAAATCAATCAATCTTCGAATGTAGGTTCTATTAATCCGCCGGTGACATTAAAGAAAATTAGATTTCTTATCCAGCTATATTAAAAACCGTGCGCAAGTAGTTTATGTAAATGGAACAAAGAGCAATAAATATGTAATAAATGCCGGTGTACCACAAGGCTCCATACTGGGGCCATTCATTTACCTTGTCTTTGCAAACGATCTTGCGTTATACATTCAAAACAAATACAACGTTCTATTACTTGTTACGCTGATGATACTAACTTTTTAGTTGTTCAAAAAAGTCCTGACGCAGTAAGAAATCTATTGAAAGATCTATACAGAGACGTTATAATTTGGTCAGAGAAAAACCGGCTTACACTTAATAAAGAAAAAACAACTAGTGTATCATTTAGGTACAACATGGAGCAAAACGGTAACGACGAATTTTTAGTAACAAATTCTGCCAAAATCTTGGGCGTCATGTTCGACCGATATTTGACGTGGGCTGCTCACATAGATAGTTTGTGTGTGAAGCTCGGTAAAAGTTGTTACGGTATGCGCAACTTAAAAAATCACTGCGGCAAAGATTCATTATTGACATTTTATTACGCTAACATACATTCCCATCTATGGTATGGAATTATGCTGTGGGGATTGTTCGTCGGGCATTTATTTTGCAAAAGCGTGTCATTAGGATTATGGAAAGTTTACATCCCCGAGAATCGTGCAGAGAATCATTTAAAACCTTAAAAATACTAACTCTGCCTAGTATATATATTTATGAAATAGGTTATTATATTTTTAAAAACAAATCAACTTTTCTTACAAACCAAATAGCCCACAATTATCAAACTAGATTTAAAGATCAGCTAATTCCTCATCAACATACTACAGCAATATATCAAAAAAGTGTGTTTTACAATGGATGTAAAATTTATAATCATTTGCCCGTTGATTTGAAAAATTGTAAAAGCCTATTTATTTTTAAAAAGAGGATAAAAAATGTATTAATTGAAAAATACTTGTATGGTGTCAACGAATTTTACTCAGTCTGACTATATATATATTTATGTGTTTATTTATTTATTGTGTGTTTGTACAATTTTGCAGTTTGTTATGTTCGTGTTATTCTTTATACAATTTTTCATGTATTTTATTCTATATTTTGAATTGAATTATGCTTAGGCATATTAGCTCAGATTTTTGACGCACTCCTGAATTACTTGTATGGTTATTAATTAATTGTACTTGTGATTGGGAAATAAAGGTTATTATTATTATTAAAAGGTAAAATATTCGAACCAATTTTTGACTTTCTAACAATTTCATTTTGTTCTAAACTGACCATTCTACACGAAAAGTACACATAACTATACTTTACAACTTTATTCGACACATTATTAATACCTTATTGTAAGCTTAAACATTAATTTTCTCGAATCCATTGTGGCTAATTTCCAACCAATTTTAACACTTCAAGAAAGTATATCAATTTGTGATTTCTACACCAATATTTTTCACACCCTTCCAGATATTCAACAAGCATTTCTGAAATAAATCGATCAATCAATTCTGTATATCTTGTAATCTGTATATTTGTAATAGAATCAGAAAAATATTAACATCCTCGTAAATACATTAGCATTAAACAAATATTTTTTGTTATTTCGTTTTCTATACGGTATAATAAATAATGAATAAATTACTATAAATTTGGTTGTATACCTATGCGATACATTAATTCGTTATTAACAGTCATCATAATTTAGATTTGATGAAGTGTAAATCACTCAGTCGGTTCCATGTTATAAATGAGCTTTCAAGTGAATAAGAAGAACAAAACACTAATATAATGAATAGTAATCAGTTAGCAGGTTCACGCCTGATTTTGTCTATGCAGTGAAGAAGAATCACTATTATTATGAATGATTAATTATTATTAATAATAGCGAATATAATTCTGAATTGCTAACATTTCCCTATCTTACGGTTTTAAATACTCATATCAAATATAAAAATCTTCTGCTTTTACATTTTTGTCTTCAGGGAAAGACCAGAGGATTTATTTAAATCAACTGAACTCCGTCCTTTATAATTCAACTGTATTCAAATAATTCATGGTATTTTATACGAAGGCATGCATATAAGGGCCAACAACTTTATTTTTATTAGTCGGGGAGCCCTCCCTAGCTGTACGTGCATCCCCCCACCGATCCTTGGGGACGATGTTTTTCATAAAGATTAAAGCCTAAGGAACAATTTAAGACATGTTCTAAAAAAAAATTGGCTGTACTTTCAAAATGGCGGCCATATGTTAAAAAAAACTGTTCCCAATGTTGTTTTTGTCATTTAACACAAAAACTAAAAAAGATGGACAAAAACTTTTTTCACAAAAAACAACGTGCATAAAATTTTCTACAATTTTGTACCTATACAATATTTTGATAGGACTTACCATTTTCCAGATAAATGAGTCCAAAATTAAGAAAACATGGGAATTCATATATGGGTAAATCACTTAGAGGAAATAACTGTGACAATTATTGTAAGGCGTATAATATAACTTTATATTATTAACATAAAAATAAAATAAAATAAACTGAAAAAAATTAATAATAATAATAATATAATTTGCAGACATTTATCTCGAAAATGGTAACAGTGGTATCTGGAAAACTCCTATCCAAATATTGTATAGGAACAAAATTGTAGAAAATTTTATGCACTTTGTTTTTTGTGTAGAAAGTTTTTCTCCATCTTTTTTAGTTTTTGTGTTAAATGACAACAACAATATTTGCATTTTTTTTTTAACGGACGCCAATTTGAAAGTACAGCCAGTTTTTTTTTAAGACATGTCTTAAATTGTTCTTTAGGCTTTAATCCTTATGAAAAACATTGTCCCCAAGGATCGGGGGGGTGCACGGACAGTTAGGGTGGGCTTCCGTAGTGTTAAGTTTTATGTTGAATTTTATATTTTACTTTAAGCGACGAATCATTTATCTGGAAAATGGTAACTCCTATGCAAATATTGTATAGGAACAAAATTGTAGAAAATTTTATGCACTTTGTTTCTTGTGCAGAAAGTTTTTCTCCATCTTTTTTAGTTTTTGCGTTAAATGATAAAAACCATATTTGCAAATTTTTTTTTAAACGGACGCTATTTTGAAAGTGCAGCCAATTTTTTTTTAGAACATGTCTTAAATTGTTCCTTAGGCTTTAATCTTTATGAAAAAAAACATTGTCCTAAAGGATCGGGGGGGGGGGGGGGGGTGCACGGACACTTAGGGTGGGCTCCCGTAGTATATATAATTATGCCGAATTGTCACTTCGAATCGACAATTGTCACTTTGAATCGACAATTATCACTTCCAATCGACAATTTTCATTTCCAGTCGACAATTGTCACTTCGAAGTGACAATTCCATATGTAAAGGTAAACGACATACTCAGTTTAGGCCCCACCACGCCCCCCCCCCCCCCACACACCACAACTTCTCGTCGCATCTTCTTGATACCTTGGACATATGTGGGGATAAGGCGTGGGGAATATTTGACGATGCCTGATTCCCCCACCCCCCTCCAAATTGGGGCGACATCCTCTAACTCGGTCCGGATGCGGTTTTCAGACGTGCTGACTAGGGCTATGGAAGTAGGAGATGACTCGATGGACTTCTGAGATGGCACCCACTGTCTCCCTCTCCCCTTCTCCCTCTTTAAACCCATACAAATTGGGGGGGAGGGCACCAACTCGGTCCCAGTGTGGTTTTCAGACGTTGTGACTGGGTTTTTCGAAGAGGGAGATGACTCGATGGGCATTTTAAGTGACACCCACTACCCCCTCTCCACCTCCTACGCACCAACACGCGCTCGTCGGATCTACTTGATACCTAGTATGTATGTTGGGATGAGGCGGGGGGAATATTTGGCGATGCCTCCTCCCCCACCCCCTTCCAAATTGGGGGACACCATCTAACTCGTTCAAGGTGCGGTTTTCGGACATTCTGACTGGAGGAATCGAAGGGGGAGATGGCTCGATGGACTTTTGAAGTGGATGTCCCGAGTCAGAAAATCCAAATTCCGCTACAAGGCCGGAATTGAGAGGTGGCCCTCACATTTTGGGGGTACGGGGGGAAGGAGGCATCGCCAATTATTCTCCCCACCTCATCCCAACATACATACCGGGTATCAAGAAGATCCGAAGACCGCACGTTGGTGCGCAGTGGGCCGGAGGAGGTGGAGAGGGGGTAGTGGGTGCCACTTCAACTTCAAATGCCCATAGAGTCATCTCCCTCTTCGACGCCCCCAGTCAGAACGTCTGAAAACCGCACCCGGACCGAGTTAGAGGGTGTCCCCCCAGTTAGGAAGGGGGTGGGGGGAAGGAGGCATCGTCAAATATTCCCCACGCTTTATCCCCACGTACATTCGAGGTATTAAGAAGACGCGACGAGCGCGTGTTGGTGCGCAGTGGGCCGGAGGCAGTGCAGAGAGGGAGAGGGGGATAGTGGGTACAACTTCAAAAGTACATCGAGTCATGCCCCCAGTCAGAACGTCTGAAAACAACACCCGGACCGAGTTAAAGGGTGTATCTTCAAGGGGTGGGGGGAAGCCAAATATTCCCCACGTCTTATCCGACGCCGAAGGCGGAGGGCTATTACCAAGCAACGTGCTTGAGGTTGCCATAAAATGATGAGGCATTTGTCAATGTCAGAGGGATATTCGGTCAGAAAATTTTTTGAAAAAATAAAATCAAAAAGTCGCAACACAACAAAACATTTTTATTTGATTAGCGCGTTTATAGATTGAGAATGGGCATTGCCAAAATGTGACATTTTGAAATTTATTTGGCAGCTATTATGAAGTTGCCAAAGTTAAATAATTTTATTGTCATAGTGATCGAAAATTTCCTTGGATGGTGTTATCAGTGTAATGTTAAAATGATTGGATGATTTGTGTCACATGACAAGAAATAACGAAATTTAATTGGTTGTTAGAACTATCAAAAAATTTTCGTTGTAAGAAACTTGGACAGGAAATCTAGATGTGGAAGTAATGAATCCTTAGGCATTGGTCTTTTTATATGCCAAACATAAACAATGTAAATTGAGGCTTACAGTTTGCAAGCCAACGAAAGAGAACCAAAAATAAATTTAGGTTAGCGACAGATTTCTTATGTTTGCAAGTCTGCAAGTGGATATTATCAAAAGTACTATCCAATTTATTATATAAACTCTACATTTGCTGAATACAAGAAATTTATTTACATTTTTTCTTGAAAATTGCAAGTAAAATAAGTTTTACTTATGCTTTTCTTTAATAGATTACATTAAGGGATAATCAAACCAGGTTGTACGTCGGGTACATGGCTATATAAGCCAAAAAGCTGCACTTTTTGATTGGGATATGCCACTTTCTGTTGTCATAGTTGAGGCCAAAAGGTAACTTTTCAGATAGGCAGCCACTTTAAAATCCGTGCAGAGCACCACCATTAGCCACACTAAATGTTTTTGTATCTCAGCTCCTAATGGTTCGATTTCTATTTTCTTTTTTTTTTTTGTTTGAAAGCTCTTATTAAGGGGACACTTTTTTGTCCATATACATTTATCTCTACACCTTAAGGGTTCTGCGCAATTAAAAAAAAATATATATTTTTATTTTTCGGAGTTCTTTTCATAATTTGATGATTTGTGAATTATTTATTTATTTGCACAGTAGAGTTTGTTTGGCAATATCTTTCTTTCACGTTCTCAAAACTGCGGGACTTCAGAAGATGTGGATTCTCTTTGGTACTGGGAAGGGTCAGAGATACATGAGCAATAATGCCATGTTTGAAAGTATGGGTGAACATAAAGCTGTTGCATTGAGAGGATTGCCTGCATTCACCGGATCAGATGTAATGTCATCATTTGCAATGACATGGAAACAGACTTCCTGGAAAGTGTGGAAATCATTTCTTGAAGCTGCTGAAACCTTCCAAGCTATCTCTATACCACAACAATCTATTTCTGACGAGACCTTTTAATATACCATATTTTAAGTTCTGGAGAAGTTTACTGTTTTGCTTTACTACAAAGACGCAGAAGGCTTCTCAGTCAATCATATTAGAAAGCTTCTCTTTGCTTCAAAAATTCGCAGTCTACAAAGTTTGGCCCCAACAAAAGTGGTACCAAGACAGCATTGGCTTCGTTCAGCATACCAGGCAGGACAAATTTGGGGTCGTGCATACTCAGTGATGGACCATGGTTGATGGGGAGTGGACGCAGGTCTGGTCTTCTCTTCCTCCTCGTATGACAGCCTGCAGAGAATTAGTTAAGTCTAGTTGCTCTGTATGCCGTACACGATGCTCCTGCTCGAAAGCCAAGGTTTCATGCACGTTACTTTGCACGAACTGCACTGGGGATAGACAAAGCAACAATAAATACAATAAGAGGTATGCGTTTAATTGATTATTTTCAAATTCGTTTCACAATTTCAAGATCACAATATTGCTTTGTTGATCCAATTCCTTAATATAATAATAGTATATAATTATTTAGTTCCAGGGATGAATTGGAAGATAAAAAAAATGATTGCGAGTGATCTAGAGTCGTAAAAGCTCTATAGAAGCAGTTCATTTATATGAATATTTCTTAGTATTTAGTAGTTTTTTGTTTGTAATTTTTTTTTACTTAATGTAATAAATGTTTTCAAAATAATTAAAATCGCTATTGTTTATGAAAACAAGTGTCTATTGACATATACGGAACACCATATACACAAACCTTTTTTTTGTGGGGAAAAAATGGATATTGAACATAATTAAAACTTACTTATCAATGAAATTTGTGAGAAAAGTGAAATTTCCAGGTTTTTTAAAATTGCGCAGAACTCTTAAGGTGATAAATGTATAGGGACAAAAAAGTGTCCTCTTTCTAAGAGCTTTCAAACAAACAAAAAAAAAAGAAAATAGAAATCGGACCATTAGGAGTTGAGATAAAAAAAGTAGTATGGCTAATGGCGGCCATGTTTAATGGCCGCCATTTTGGTGACCTGCACTGATTTTCAAGCAGCTCCCTCTCTCAAAAGTTACCTTTTGACATCAACTATGACCACAGAAAGTGGTACATCCCAATCAAAAAGTGCAGCTTTCTTTGGTGTACCCGACGTATTAAGTGTGGATATGTTCTATTTTGAAGTTTTAGATTGATGTACAGTACTGACAAATATTGTGGTTAATTTGGAATTGAACTGATCATAAGCCTCGTTAATAGTATTATATAAAAATTCACAATCAGTTTCAGGTAATATTTGACAAAGAACGGGAAATTTTGCTTTCTTAGAACTAAGTTTATAATTAGAATTAAATTTAATTTTATGATTTTCATATTTTTTCATAATACTAAATGCCAACATAAGAGCAGGACTATGGTCAACCTCAGCGATGACGATATCAACAACCTTTTCGACTTGACAGGTTTTATTGGATCAACTAGGTCTAGTAGACGGTTATTAGTATTTTTGCTGCAGTAGATCGCTGTAGATTACAAAAAAAAAAAAAAGATAATTTGTAGGTATCTGAAGGATCCCTGAGGTGGGTAAACTAAATGTAAATTTATTACAATAGGGGTATACTAAACTCATCTAATATTAAAGTATCATAAGTATCAGAGAAAAAAAGGCATCGAAAAAAACACGATACATCTCCACAGATGCTTTAGGAGGAATATAAAAAGTAGTGATATAAAACTACTTTAACATTAACGATATCGATATAGTGTACATTTTTAAACAAAGTGCCCTTTAATTCCAGATCTACATCCATTAGTGCAGAGTTAAACATCGACAGAACCATCATCACCTCGTTGTATGTAATAAGACAACAGTTATGATAAAAAAATATTAAACATTTTCCTATCGAAATACATCATGAATATTGCAACTAGTATTTCAAAAATTCTTATTCATATGCTTTGTCTGCTTTTGGCAAATCAAATCTACGTTTTCAGTTAATACCGATGTTACATATATTATTAATTATATCTGAAAGAGATCAAGTACGATTAAATTACAAAATACTTAATGGAAATTTAATTTTAAACATCAAAATAGCATGTCGTGCACAATAATTTATATTTACATTGCTTTACGCCGTTCCAATTATCTCAGATGGAATACCGCCCATAATTATTGAATATAATACATATTCCGTCACCTCAGGAGATTTAAAGGTTAAATTATGCTCTAAATGAGTATCTGGGAAAGCAATGGATGTGAAACATCATCCAATATGGTTTAACCTACATTGTTTAACATACCGCCGATGATCTGTATTTTTATATTTTTTTAAATATCCGTAAGAATGCTACTATACAAATTGATTAAGTTAATTGGCCACGGCTATTCGAACAAAAAAGAAGTTAAAAATTAATTAGAATAAATTTGTTCATAGGTTCATTTATTTAATAATAGGTATTGGCATGATTTCTATTCTCAGAAAAGTATGATTGGGCATTCAATTGTATAGTGGCAACAGTTAGTTCAAAATGTGGTTGCCGTGTCATGGTACATATTTCTTCCAAGAAATATGACAGTCTGGTAATAAAAAAAGGTCATGACATTGATATTCCAAAACTATAGCGTAAAAGCGGATCTCAATTACAGAAATAATACTTTAAATCAGGATGTATAACACACATTTTCAAGTACCATGGTACGAAATGGTAACAATTACCAAAAATATCAATTTCGCGCAAGCTGCACATAAAGATCTTTTGGTTTAATAAAATTAATTTTTCTATTGAAAAATTCTGATCAAAATTTTAAACCATTTGTAGAAGGTTTAATCTTAATATCCACTAAGAAACGAAAGAAAAAAACGTAACATACTACGTACCTACTATAGCATAAATGATTCTTTTTGCATTATACTCTAAAAAGTGTGTTTTATGACAACTAAATCCTTTTTAATCTCGATTCGGGAAATTAGTCTAAAACTGGGATAGCGGTTCCAGTTTCCTTTTGAATTAAATTAATCAAAACTAATTTACTGGACGATATTAAAATATGACGAAAGTTAGGAACAGAATTAACCTAAATTAAATATTTGCTTACCTTCATAAATTGGTTCATGCATAGTTTGTAATTAGTTTTCATTTTCCTCACCTGTAAAATAAATAATAAGTATGAGATTCGAAATCATAGAACATATTGAGAAATCGGATATATTATGTAAAACAAAAGAAATGAAACAAGCTGTGATAAGTATGTACTAACTCTGCAAAATAAAATATTACTATTACTACAAGTCGTATTTGTACAAGGTTAGGAAAAATGATTTTTTTCGTATTAGGCGATAGCCGGAGATAAAGAAACACGCCGTATATGGAAAAAACACTTTTCCTACGTATATCACATATGACTTTACTTTCACATCATGGAAGTATAGTAACTGTAATAAAAATTGGTTTGTTCAAATAGGTTTACAGTGTCATGAAACAACAAGCTTTAAAGTTTGAGCAAAAAAACAATTCTGTCTGCCTGTCTGTATTTTTTTTGTACGTACGATTACTCTAGAACGGTTTATGAGATTGACCTGAAATGTGTAAATTTAGTATAACGAATTCTAGATATAGATTATATTTTGATCCTATTCCGTTGCTGGGTTGGGGGAGGGTTAAATGGAGGTAAATAGGTAAGGCAAGCAAGTAAGAATCCATAAAATTGAGAGTGCATTTTATAGGAAATTTAGTCATTTTTAAGTCATACATGTTCGGAAAAAAATTCTTTTGGAAGCTTATAACTTTGGATATGAAATTTTGAGAATTCATGGGCAATGAGTGAATATTGGAGATCTTCAAATTTAAAGTCGATATTTAAAAACAAATAAGATCCATATTAAAAGAAATAAATAGTCTGATAAGTCTTCTAGAGATGGATTGTTTGGCGGGGGGTGAGCTTGCGCTCACGTGCACTCAACCTCATAGACGGGCCCATTGTGCTGCCCCCGTAAGTGGTGGCATGTCCACCGAGCTCCTCATTCCTCGAACCAACCAACATAATACTTGTGATGTGTTTGAGGAGACGGCCAGGTGAGATGCCATCTATGCTAGCCATACTGGGCCACCTCTTTTCGTTGAGAGACCAGGGCAGTGACAGAGCACATGCTCGGCAGCCTCATCGTCCAGATTACACCCTCTACACTTGGGGTTGTCTATGACTCTCAGTGTATGGAGGTGTTTGTTTAGTCTACAGTATCCGGTTAGTAATCCTACATAAATGCGCAGATTACTCCTGGGCATTTGGAGACAATGTTTGCTTAACTTACGACTGGGTGTGGCTATTTTGCTATGTCGCAGCTGTTCAGACCAATCCAACAGTCCACGAGGCGTCTACGTGTATAATTCTTTAGCAGGGAACTTTGGACTGATTCTGAGAGCGCCATTGCAGGTTGCGGACCATGCAGGGCGCTCTCAGATCCCTTGCGGGCTAAAGCTTCCGCTTCCTCGTTACCCTTAATTCCATCATGACCTTTCACTCAACGGAGCTGGACACTATTGTTTTTGCGAGCACATCTAGGGCCTTTCTAATTTCCAGAACCAGCCCAGAACCTGTCCTACAGTTATTCAGGGCAAGCAGGGCTGCTCTGCTGTCGGTTGATATGCGCACCGTTTTACCACTGACGTTTGCCTTCGTGGTTTCTATTACCGCTTGCAGGATCCCCACTAATTCCGCCTGGAAAATAGTGGCATTAGCGGTATTATTGAGTGTACATCCAGCTCCTGATCCACAGTCCATTTTTGAACCATCGGTATAGATTGATATGTCTGGCTCGTCATTGCCGGGCACATTCAAACTCACCTCAAAGTTCTTGTTAAAATTATATATAGGAGGGATACGGTCGGTCCTCATTCCCAGAAGAGGAATTTGTTTTGCAGCCTCCTCCAGGATACGTGCATGTCTCGTAGCCCTTCCTTTAATATACCATTGGCCTACAGATTGCAATCTAAGAACAGTCCTCAACGCCAACTCCTCTATGGAGAGGGGGATGCAGAGAGTATAGTCTCAATTGTAGCTGTAGGCGTCGTTTTCATAGCACCAGTAACGCAGAGAACATGCTCCAGTTATGATGCTACTGTTTTTTGCCTTATTCTGGGCCACCAGACTTTGGCTGCGTAACAAAGCATGGGTCTTATCACAGCAGTGTACAGCCAGAGGGAGATCCTGGGTGAGATATCCCAGGACCTACCGACCGCCCTGCAATATTGCCAAAAGGCTACACATGCCTTGTTTATCTTAACTTCCAAATGTCTCTTCCAATTTAGAGTGAGTGAGGTACTTGACATCACTCGCTAAGTGGAGTTGAGTGCCCGATAATTTTTGCATTTTCATATTTGGTAGTTTCCTTTTCTTGGTGAATAGTACTAGCTCAGTTTTCAGGGAGTTAACCGAGAGGAAGTGTTCTGTGCACCAATTATCGACCAACTTGAGGGCTGTTTGCATAAGTTCGCATAGCAGACCCTTAATGTTTCCATTTAGCAAGATGGTAATATCATCTGCCTAGCCTATTTTGAAGAAGCCGGAGTCATTGAGGCGGTGTAAGAGGCTGTCGGCGACCATAACCCACAGTCAGAGGTGTTAGGACGCCATCCTGTGGACAGCCTCTATTGACCATGCCTCTAGTCTTTATGTTCCCATTCGGACGACTCTCCATTTGAGTGTATGTGTGTTATCCATTCACTAAGTGTGTTGGGAACACCATGCGTTTGGAGGGCTATGCCTATTCTGTCGAAAGCACCTCAAAAGCACCTTCGATATCAATAAACGCTCCCAGGGTAGACATCTGCATTTCCGCCGATCTCTCGATGCGAGATACCACGCAGTGAAGTGCCGATTCTGTTGATTTTCCTGAAATGTAATCGTGTTGATTTTGCTGCAGTGGGTGTAATACTAACACTGTACCTCTAATTTTTCGATCACATAGTCTCTCCAGACCTTTTGGTAAGAAGGAGGAGAGGCTGATGGGTCGATATGATTTTGGTAAGGAGTAGTCCGTAGTCCTGGTTTAGGTATAAATATTTCCTTTGTTTCGCTCCACTTTACCGGGGTGTATTTAAAGGCAATACACGCCCGGTAAATGACCATCAGGTGATAGTGTATGTATTCCAGTTCCCACTGAAGTAGAGCTGGAAAGACACAGTCAAGATCTGGTGATTTAAAAGGGAGGAAGATGTTGATCGCCCAGGCTACTTTTGCATCGCCCACTGCCCCACTCGCAACCTCCCAGTCAGCTGCAGTAGCGACCGGGTGCGGTACGTTGGGTCAGTCCATACAGGACGACACAGTGCTGCCTGAAAACGTTGCTTTTAGCAGGAGTTCAGAAGTTTCAGAGAGGTCGGTTGTGAAGGAGCCCTCCTCTCGTTTCATAAGTCCTGGTTGTTGTTGGGGATCGTAGCGTATCTTATTGAGCCGAGCTGCTGAGGCAGTAGATGCAACCCCGCTATAGAAAGATCTCCATGATGCTCTTTGTCTTTCTCGAATGGTCTTTTTATACAGCCTTTCACTGTTCTTGTACGCCTCCCAGTCTTCGGCACTTTGCACTTCGCTTTATTGACAAGTTTTCTTGTTTTCTTTCTCTGCTGGTCGAGTTCTTTACTCCACCAGGGTGTTGCATGCCCCATTCCGACTTCCCTTAAGGGACAGAAGTCCTTATAATTTGAAACTTAACCACATTACTAGCAATATCCTCTATCGTTTCTATGTTATTTGTGTTTAGGGTCCCCAGGCGGCTAATAAGGAGTTCTTGGAAATGTGTCTTATTTATCCGCCTGGGATTGCGGTAGAGAGTTCTTCCACCAACCCCCTTCTAAATTAAATTGAATCCACCTATGACATGGAAACTTCCGTAGATATATGCCAGCTCTTGATGTGTTTTGAGATGTCCTGAGATGCCAGAGTGATGTCAGTCACAGTCTGACTGCGTGAGGTAATGAAAGTGGCTTCGCTGTCTCGGTTGAGAATTTCTAAATTAGTGGTTGCCAGGTATTTCACTACCGATTTTCCTCTGTTATTGGTGTGTTCGCTGCCCCATATGACATGGTGTGCATTATAATCCCCACTAATAACAAGGTTGTAGTTTCATTGCCTCACAGTACTCTAGCACACCACCATCTCTTGAGATGGGGGTGGTTCTACCGAGTTGCTTGGGAGGTAAAGAGACGTTACTAAAACTTGTTCTTTGCCGTTTCCTAAATCACAGTCCAAACTCATTGTTGTCATATCACGTGAGCTGAACTGTGGTGTGAAACTAGCTTGTATACCCTTTGGTACATATATACATGTCCTGGGTTTTTCCGCGGAAGGCAGATAAAATGATCTTCCGTTCAATTTGCCCATTCCAGCAACCCTGGATTTGATTATCCAAGGTTCCTGGATGAGGGCTATAATGTTTGGTCCATTGTCGTGGGAACGGCATATGGTAGCCACTGCCGCACGACAGTGTTGCAAATTGGCCTGGAAGAAGGCCAGCCGACTAGGTCAAACCATTTTACTGTCTGGCGTCCGCTCTAGGGCGATCTACAAAGGTATTGACTCCCGAGTGCCCTGCCGCCACAAGGGCGCCCTAACTTTCGGACACCTCCATGGCTTTGGGACCAGCAGGAGTCGTTTTCTCGAGTGCGTCCAAAGATTTATGCGGCCTAATGTTAAAGAGGTGACTTTATTATTAACTCCTCCTCCGTTCTCATTTATGGCTACGCAGTCTTCATCCCCGACACCGAAAATGAGCAACCGACCTATCGGCTCCTCCTCCACGGCGTCGTGGAAACGCAGCCACTTGTTGACATTGGCCCAAGTATTCTGCGCCTGCAGGCGTCGCATCACTACCTCCGTCTCTTCCGGTACGCCCGGAATAAACAGAGCCGCTATACTCAGCCGGGGGAGCTGATCTACGTGAACCTCGTATAAATTTTCCCCTTCCCATGGGTTGGGGTTCTTTGCAATGTTAGCCAGCAGCCACTTCAACGACCGCACCTCTCGACATATGACTCTGAGAATCTCCCCAGAGAAGTGCATGCCGTTGAAGATGGGTGCCGGCAAACTCGGATTTTCTAAGGCACTAGATATAGTTTCATCCATTGCCTTAATAAGAATACTTTTAATCAAATCCGCCTGGTCTTTAGTTATGTTGCCAAGCGGATTTGATCTGTCTATGATAGCTACGCGGGGTTGCAAAATTGTAGCCTCGTTGTAGCTAAGTTTCTTCGAAGAGGAGGAAGGGGAAGGCCCGCCCTATGACCTTGGCCCTCCAACCGGTATTAATTTCCGGCGAAGGCCCCGATCCGGTCTTCCTCCTGTCTGAAGATTTTGATGTTGTCTGGGATTACCAGACTGTTGGGGTTTAGCGTGCCCCTTGCCCTTCCTACCAGTGCTGGCAAGAGTTGCCAGCCTACGGCTGGAAGAGAAGGAGGACGCCTTACCCCTTGAGAAGCATAACACATAACATTTTCGATAAATACCTACAATTTTGTAAAGACTTTCCCCACACTTTTTATTTTAGTCATTTTTAGTCATATAAACCTGAAAATACTGTGATATAAAAAGAATTATTTATTATTTTTTATTGCGTTGTTGATATAAGCGTGTTTTCAAAAAGTTTTTTTTATATATTCGCAAAAATCCGATAGTTTACTCTGTATCGACTTAAATAACACAGGCCGACAAAAAAAGGGGGGCTGCGCTTTTGATTAGAACCATCCTACAATATATTTTTTGACATGCTGAAACCGATTCTGATATTAAAAAAAATCTACCGTATCAGTTTTTGTCTGCCACCCTTTTTATTCCCTAAAAAGGGCAAGAAAGGTCTTGTTCTAAGGTTCTGATCTAACTTGGAATATTTCTGGAATGTTTTGACGCACTGAAGTAAATTTTGGACAAACAAATAGTTTCTATCGTGTCAATTCTCCTCTATAACCCCCTTTTATCTCCTAGGGGTGGTGGAGGGAAAATGACACGATAAAAATTTTTTTTACCCAAAATTATCTTCAGCACATCAAAATACTTCAGAAAAGGTAGATCAGAACCAGGACAAGACCTTTTTTTTTGCCCCTTTTAGGGGATAAAATATTATAACTTTTTCTTGTCCAAAATTGGCTTCAGCGCGTCAAAATATTTCAGAAAAGTTACATTAGAACCTTAGGACAAGACCATTTTTGTGTCGTTTTTAGAGGATTAAAGTGGTGGTAGACAAAAACCGATACGATAGATTTTTTTCTCATGTCAGAATCGGTTTCAGCATGTCAAAAAACATGGTTCTGATCAAAAACGCAGCAATTTTTTTTTGTCGAACTGTGTAATCTATCTCTTTCATAATCATACTCAATAAAACATTTACCACCTATCTATTGAGTAACATTCAAATTTTAAATCCGCAATCTCATCAATGACAGGCGCCATCTGTATAAAAATAGTGTACGACAGGAGCAGAATCTATTGCTGTTTCTTTAGATCTATACCAAACCTGTTACATCAAGTAAGTAGTACTGGCATTCAGTTTTCGTCCAACTTGGAGTCGATGTAAAATGAAAATGAATTTATATTACTATATTAGTTCATTAATTAGTGAAGCTATTGACTGATTATTGTACTGTCTTCGAGAATGAGTCACTCTGTCAAATTTCAAAGCTTTAGGTATACGGGAAATGGATTAAAAAATCTTTCACAACATTTCACCAAACCAACAAACAGAAAAAAATGTTTAAATATAAAAGCACGCCATAAAGATTTTATTTATGAAACAAATAGTGAAATACTTCGTACACCTGTATAGTAAAAATATGTCATTACCAGACACCAACATGTCTCTAAGCCAAACGTATGTAATTTGCACACTGCCATTATAGACATATTTATGATATCATAGTAAATTAATCTACACGAGCGGCAATAACCTTAATTTTATGTCGTAATATAATTATCGGTGTTACAATTATGACATTTAATGGAGCTGCATCAGATGAGGTGTTTATATTCACTTTCATTTTCGATCACAACAGTCAGGTTTTGTAACACAATAACTGTAACATTAGTGGCCAAACCTCTGAACATTACTATTACAGATAAATCATAATTCTATTGTTGTTGCTTCATTTCTTTTATTCTGACGGTGATGATGCGTTTATTGGAGGTTATCCAACCAAAACAGACAGATTAATTTGAAAGTAGTAACGCACGTATTTACAACGCCCAGAAAAACTGTAGAATTAGATCTTTCTCAACAACCTAATATACATTGCTTCTCAGAAAATTGCAAGCACCCAGTATTTCTTAATTTAATTAAAAATAAATAATAGAGTATCATGTTCATACTTTTTTATGCAACAACTGATTTTAGTCCGGTACATTTCAGAAATATACAGGATGTATTTGTCATGAAATCTTCTTTCCATGTAACTTATGTATTTCCTGTGAATTATGTGCTATACAGGTTTGGGAAAATATGTTACTACACCCGAATCCCAACTGACATATAAATTGCATTAAAAAAAGATCTTAAAAGGTTTTTTTTTGCAAAATAGAATACTTTTTTCCTAAAAATCTTTATTTCCGTATTTTCGGAGAATCTAAGAATAAGATTTTCAAAAGAACACTATTTAGAGAATATTATTTAGGTATTATGCAAATCACAACTTACACACTTTTTTATTTATTATGAAAATACCTACTTTCTGTATATTGTTGCCCTAATCTGGGCACGCTAATATACTAGTCAGGTAAATACTTTAAAACACTCATTATTGGAGAACCAATCAAAACAACTACTCTTCTAGCTAATACTGACGAAGTATTGAATTACATGATAGGATTCTTAGCATTTTAAAGAAAAAAAAAAAAAATAGAAATACTTAAATCATTTATTTACATTTAGTCATTCACACTTTTTTTATTTCATATGAAATTATCTACTTTCTGTATATTGGGACCTTAATCGCGTCACGCTAATATACTACTTATGAAAACACTTTAAAACACTCATTATTGGAAAACCAATCAAAACAACTACTCTTCTAGCTAATACTGGTTTTCCAATAATGAGTGTTTTAAAGTGTTTTCATAAGTAGTATATTAGCGTGACGCGATTAAGGTCCCAATATACAGAAAGTAGATAATTTCATATGAAATAAAAAAAGTGTGAATGACTAAATGTAAATAAATGATTTAAGTATTTCTAATTTTTTTTTTTTTCTTTAAAATGCTAAGAATCCTATCATGTAATTCAATACTTCGTCAGTATTAGCTAGAAGAGTAGTTGTTTTGATTGGTTCTCCAATAATGAGTGTTTTAAAGTATTTACCTGACTAGTATATTAGCGTGCCCAGATTAGGGCAACAATATACAGAAAGTAGGTATTTTCATAATAAATAAAAAAGTGTGTAAGTTGTGATTTGCATAATACCTAAATAATATTCTCTAATCATGATAAAAGCAAATAAATAAAAATAATTAATTGTAAAAAACACTATTTATTAGAAACAGTTATAATTCTCAACTTAACTTGTCAAAGGACTATTTTCTTATTTATTATCAATATTAAAAGTACGCTTTTCAACTTTATTGAAATGAATGGAACCGCCGAAGCAGGAATTTCAGTATTTATATTGAAAACAGCAAGTAGCATGTGATTTTCTTTACGAACATTTTTGTCAACTAAAGTAGCTACTTCAAAACTTTTTTCTCCTAAAATTTTTCTCGCAATTTTTCTTTTATTCTCAATTGAGTTACTTATGTAATGTAATTTTGGTTGCACTAGTATCTTCATAGCTACCTACGACTACGAGGAGCTACATAACCTCTCAGCTACATTGGTGGACTTCAGCCCATCATGACTTTTAAGTATTGAAGTATCTACTAGGCAACTATCGTAGGTTGGCCTCCGAGATGCGCACAAGATGAATAGAGCACGTCGTTGTGTGACGAGGACAAACTGGCGGCTATTCGTAGAAAGTACAATCGGAGAAGTTTAGCATGATTGATATAAGAAGGTCTTGCTTTGTTATTTATCAGTTTATCACCAATTTTTTGAAATGAATTTACAGGTGATGCGGGTATTTATAAATTATTTTAATACAGAATGGAAGTTTGCCAAAGGGTATAGCTGGAAAAGTTAGGGAAATGTGCCCCCGCACTTACTTATTTAAAATGGCTTCCAGATGATGCAGTTTTTAGAGTATATTACACGGTAAAAATTTTAACCCGCTACTACCCCTATGAAGGTGGAAAAAAAATAATATGTCTTTAATTATTATATATATATTTTTTTTTCTATGCAACCGATCGATTTGAAATTTGGCACGAATATTGCTTGCGTGGAGATAACTTACTCCAAAAAATAAGGTCATTTTATGACCATTTTAACCATCGGAAAAAAATATACATTTTTTTAGAGGACCAAAGGATGGCTAACCTTCGTGGTACAATCACCATTCTATGATATATTATTGAAAAATAAAATTGGGTAAAACAAAATATGGTTCCAGATGTGTAATATCGTCTTCATAAAAGCGATGTTTAATCGACTGTATTTTACAGCAACGATTGCCTCGGGGATGTATATTTGTTTGTTTCAATAGCACTGTAGTCTCACATTAGTGGGTATTACGGTCAGTTCTGTATCATCACCACATATGCAACAGTATTTATGTGCAGCAACGAGTCTTTGCAATGGTAGTTCCATTATTTCGTCAGTCACTAGTTGTAGTGCTAGCTAGAAGATGTCGAAGGCACAAAAGGCTAGTCTTCTTCTATCGTTCCCTCACTGTCTTCATCTGGTTCAGTACTGTCGTAATGCGACAGTAATGACAATGAACATCATTCGTTGCTAAACTTTTCCCCAAGGTCCTAGAGAGTTAATACTTCGCCCCTGGGACCTCCAGAAGTGGTATTGCCAGATTGTGCCGAATTTCCGTACGTCTGGGGAAAAAGAGTAGACTTGGCAACATCGCACTGGCACCCGCGGTCGGTTGTAGATATGCAACAATACCTTGTAAGGCTATAAGTATTAACTGTTACAACTAAGAAGCATGTGTAAATATTTTGTTTCACCCAATTTTATTTTTTTCCATATTGTTTCACCACAGCAAAAAATCTGAAAATTTAGTATGATAATCATGAAGTGTCAAGACATAATATATCATAGAATGGTGATTGTACCACGCTGGGTAGCCACCCTTTTGTCCTCTAAAAAAATTTATATTTTTTTTCCGATGGTTAAAATGGTCATAAAATGACCTTATTTTTTGGAGTAAGTTATCTCCACGCAGGCAGTATTCGTGCCGAATTTCAAATCGATCGGTGGAATAGAAACCGAAAAAAAAAAAAATATATAATAATTAAAGACATTATTTTTTTTCCACCTTCGTAGGGGTAGTAGCGGGTTAAAATTTTTACCGTGTAATATACTCTATAAACTGCATCATCTGGAAGCCATTTTAACTAAGTAAGTGCGGGGGCACATTTCCCTAACTTTTCCGGCTATACCCTTTTGGGAGTATATTTTACAATGAATATTATGGTACAATAAACATAAACACTTTAGGATTATACAAATGAATTTACAAATGGTTCGGAATTGAATGCGATAATGAGGGTTGATATAGGTCTAGCATTAAGTTTAATTATTTCGGAAATTTTGTCTCATTCGAATAGCATAAAATGCTAACAAAAATAATTACGGCTAATGAAAGTAAGAAAGTAATTTATGTTATATTGTTCATGATTTCTCGACTTTGTCCAGGCAACACTTTATGTTTCACTTTGCTCGTAAATGGCATGTTTAAAAAAATACATTAAACACTGAGGTGAACACAATAATATCGCTTTTTCGAGACTATACTCATGTGACTAGCACACATACACTTTCATAAATGAGCTCCTGCTCTGCCGGTGGGAGGAGACTTGTCTACTGTGCATTCAAATTTCAGAGGCCAAGCTACGATAATTGACTAATATGCATCGTCTAGTAGGGAGAGGGAAGCGGAGGATATTCTAGAACAGTTCTATATGAGGTAAGCAAAAGCGCTGCGAATTATGCACAAATGAGAGTTTCGTCTTATTCCTCTAGATGTCCTAATATTACACAGGTCAACATTCAGTTTGAAAAAATAAACCGGACTTTACCTAGGTACCCGGGGGTTTTTGGGCTCGCTGATTCCGATGCCGAGGTCGGTTAAGCTCTGTCACGTCAGTTTCAAGGTCATTTGTAAGTCAAACTAAGAAAAGGTGGTTGAAAAAATCTGGAAAAATTCACACATAGGTTTTTGGGGCCGCTGAGTCCGAATCCGGTATTTGCTTACGCTTAAAAGGCATCCGGAGGTCATTTCAAGGTTAATTCGAGAAAAGCAGAGAAGAAGCTGTCAAAAAATCTGGCAAAATTTATATATAGGTTTTTTGGGTCGCTGAGTCTGCATCCGAGACCGTCTACCCCCCCCCCTCATCAGTTTCAAGGTCATTTGAATGTCAAACTACGAAAAGGTGGTTGGAAAACTCTGAAAAAATTCACACAGGTTTTTGGGGTCGCTGAGTCCCAATCTTGTGTTCGCTCACCCAGGTAATTTCAAGGTCATTCTGAGGCCATTTCAAGCCGGCATTCGTCCGCCAGCTTTAGCTGCATATGAAGATTCTTCAGCTATCTCAGTGCAAATATATTTAACTCAATGAATCACCTACTAATTTTTTTCTGGGAAAGTTGATTCACCACATAAATCCTGCAGAAGTAGAGCGAACATGATAGTAGAGAGTATCTTGACTATTCCATAGATGGCGCATGCCCACCGCAAGTGAGTTGGGGCAGAAGAGGGATAGAAGTTCAGCGCGAATCACGGGCGTTGGCTTCACTCACTTGAAGCTCAATCATGTCAGGATCAAAGTAATTTAACGGTTTTTTGAGTCAGGGTTTTTAAATGTAAGGACTTTTAGCATAAAGTTTTGGAAATTTCAACACATGTCAACAGCAAATTACCATGTGGTTGCACCCAGGGCACCTCCACGTGTTGACGGTGGGCAACGGAGTTGTCCCACTATCCGGCTAAGTCACTGGGTTAGCCGACTATTGCTGGAATCTAAAGAGAGACACAAATAAAGCACATAAAAGAAAAGCGATTCGAAGATCAGTCCAGGAACAACGTAAGAATTCTCGCCCGAATTTCAATTAATACACTTATGCTGAGAGAAGCGAATTGATTTGTTGAAGGCTTTCAAAAGTTTTTTTTTTTATCTAGTTTTTGTACAATCACGCAAAACCGAGAGAGAATGGTAGGCAGAAAGGTAAGAAGACAAACTGACAAGGAGGCAGACAGACTGTCAGTGGACATTTAGACAGAGGGTGGCAGAAAAACAGACACATAGAAACATTTAGTCATTTAGTCAGACAGGAAGATAGACAGAATTACCTACAGAAAGGCAGGATGTCAGACGATGGACAAAGAGATAAATACAGACTAACAAACAAACAAACAGGTATAAAGGCAGACAGTTAAACAGACAATAAGTAGGCAGGTGAGCATTCGTATAAATTTTTTCCAATTTTTTTCACCTCCTATTCTTACTTTAACTTTCAAACGACCTTGAACATGAGGTGATAGAGGTCAACCGACATCGAATTCGGACTTAGCGACCCCAAAAACCTATGTGTGAATTTTTTCAGATTTTTTCAACTACCTTTTCTTAGTTTGACCTTCAAATCACCTTGAAACTGACGTGATGGAGCTTAACCGACCTCGGCATCGGAATCAGCGACCCTAAGAATCCCTGAGTACCTCGGTGGAGTCCGGTGTATTTTTTCAAACTAAATGTTGACCTGTGTTATTATTAGGAGGAATACGATGAAACCATACATTGTATATAATTCATCTACCATTTTTTTTTTGAACTTTTCTAGTAATACTTGTATAGTCGAGGCTCCTATAAAACGTTTGCTGCAAATGCCGTTGAAGGGACCTACTCACGTTATCTACAAGTCACTGACTTTGTATTTCTTGACTTTATCAAGAGTAAGGAGCCCCAGCATCAAAGGTGTACGGTCCGAGTCTGCCTCGCGCTAACGAGATCCAAAAAAACTCGAAACCGGTTCGCGAATGATCCTGGACACCTGCCGAGGCGGCGGGGCTCCTTTAATTTAAACATAGTTCCCTTCACCACAATTTGTTACAAGCACTGCGTTTCTAGTATTAACAATATTATTCAGAACGTATAACCTAATAACAATATTAGGAAATCAAGAGGAATACGACAAAATACTGCATTGTGCATAATTTATCTACCATTCCTCTATTTGGACTTTACTAGTGAAAAAGCGCTGGGATTGTTCTTGAATAATTTCCCTCGCTACTGGCTGGGACATGCAACTTCCACCTCTACATCCAATAAGAAATAGAGGAACTGTAGCATTTGGGGGACTAAGTTTAATTAATTTTCTTATAATTTCAATTAGATTTACTCCATCAATATTTCTCCTTTGTGACAATGGAATTGGAATTTTGTTTCAGTTTCTGGTATAGTAATTCCAATGCACTCATTATGGTTTTCAATATCTGATATCGTCCCTTCTGCATGCACCAAAAACGTCTACTATTAGGGCCACCTATAAATTATAAATATTTAAAAAATTGTTCACAATATATTATTCATATTTGACGGTATCGTATAGTATCTTTCGCCCTTTAAAAATGTATCATTTTATTTCTTTGTGAGAAATTTGGGTTTTTTGAGCTTATATCCAGCAAATTTGCAAATTTACCAATATCTAAATTTTTCTTCATATTCATTTAGTCCTTAGCATCGAATAGTGAGTCCACGTAGTCGAGGCTTTTTGTCTTTTTATTTTCTCTGAGAGATTATGAATGAACCTTCACATTACCTGAACTTTCTATAGGAAGATTCGTATAGTTTAAGAGCTGGCCTTAATTTGGTAAGGTAGTAAGCTCCAGTCTTCCGCTTGGTAGCACGAAAGTATAGGCAAAATAAACACTTTATTTATTAGGCCCTTAGCCCGACAGTCAGAGGGTCATGAGGTAGGGCGATTGAAATGCTCGGTAGCACTTACTATACGTATATGACAGCGAAAAAATAAATGGAGGATACCGCTGACCTGTGGCGTGCGAAGTTAAAAAAAAGGGCCAGAAAAAATTAGCGAGCTACTTGACCAAACTTGGCGGAAATTGTTCTTTCTTTTCAAAAGTAACAAAACAGACAATTCTGTGCAGCTATTTTAATGTTAATGGCATGAAAATTTCCAAATTTGAGTGCTCAAATTCAAAATGGCCAAAAATAGATCTAAATTTATAATGTCTGTCTCCCAATCTATTGGAGGACAATTTTCTTTGACTTAACAAAACCAAATAAAAATTGTTGCATTTCAAGCATTGGGACTTTATTTCTGAACGTAATTGCCCAAGAAAAGGTTTTGCCTTCTTAACGGGTGGTTTAAAGGAGTAAATGAAATAAATGTGTACCATCAACATATATTGTTATTAAACATAGATTGGGTAGATATGACATGGGTAGATTGAAAGACAGATATTTTTGGCCATTTTGAATTTGGACACCCAAATTTGGATATATTGGCGAATGTTTCCTGCGAATTAGCTGCATAGAATTGCCTGCCATGTTTAATTTAAAAAAAGACATCAAAATGAATAATTTCCGCCAAGTTTGGTCAAGGAGCTAGCTAATTTTTTTTGGCCCGTTTTTGAACGTCGCGTGCGCCATAGATCTGCGGTGTCTTCTATTTATTTCTACACTATGTCAGATACATACAGTAAGTGCTACCGAGCATTTCGATCGGGAGTTCATTAAAAAATTTGGTTTCTGCGGCTCCCCTACCCCATGACCTTCTGACCGTCGAGCTAAGGACCTAATAAAAAAAAAATGCTTATTTTGCCTATACATTCAGGCTACCGAGCGGAAGACGGAAGCTCACAACATTCCCAAATGAATGCTAGCTCTTAGACTAGTACAAGTCATTCAATTTTACTGGTGGGAGAGTTGAAATTGCAACTTGCGCAGATTAATTCTATATCTGATGGTATTTTATCTTCTAAATCACTCATTTTTTAAATATTGTTAGAAATGATTCAATTGAAAATTATAATAAATCAATATATCAACAATTTTGGATATTATCTTTTTTTTTTTTTGATAGAATACTGGATTTGGGATATTAATAACAGAAATCTCATCAATCAATGGCATCTAAATAAAATTAGTCATTTTAAAATGTCAGAATGTAATATTTAATTTTCTAGGTTTATTACAAAATTGCAAAAAATCTGGAAGCTTTCTTCTCCGGAACTAATAACGTCACCGGGAATGGAGTAGGATTCTGAATTTCTAAAGAAATTAGTGGATCGATTCTTGGATATAGAGCCGTTAGTGAATGGATAATCCACTCCCAAGGATCTACTGCACACCAACAATAATAAATGTGGTACAATTATATGCACCTACTCTACAGTTGCTGCTAAAGAAGGCAAAATGTCGATTCACCAGAAAATATGCGTGCTGTCAAAAATTAATTTCAATAGAATTCATCATTTACTAACAAAACGGCTAGTCTTACCCTATTAGATGTTCTGATGAGGGTCTATCCAGCAGCTTAGAAGTTATTTTCCAGTAAAATACTGGATAATTGTATTATTTTGTAGATTTCACGTATAGGAGAAAATATATGTGGCAGAGCATCCCAATAAGAAACAGAAAAAATATACTTACCGTTTTAGAATGGATCAGAAATAGGTGGAATTATAACAATATCGAGCTTCTGATTACTACATGAAATGGAAAGAAAAGTTCCAATCGCAGTATCGATCCTCGCATTATAACTCCTTTGTTATTTAACTGAAATAGATATATGATAAAACATATAGGTTTTAACATCGTTCCTTGCGGAACTCCATACAGTGCCCGATTCACTCAATATGTCAATATTTTTTTTTAACAAATAATTCATATTTCATGTAGGAAAATTTTGCAAAAGGTATATCAGTGACTGCAACCTAACAACAGAAGAAATCTTCAATGACCAGCGAAATATCTGACATACCTCCAATAGAAAATGTTTGTGATATGGTTGACATGATATTATCCAGTTTCTGCAAATAACTTATGAATTCACATAATCATGTCTAATAAAGAGTCTAGTGTTGAAGTACCAACCCAACGCGACAATTTTATAATCCGGAACAGATACCTAATTGTACGATAAATAAAATAATTTAATATAAATTATAATCAATTTCTGATTTGTATTATATGTTTTATTAAGAAGTATCAACTACAATTGCTTTACTCGAAAAAGAACAGCTCACAAGAACACTAATCCCTATTATGCTATTACATGAAACGTTAGATAACATAACTCCAGCAAATTCAATTACTGGTATGGTCACCACTTACTTCCAATACCGCTATAAACACCTACTAAAGACATTTTTATCGAAGTGGATAATTAAAAATGCAATTTTGTTAATTGACATTTATTTGCAATTACATTTTACCATTTATCGACAAAAGAGGTAGGTACTTTCAGTCATTTCTATGTTAATAAATACATAAAACAGCTATAAATTGTGCAATACAGCTAATCAACTACAATAAGTGCTTAAAATTACTATTCAATAAATTTTTTCTACTTTCTACGAAGAAAAACGATTTTACTGCTTGATGAAAGTTAAATAAATGAACTGGGCATCCACTCGAAAATTAAATACGTTTTTTCCGAGGTTTTTTTTCAAAACTTCAAAATGTTAGACAACAGGCAAATATTTATATATTTTATGTACACAATAGGTACACATTCAATTATACAGGGCGTAAGAACTATAATAATCATTATCCCCCTCCGAGTAACTTTTGTCTGAAACATTTTTCGCTAGTGCCCCTTCCTGAGGAGATAGTGTATAATAAAATCAATACGTACTTGTTATGCCAAGCTAAAAGTAGTAGTATATTTTTTTATTATTAGCATCCAAAGAAGTAAGAGTTAAGTGGTCTAGGTCTTCCCAATTAATTTTTTTTCGTGTGTAATTCATATAGTAACTAGTTTCGCACTAAAAATTGATTATGATCACATAATGATTTAATGGTTACGCATGTGAACAGCTGATAAAGCCACCTAATTAATTACTGGCAGTGCGACATTTGATATGTCCATTTTAAGAATTAATGAAACAGGATAATTGTTTTTAAGTAATATGGACAAAAGAAGTGTCTAGTACTTTTCCTTTCGACCTGTATCTTGTCTTAACATTTTACAATACACATATTCTCTGTTATGTTTCAAGAAAATAAAAACCAAAGTTAAAGTACTTTTTTCTGGCAAAATCATTCAATTTTCAACCCCCATTTTACAAAAATTTTGTTCCGTTTGATCCAGTATATCACCTATTAAAATTATGACTATCAAATTACTAAAACTCTGTATAATTTTGCAACCAGGCAGATCAAATGTAAGTAATTGCATCGTTTCAAGGACAGATTACTCTCATCAAAATAAGACGAAAATCATTAAATGGATCCTTGCTACCTAGTTTTGGGGTAAAAAGAAAAAACTTTTACGACAGTTGTATAGTCGTGGTTAATATATTCTTACTTTATTAACCAATCAAAACGTACATTTTCAAAAAAAATCGACCAATAGGATTTGTTTAAAGTGAGAAAAACGGCTATCGATAAGTGGAAAAAATCGAGAAAAATGTATGTTATTTTTTTCGTAGTAGCCATGTGTCAAACTAAAAAAGTCATTAAAATTATTAAAATCTGACATTTCACGTTTTCATTTCTGTACACCAAATGAATGAGAAAAAGCGATTTGGTGATGTTTCACAAGAAAATATTAACTAAGCTATGAATGAAAGTGTCCCAGTTAAAACGAGAAACACTAAAAATTCTATATGGAAACAATTTAAAGCTTTTTGCAAAGAGCATTATTCCCTCGAAAAAGATACGACTATTATGATGAACTTGCAAATATTTTGACTGACTGGGGTTATAACATGATAAAAAACATTAGAAAATGTTTTTATTTTTTATTATAAATTGTTATTTTTAAAACATTAAATAAACAGTTTTGTTGTTTTAATAATTATTTTAGATAATGTTTTTTAATCATATATTAATCTTCTGTAATACACACGAGGTTGATTTTCTACTTGGGTAAATTTTTTTTGAGTGACTCAAACCTGTTTTCCATGAAAATTATGCTCGAATTAAGGGACATAGGAAAAATCGCTCTACTTCGTGTCGCGATTTTTCCATGCCTCGAATAATTTTCATGGGAAAACAGGTTTTTGTCCAAAAAAAATTTACCCGGTAAAAAATCGACCTCTTGTGTATTAATAAACGAAAAAACTACTGTACATAGCACGGAGCACAAAATCGCCGCCGCGCTGTGTTAGTGTTAGACCGTTAGACATTAATCAGCTGATAAATATTAAAATATTACTCCCTCAGTAGTTGTTAAAGATCCTTTATTATTAACATCAATAAAGAACTTTTTTTTTAATGGTCCCATATATCTCGAATATTTGTTTTTCCCCCTGTTCGACGTGTTTTTGTAAGCACGGCAGCTTAAGAAAGAAAAGTCTAAACAGTTATAATACCTTAAATTTAACAAAATAGTTTTCTTAATTTTCGTTTTGTATTGAATGGAAATCTCATGATATGTTATTTCCTATCATTATTTATTTATATATTTTACTAATATAAATTTCATTATAATATAATATCCAACCATCGTCATATGATTTTCATAGACACATTATATTATATATTTTAACGCCTGTAAAAGCAAAGAATGGTCCTCTAGTAGATACGCTTGGGATGAGAGTCATGGGTTCGAGACACAAATAGTTTGGACGTCATCACTTTTTTTTAATGTACTTATATATATAGATTTCGTGCTGACGGATGTTGAGGGGTGTTTCACCAATTAAGTTTGTATAATAAAACTAAAATATTTAAAATTTTTATTACTTACAAAGAAAAACTATGAAGACCATCCTATAGAATGTGCAACAGTGATATCAAAAGTTCAATAAATTGGTGAAGAATATAATGTTTACTTTATTTATTATAAATGATAATGTACCTAATATATAAGTAAATGATATTTAAAATTGAATACAAAAAAATTGGCAGCTACGGAAAGCAGCTGGAACCTCTTCACCCGGTGAATCTTTGAAGCCGAAAAGAGCACTAAAAAATATGAACGCTCTCATTTAATTATATATTTTTATTTATTTTTAAAAACCATATAATTCTTTGTGGATAGCTTCTCTGACAGCTGTATGTATTTGAGCTCATACATAATATTTTTATCTTCTGGCCTCGACCGATTTTCCACTAAATCGGTCGGGAACGCTAGTTGTTTGGTTGCTTGTGATTAATGTCAGATGTCAAACTGACAGATACCAAAAGGTTTCAGGACAAAATTTTTTAACAGCTGTCAAATTTTTTGTTGCTAAATTTTGTTAGTTCTAAATCATCAAACTGACAGCTGTCAAAAATTCTGGTTCTAAACTTTGCTGGGAGATTTTATTTTTTGACAGATGTCGAAAATTTTTAGGTTGGTGTTGCACTTGGTTTGGTTTTTAGTTTATGTTAATGTTTTTTAGGTTCGGATTGCCGGAAATAGATTCTTTTTATGTCACTTATAATAGTTTTGGGCAAGAAACTTACTTTGGGCCCAGTTAAGGACCGTCCGTAACCACACGGGCTCCTTATGGGTTGTGTAGGCCTTACACAGCTATCAATAACTTTAATTGCACTTTTTTCGCGAAATATCACAACTAGTATGACGTCTTCAGAGAAAACACGTGCAGACTATACGCACGATTTAACACACTAGTCTACCGAACGTTAGGTTAGGTTACACAAGAAGCGTGACTAGAGTTTTTTACTTTTTTCACAGAAATCAAATCGAAAAGGTGCAAGTGTGATATATCGTTAAAATCGGAATTTTTACTGCTTTTAAATGGTTCGATTACAAATTGTAAGGAATCATAAATCCGTTTAGTAGTTTTGTCGCTATCATGCTAACATACATACACACATTTTTCAAAAACTACTTTTTTGGGTTCCTGGAACCTCAAAACGTAAATCGAAATCAATTTTCGATTTTGGAATAATTGTAGTAACGTCCCACAGCTTTATTGTGGGGAGGTTAATACTATTCATTGGTGCGATTGTTTTCCAAATCAATACACAAGAACTCCTCGGAAAATTTGAACACAAATGACTAAAAACGACTTGAAAGTAGATGCTTCCACATTTATTAAATTCGAGCTACTGAAATTTTCAAAAGAAAGCTATTAAGCTATTTTGACACAGGCAACTTTTATGTAATTAGAGTTTCTATGGGGCTTGAAATACTTTATTTATGTATACAAATTTTTCACCAGTAACTTTGCTGCAATTCAAAAGATTACTTATTACTTGAATTGGGCCAAGACCTTTTCCTATTGACGATATTTTTATAAATTAGTCACTTTAAGAAAGTGTGAAAGTGAAATGCTTTTTGTCTGAATTATTATTACTCTCTCAGCTTTGCTACTAATAAATAAATAAAAAAACAAATTAAAAAAAGGGCTGCCTAAAGAGTCCTATCCAAGTATCTTCCTATCCAAGTCCCCTACTACCATCCCCACCCCATTATTAAAGAGGGTGGTAGTGGGGTGGCTGATGCCAAAAAAAATAACTTGAGGCCTTTTGTTTTGTACATTCAGTAAATCACAGTTTTTTACCTCATTTGATTAGAGTGGGGGGTAGTGGGGGTGGCTAATGCCAATAAAATTTTGAGAGCTTAGCTTGTCGTACTTATATAAATCCTAATTTTATGGACTCTTACTTGCTTGCTTTACCTATTTACACTCATTACTCCAACCCGGTCAACGGAAATCAAAATATCACTAGTTCCAAATCGGGTTATAATACATAAGTGTATCAAAGTCAATCACGAGTACGAGAGTAATCGTGCGCACAAAAAAAGTTACAGACAGACGGACCGGACCGACAGATAAACAAACATTTTTTTTGCTCAAACATAATATCGTTTCCTGGCATTCTAAGTCTATTTGAATAAAAAAAAAATATGTTTTTAATCTTTACTCTGCTCGGAAGTAAAATCAGCTTATGTTAATTGAAATACCAACAATCTAATAAATATAATGTTTTGTTTTGTTGGAGGATATCTCAGTCCATTAGCTCTGAAAGCAGCTCTAGTTAATTCCCATTTAAGTCGAAACCAACAACATCGTTTGTGTTAACTAATAAAAACGTTTTAGTTCTGGGAACATTTAATACACCAATGTTGGTATAACTTTGTATGCTAATTGTACACATGCCTTGTCATGTATTTAGTTGTTACTTAGTCAATGGTTGCATTAAAATCGTGTACTATTGTCTCAAAATAAATTATATTCTGACTTGCGTCTCTGTGTGGGTGTTTATAGACTCATTGTACATGAACCAGTACATATTAGAAGCGATGGCCTAAAAAATTATATATTTGTTTATATTTCAATTTTTTGTTATGATGTATAGATATAAACTCACTTGTTAGTCTTGGTTTTTACTCAGAAATTTTCAGTTAGGGCAATTGATAATTTATTGTAGGTATATGATTTTTTTTATAGTGAAAATCGATAAAGCATCAAAAAAAGTTATAGAAATGTAAAACTTATCACTCCAAGATGTAATAGAGCTCAGTGGTTATGATTTGTCAAATATTAGTTTACTGTTTATTGTTTACAAGGTCTCAGTTGGTTTGCCAACTTCTTGTTTGTGGTTATTGGTTATTATTTGTTTATTGAGCTAGTAAAAAACATTATCATGAGTTATAAATATTGCATTATGCCTAAATGTAAAAATACGACGATAAAAACTGCCGATAAAATATTGTTTAATGTTCTAAGACATTTAACAGTCAAAGAACAGTTGTGCACTGCTATGAAACGCGACACTAGGAAAAACGTCAAATTAACGGAGAAAACGAGGATCACTTTAATGTAAATATAAAAACCGCTGCCCAAGGAATCACTACTTCCACATCCAGATTCTCTATTCAAGTCACTCACAACGAAAAAACTTTGTATGTGAAAATAATTGTTTATGGAACTTTAATAATATAATATTTGAAATCCTCTACCCCAAAAACCCATAAAATGATACCCCACATCGGTAGTGGGGTGGGGGTGGTGACAGGGGGGTGGTAGTGGGGGGTGGATGAAGTAAAAAATATTTTGAGGTTTCTGGTTCCTGTACATAAACTAAATCACATTTTTTTTTCATCCCCTTTAATAAGGAGGTGGGGGTGGTAATGGGGGTGGCTAATGCCAAAAAATTTTTTGAGACCTCAGCTTCTCTTGTATATACTAAATACCAATTTCATGGACTCTTACCTGCTTGATTTACCCATTTACCCCAAATTTACCGCAATTTACCCCCCAACCCTTCGACGGAACAAGATGAAAATATAATCTAGTTCTAGATCTCGTTAAAGTACATATGTGTACCAAATTTCAAGTCAATATCTTAAACGGTTCCAGAGTAAACGTGCGCACAAAAAAAAGTTACCGACAGACAGAAAATTTTTTTTCGCTCAAACTTAAAATCTCGACGTTTCATGACATTTTAAGCCTATTTGGACAATAAAAATTTTTAAAAATTTTTTTGTCGTTACTATACTTCCACTGGACGTGGAAGTAAAATATGTAAATAAGAAGTTTAAATATATTAAAAGTTATATTAATAATAATAATAATAATAATAATAATAATAATAATAATAATAATATTTATTGACCAAAAAAGATACACAAGGTATGTATGGTACGTCAATACAAAAAACTAAATATATGTATATAAACATAAATAAACGCATACATAATATAACATACATAACATAAAAATAATAAGTATAAAATCCAAAGACAAACATCTAAACATGATTAACCAACAATTGCATATGTTACTGATTTTCTTTCACAGAAAGAAAGTTACTCACTAGCTCGGTCTAAAAATTCTCGTATACCATAATAACCTCCATTTATTAATACGTTTCTTAATTTATTTTTAAACATAGGCACACTTTGAATATTCCAAATATCTGGTGACAAATTATTATATAAAATAGTGCAGTTATAGATAGGCGAGTTTTCGTAAGTTGATGTTTTGTGGGAGGGAATTCTTAACAGATGGCCATGCCTAGTGTTATGGTTATGCGTGAATGAATTATAACATTCTTTTTAACAAATACGAGACATTTGTAAATGGAAATACAGGGTAAAGTAAGATTTTTTTTATGTGTAAACACTTGTCTGCAACTTGCCTGTATTCCAGATAAAGATTAACCATATTAATCTTTTTTGTAAAATAAACACTCTTTGTATATCCCGAGCACAATTCCAACTCATTATGTTCAAAGATATATGAGGATATGCCATAGCAAAATAGATATTTAACAATCTTGAAGTATCGAGGCAATCTTTCATCTGTCTTATAGCATAGTATGTTTCACTTAATATTGCACAAACACTTTCGATTTGAGCATCCCAGTTAAGTCTATTGTCTAAGTGAGTGCCTAAAAATTTTACTTTTTTCATTGAAATTAATATATTTCAGTGTCATTTGGCAAACCTTTCCTTATATAGTAAATGATGGCCGTACTATTAGATTCATTAAGTATGAGCCGATTACGTTGACACCAAGTGCTAAATTCATCCATTATGTTAGCAGCTACTGTTTCCAGTTCCTGCGGAGTTTCGGCGGCTACAGTAATGGTAGACTCATCCGCAAACATCGTGATAAAACCATTTGTAATATCATCAGGCAAATAATTTATATATATATACTAGAAAAAGTAGGGAGCCCAGAACGGATCCTTGAGGAACGACAAGTTTGACATCGTATGCCTCAAATCTAGCCCCATTAACATCAATTATCATATTTCGTCCTTCCATATACGACTTTATCCAACGTAGAAGCGAAACTACCAATTTTCCATTATCTAAACTTTGATAGCTGTAATTCAGCATTTCGCATGTAGCTGTTTCAGTTGATCTGTTTGTTCTAAATCCATGTTGTGACGTGCACAGTATGTCATTGGATTCAAGCGACTGGAAACAATTCTTTCTAATAATTTAGATGAAGTGTTAAGTAATGAGATTTGCTTGAAGTTATCGATGTCCTCAACATCACCTTTCTTATGCAGTGGGACAATCATAGCGGTTTTAAATATTTGTGGAAAGTATCCCTGGAATAATGACTGATTTATCAAATAAACAAATGGTTGCACAATAATATCAATTATATTAAAAATAGTTAAAACAGAGAGCTCATCAATCCCTGATGTCTTTTTGTTTTTTATTTGTGTCAATATATTAATGACTTCATGTACAGTTACAAGAGATGAAGTAAACTGAAACTCAAAATCGTGTCTAATCACTTTTGTGCACGGCAGTGCCAAGTTTTGCCCAAAATGATTTAGAATGCTTTCTGTGCTAGAACAGGAGAAGTGATGTGCAAATGTTTCCGCAATTTCGCTGGAATTTTCAACCCTTTTGGAATTATGTTCAATAGTAATGTTTTTGTTATTCGAAATTCTACCTAATTTTGATTTGATAATGTTCCAAGTCTATTTTGCTTTATTAGTGGCGGAATTGATTTTGTTCGTGTAGAAATTGGCTTTGGTTTGTTTAATGTGAAATTTATATTCCTTTTTTTTGCGTTGTATCTATTTTTTAATTTGATACTGTCATAGTTAGTCATTAACCAAAACAATTTTTTTAAATCCTCTCCTTCTTTTTTAATATCTCTGTTGGCCCAATTTCGGTGTTGGTTTTGCTTGTTTACTCTATTTTTGTGAGGGCAGGATATATTAAAACACCAAGTAATATTCTCGACAAAATAATAAAATGCGTTATTAATATCTAAGTCGAATAAATTGGTCCAGTTTACTCTGGCCAGTCTAGTTCTGAATTCACTCATATTATTCTTATTTAATGATCTTTTGCTTATTGTTTTCTTGTTTTCGTTATCCCAATCATTTTTCAAATGTGTCAGCTTTAAAATATGAGCAAAATGATCGGCAATGTTTGGATTTACTAGTTCTCAAGCAAAAAATTGCTTGGGTAAAGTAGTAGACGTCTTTTATTACTTATGGGACATTACACTAAGTAATTATTGAAACCGATCGAGACAACTATATTAGGATTAGACCGGACGTATTTATAACAAGCAATCAAAAAGTTTTCTGATACTCGAATGCAGACATAAACTCAATTAGAAATTCATTTTATTTTGTAGAAATTATAAACACATAAACGTATAATGACATCAAACACATAAAAATACAAACAAAAAGGAGTGTCACTACAAATACGGTAATTTTACATTCAAAATTCTCCAAAATTAGTTCGCTGAGAGACGCCCGTAATAGATTAGAACACTGCATCTACTTTGGGCAAATTATCCGACGGATGTCGGCATTGACGTCACGCTAATAAGAGACCGTTTGCAGTCAAGTGGTTGTGTTTACAAATTACGGTATAATCTCAATATTTATTTTGCGGAAAATTGATTTTATTTTTAATTTTTTTTGTTATAATTGTTTTCTGAGTAATGGAAGTTACGAGCAAATCACTTTTTCAAGTATTTTAAAATTTAATGCATCTTCCCCATTCCTTTTAGTACAGTCAATGAAAGTTTATACCTCAGACGCCAGTTAGGATGAAGTTAGGCCGATTTGGTTGAAACCAACGGCATTCGATTTGTAATCGCAAGTAACGGATTTGGCAGAATGAAGTATCCATTTTAAATTGAGTTGTTTTTATTAACAGTACAGTCGAATTGATTTAATTTAATTCTTTTTGGGCGACAACATTCCACCTGAAATTTTATTGTTGATTCTTATGTATTACGACCTACTGATTACGAGAAAAATATTTGCGCCCAAAAATTCCGTGTGCGTCAAAAGTTATATGCACTTTTTGACGCGCTTTCACGGATTCTCAACTTATTTGCTTAATATATCTTGTACTAGTAATCGGATAGGAATTTCAAAAATACTGGCTTATTTGGAATAAAATTCTTAAAAAATATAGACCTGTCCGATATGTATATGTCAATCCGCCATCTTGGAAAAAAATAAAAAACACCAAAAATGGCCGAGAGGATCAAAATTGAACATTTTTCGATAAGAAGGAGTAATTTCACCATAGTTGGCAAAGATAAAGCCCATTCATGGTCAAATATAATGCACCAATCCCGGACACCATGTATCAAATAGAACGGTCGGCGGACGAAATAAAATTTTTAGTTCTTCGTCGAATATCAAGGAGGCATTGTACGTCACTTTTTTTTCTTTTAGATTGTATGTTATTGTATGTACTTTTAGGGGATAGAGTTCATTTTTTTTAAGTTTCAAAAAGAATGCGTTTTTTTTAATTTTTAAAAAAGATGCATTTTTACAATTTTCAAAAATGTATTTTCTTTAATCCTACTTTTTTTTTACCCAATTTTGATCTAAACAAAATGAAATATGACATGGAAAGTATCTTATAATTTCAAAAATTTAATGCAAAATGAAACTTCATTAACCCTTTCGCGACGGAAACCGGATATCTACGCACGGCAAGAGGGGCACTTAATTACTGGAAACATACGTATCCGCCTATTACACTTTGTTAGTTTAACCCTTTTCTTACTCCTCCCACCGTTAATTCAATTTTTTTTTTTTTTAGTGTACATATTTATATTTTTTTCTGTGTGGTAAATAAAAGTTTTTTATTTGACATTTCCCCTAAATTCATAAAAATGTTGAGTTTTTTAAGCCGTACGTATCTGAAAAAGCTACAGTTGGCGGCTGCAAACGGACAAATCCGCAAGCACAGTCCGCTGCCGTCCCGAAAGGGTTAATATGAACAGGAAATTTATTAAGTATATGCATGATAATTATAATAATATATGAATATACGATCAATAATCAGAACCAAGGAGTCAACACTAGTGTAGTATTATTTTTGATAGGTATGCCGATTAACAAAATAGCACTAAGAAGTTCAATCACAAGTGACATTATGAAATTATCGGTTAGTTAAAAAAATTTCTAGCTATCAGTAAAAATAAGGATAGCTTCATAAAATTATTGGGCAAAGAGTTAATAGATAATGACTTAAACGTTAAGATATGCAGATAAGGCGCCGATACTACAAACGTTAAAACTGCTATTGATTTGAAAACCGAAGACAATCAAGTTATAATAGTTGGTGAAGACATTGACCTTTTTTTTATAATGACTCAACTAGCATAGTATCTTCATAAAAAAATCTATTTTTACAAACCTAAAATTAATAAAATAATTGACAAACATTATATGACGAAAATACAATTGTCCGCAATAGGGAACTTGCCCAAAAAATAAAATTGAATTAAAATACTCAAAATCGTAAACTAACATCATTAAAAATCCCATAGACAACAAAAAATAAAAAAAAAAAAATCCTCCAGAAATATAAGCGATTAAAATCTGCCGGATTTTACCCACTCCTGAAACGTGACGTTAGAGGGTGAAAGTCAGATGACGGCGTCAAGCGACACCGATTCTGCTTTCGGATGCTCATTTGTCAGAAACAACCAGCAGTGAACACAATCTAACCTAAAATTCGTTGGAAAAACATCTTCAATATTCTGAAATGTCACAAAATGTCACTTTTGGTTCGTTCGTGCCGAGCCGAATTTTCGAATTTCGCCGTGCAATTTACGATCAGGTTTATCTGAAAGACTTCCTCTTTACGTCGCGACATCGTACGGCTGTCCCAATGGTGTTTTTCGAAAAATATAAACGTGTCAAGATTGCATGTTTTTGCAATTTTTTTCGGCTCCGAAATGTAAGCTGTTTTTTGCTATTTTTCGCAGATATCTCCGAAACGGTGGGAGTTAGCTCGAAATAAAAAATAAGGTCAAACGAGTATTTTCCACTACCAATCTTTTGCTATCACCAGACTTTTGATTTTTTTTTTTCGTTTCGGAGATATCTACAGAAATGTCGGCCACGTACGGTAAAAAATCGCAAATTTTGAGCTTCTACAGTTGGCAACTTTTTAATCTTGGCTCCTACGCCAAAACACTACTCTAGCTAATTTAAACATAATTAAATTTGCTAAAACTTCTTTTTTTATTTTTTGAATTCCGACAAAAATTAAGGAATTAGAGGGGGCGGGATTTGGGACTTTTTTTTTTTTCGGTAAAATTTCTCCATTTTGTCACCGTAATTAATCGGTAATTAACTGAAATCGATCTCATTTACGATGTTCACTTAATATCATGTCCTATTTTGACGCTCCGTTAATCTCGGCCCTTCGAAACAAAGGCTTCTGAGAAAAAATATTTATTTAAGATTTACATACACTCTATGGGGAAACATGTAATTTCCTACATTTCCTCGAATATCTCGATAATTATCAGTTTTTTCGAAAAATTTGTAGATAGCTTATGTAAAGAGAATTAATTGAGCTTTCCGACACTTTTATTTTTTCTCTAACATAAAAAACAAAAGACTTATGACCGAATATGCGGACGTCTCAAAGCCAACCGCCGCCCGGTCTATTAATTAGGGTGAATGGCTAAAGTACGCCATCTTTTAATACCACGCGAGACTAGTTTTCACCCGGTGGCGTCACAGTGCTTTTCGTGAGGAGTGGCGAGGATTTCCACTTTATTTATTTATTGCAAAGTAAGTACTGCAATTTAAGAGCTGATATTCGGTGTGGCGTGTTTTTATACATAAATATACACTTTAATGAAATAAAAAAAATGGGCAAGTTCCTCATTCTACCTACTGAAGAGGTAATAGAGACAAACACTGCTTAAAGATTCAAAGTGGTTAGATTCTGAGGAAGATCCGTTACAATTCGGGTGGCTTAAAACTGTTGTTATGAGTGAAAGTAATGCTTTTCCTAAAAATTTACCAAGTGATATTTCTTGTAAATGTACGAAATTCCGTAAAAATAATTAGTGTAGCTGTAGAAAACACAATATAATATTCTATTCTATATGTCTATTGTAAAGGAAATAATTGTGCCAATGCTTCTTCTACTTTTGATGAATCGGCTGTCGATGAGAAATGCGGTAAAATTATGACATATTACGGTAATGAAATTAATAGAGTATATTTCATTTTATTTCGATGAAAATTGGGTGAAAAAAATGAGGGTCAAAGAAAATACATTTTTGAAAATTGTAAAAATGCACTTTTTTTGAAAATAAAAAAACATACTTTTTGAAAATTAAAAAAAAAATGAACTCTATCCCCTAAAAGTAAATAAAATAACGTACAATCGAAAAGAAAAAAAGTGACGTACAATGCGTCCTTGATAATTGGCGAAAAATTAAAAATGTTATTTCGTCCGCCACCTTTGACCCTCCTATTTGGCATACGGTATCCCGGATTGGTGCATTATATTTGACCATAAATGAGTTTCATTTTTGCCAACTTTGGTGAAATTACTCCTTCTTATAGAAAAGATATTCAATTTTGATTTTTTCGGCTATTTTTGGTGTTTTCTATTTTTTTCCAAGATGGCGCATTGACATATACATATCGGACAGGTCTATCTTTTTTTAAGAATTTTATTCCAAATAAGCCAGTATTTTCAAATTCCTATTCGATTACTAGTACAAGATATATTAAGCAGATAAATTGGAAATCCGTGAAACCGCGTCAAAAAGTGCACATAACTTCTGACGCACAAGGAATTTTTGGGCGCAAATATTTTTTTCGTAATCAGGAGGTCATAATACATAAGAATCAACAATTAAATTTCAGGTGGAATGTTGTCGCCGAAAAAAATCAATTCGACTGCACTATAATGGCTAAATTTTTATTCAAAAATTAAACATGAGGTGCTTGAGGAAACACAGATATTATATTTTTTAAATGAGCTTAATCTGACATCGGCAAGCAATCAATGATATTCGAGTTTTCAGCAAATAGTCCTTCGAGACGTTCGCAAAAATCAACGCGTGTTCCAAAATCTCGAGGCAGAAGTTCTTGTACCACTTGAATTTTGTAGTGATGGAAGTGTAAGTCTTTCAGAACTCGGCGATAACTACGGTTCGAGATATTGAGTGCTAATGCTTGTCGTATTGCAGGCCGTTTAGGACATCGTAGCACAGCTACTTTTACCCTTTCAGCATTTTCAAGTGTGCGAACAGAATGAGTTCTTCCTTTTGGTTTCTCTTTGCCAAAAGAAGCAGTACTGCAAAACTTGTGTATCCACCTTTTAATTGTTATTCAATTAGGAACTAGATCTCGTTGATTTAGATAAAAGTGACGACGAAATAAACGCTGGGTGATTACAGTATAATAGTTATTTTTTAAATAGGCTTCATAGTCCGTGGAATTAGCATTTGATCTGGACAAAATTAGTAAAAATCTGAAAAGTAAGATGATGAATTTAACAGTAACTACTTTTTAATTCTTGCAAAGAGAACTGACATTCATTATGTTGTCAATATATACAATAATGTCTTCCATTACCTCTTCAACAGATGCATTTATATCTCGGAATTTTTTCTCTCTTCGATCTACCGTCTTAACATTCAATAAGAATTGGAAACATCCACCATGATATTTCACATGTAGAGATCTTTTAAATCAAATACATTTGCAATCCGAGTAAGAAGGGATCTAGATAAGTCATCTTTATTATTTCTTAGAGGATCTTTAAAATTATATTCAATTTCAGTATGTATTTTTACACGTTTTCTCTTTACCTTCTCTTTAGCTTCTTACTATTTTTTATCTCATCAGCTTCCTTGCCGAATACGAAACAATTTGTTTTCCAATCAAATATGGGATCAGATATTCTCAATTTTTTTTTTTTTTCGGTGAGACTTACTGGCTGCAGCATCATTTTTTTGTTTGTTTTTTCTGACTGGTTATTATGAGTATGTATATAACCTTTACTCCAGTCGAATTAGACATAATAAAAAATTTTGCGTACTGCAGACTTTTTTTGTGAAAGTTGTTTAAAAGAGCATAATAAGCAAGCACAGAAAACTACACCCTGCCACACCATGTGCGTCCCCTATTTTTAGGGGTTGAAACTTTGAAATTTTACTTATGTGCCCATATCTTTTTCCTTATTGCCCGTAGGGCTCTTTACCAAGTTACACTTTTTGAAGATTCATCCCTCCTCTACATAATATATATATTACAGATTTGCCGTAGGACAAACGGTTTTGGCTGTACGAGGCCGGAAAGGTTGCGCTGTCCGAATTTGAGGATCTTCTGTACAGGACAAACGGCTATTATTTCCAATCTACAATACTACACATACTAATGCCCTTAAGGAGGGATGATGATTTGTGAAAAAACTTTCATCGAATACTGCGCGGTTTCCATGATACGGGATGTTGAAATTTTGAAAACCTCTTTTTTTAAAAAAAAAGTGAACCTACTTTTTTTCGCTCATTTTTTTTCATGTATGTACGACCCTAATATAAGAAAATTTACGTTGGTTTCATTTTAATACATTCGTTGGTTTAGGAGCTAGACAGCAAAATATGCCAAAAATGGCTATTTTGGTATTGTTGCATTAAAAAAACCAAAACCAGTATAATTCTGGTAAGTGTTTTTGTTTAACCTAAAAGTCCAATTAGTTGCGCATAGAAAATGTGTTTTTGTATTTAAGTAGGATCAACACTTATTGTGTAATAACGATTTATGTCATGTGTTCTCCAGTCTCCTTTCTCACATTTTTTTTGCGGCCTTATGGTTCATAGTAGGGCAGAAAGCAATGTATACCTGAACAGGGCACATATTAGGGTGTTAAAATGGATCTCTTGTTAAAATGCGATAGGACGTACCGTTTTCGAATAAAACGCACTTGTTTGCAAAAAAATATTCCAGATCACACTTTTCATCGACTGATTAGTAAATACTCACCGCTGACTACGAAAAAATAAAACTATGTGTCGCTTCTTGCTTTTTCTGTTTATGAGGGACATTGCTAATGAAAAAATGAAGGGACTCGGACGGAATAGGGGGTTCTCACTCCCCTATTTGAAGGTTCACGCTTGTCTCGAATCATCATTGCAACTTATTTTGTGTCTATAACAAAATCCACAGTAATTTTACCTTCCTCGAAAAACAGCTATTATATGTCCATTTCATCGGAAAATGATTTAAAAAAACAAACTCCTAAGAAAGAAAACACCAAAATGTAGAATTTATTTATCAGATCACAATTCAGAACACAATGAAAACTCAAAGCAACCATATCCAAACAAGTGCGTTTTACTCGAAAACGGTACGTCCTATCGCATTTTAACAAAAGACCCATTTCAACACCCTATTATGTGCCCCGTCCACGTGTATAATGCTTTCTGCCCTACTATGAACCATAAGGCCGCAAAAAAAAAATGTGAAAAAGGAAACTGGAGAACACTTGACACAAATCGTTATTACACAATAAGTGTTGATCCTACTTAAATACAAAAACACATTTTCTATGCGCAATGAATTGGACTTTTAGGATAAACAAAAACATTTACCAGAATTATACTGGTTTTGGTTTTTTAATGCAACAACACAAAATAGCCATTTTTGGCATATTTTGCTGTCTAGCTCCTAAACCAACAATTGTATTAAAACGAAACCAACGTAAATTTTCTTATATTGGGGTCGTACATGCATGAAAGAAAAAGGAGCGAAAAAAAGTAGGTTCACTTTTTTTTAAAAAAGGAGGTTTTCAAAATTTCAACATCCCGTATCATGAAAACCGCGCGGTATTCGATGAAAGTTTTTTCACAAATCATCATCCCTCCTTAAGGGCATTAGTATGTGTAGTATTGTAGATTGGAAATAATAGCCATTTGTCCTGTACAGAAGACCCCCAAATTCGGACAGCGCGACATTTCCGGCCTCGTACAGCCAAAACCGTTTGTCCTACGGCAAATGTGTAATACATATATTATGTAGAGGAGTGATGAATCTTCAAAAAGTGTAACTTGGTAAAGAGCCCTACGGGCAATAGGGAAACAGATATGGACACATAAGTAAAATTTCAAAGTTTCAACCCCCAAAAATAGGGGACGCACATGGTGTAGCAAGGCGTAGTTTTCTGTGCTTGCTTATTATGCCCTCTTAAACAACTTCCACACAAAAAAGTCCGCAGTACGCAAAATTTTTTATGATATCTAATTCGACTGGACTATTTTCGACAATAGGAATAGACGTAAATTTCCTTAGCATTATTTGAAATTGACATATTTCCGTCTCCTCTTCCAACTTAAGATGATTTTAATTTTACCACGTCCTTCTCACTTACCAAAATATGACACAATTGTGCTGATACTTTGTGTTGACACTTCAAGCAGTACCAGTATTGTTGTTTCAACACAAGAAAATTTAAAGAAAGATGTAAAAAATTGTACAGGTTGGTCATCGTAAAGAAAATTGTGAAAAAAGGTGCGTAATAATATTTCACATGTAGTTAACTCAACTGTCAAAGAAGAAAAATACGAAAAATACACAAGGTTTTCACCTTAAAAAAAATGAAAAAGTATGATAAACAGAGAGGGAAGTTTTGGGTACCGATTTTTTAGTAGAAAATCATAACAATCAAAAAATGTCCACAGAGCATTAATTTACTAGTGTACTATAAGATACGTGTTATATGTTCCATTTGGTCGTAAATAATAGAGTTTTTTTAAAACATTTAGTACATTCTTTGGACTAAATTTGTGCGTCTAGTATTATTTAAAAAGTCTATTGAAAAAGATAACTTCCACTGAATTCGCACTTAGTCTTTCGGTTTTTATAGAACAGGATTAATTTTCCGCATTAACTATTATGTATTAGTTCATAGTTTTTTACTATTACTACCTAATTTATTACTAGCTTCCTTATAGCTACTCATGTTAATACATTCTTATATAAGTTAAATGTAAAATTATTTTAAATTATACATTTATTTTTTTGTTGAAAAAACAGTCAACGGTAATAGTTTCGTCGCATTCTTGGCTATGAAATTTATTTATATAATTAACAGAAAATGACTAAAATCATTTAAGTTTTATAAACATCCTTCGCAATAAATGTACAATTTCTTTTGTTTTCTGATGTATTTAACTATAAGAGAAAATCTAAATTTTCCGCTGTCAATATTGATGATAAAGTTAACGAAGTGAAACATCGGCATCCGTGACTGCATTGCTGTTTCCTTTTTTAAGCTAAGTGGCATGAACTCCTATCATTACGATGACAGTGATGGAAATCGATTTAAATCATGCATTAAATATTCTTTCGTATTAAACTGCAGTATATATTACAAAAAACTTAAGGCAAGGAACTTAAGGAAATATCAAACTTTTTAAAACCTTAATTTTGGATGAAAAATTACAATAATAAAGTGATGATTTTTTTATGGGGATAAAAGTGTTTAAGGTGCTCAGCTTAAAACACCTAAGTTTTCCACGTCATTTAGTAGGTAAAAGTATTTAAATAACGAAATAGTATAGTAAGCGAAGCAGGAAAATTAATAAAATTCCCTGCCCGAAAACGATGAAAGGAATTTCCTTAATTTTTTTTGCAACATGCATTATAAAATACGTACATCAAAATCTATATTGTTGCATTACCTGCTTTTTATTTTTAAGGGTGAAAACTACCCCTAAAAACTGAAAAATTAATAACTCTTCTGATTTTACGAATAAATTAACGAAAATCCATATACTTATGTTTTTCTTTTTTCTGATGAGTTTGATAAAACGGTCAGTTATCCATGTGTAGGTTTGATTGAAAGTTTGGAGGTTCGGTGTATTTAATCCATCGTGTACGTGTTTTAATGAATGTTATGTTACGTATGTTATAGGTAATTAAGTAACTTTTACTCGAATTTAATGGCAAGCTGACCGTACAATGTTACTAATATACGGTTAAAATGCCCCTCCGTTTTTGAGATATTCGCAGTTAAAGTGATTGCTCAATACATTTAAATCTTGTATTATATAAGCTTTTTAAAATTTAGACATAAACCTGTTTTGGGGTCCCATTCTATATATCCCCCCCCTATATAATCCTTATGTCTAGAATTTTACTTCCACGTCGTGGAAGTATAGTAACGGTAAAAAATATGTATACATTTTTTTAAATAGGCTTAGAACGATATGAAAAGCCCAGATTTTAAGTTTGGGCAAAAAAATTAATTTCTGTTTGCCGATCTGTCTGCTTGTAACTTTTTTTGTGCGCGGAATTACTCTGGAATAGTTGATAATAGGTATTAACTTGAAAGAACCCCGGGCAGGCCCGGACTGGTTCCTTTGGGGGCCCTCGGCTAGAGACTGAGGAGGGGCCCCCTTACCAAGAGGGGATAATTTTTGAAAATCACATACCTGAAAACCACATTTTCCGCTATTTTGGCACTTGGAAAGTATTTGAATAAAGGCAGTATCTGTATCAAAAGTTAAACTATTCTGTTGTAGTTTACTTACATTTGCAATTAGGGATTGCATTACCGGTTAACCGGTTAACCGGTTAACCGGTTATTAGGACAAAAAACACATGACGATAATTACCGGTTATTTTAATTTTTTACCGGTTATTTCGGTAAATTCTGAACTTACGATATGTCACGTATTCAACGTTTCTATTTGTGTCACTGACTAGTATTCACTAAATACAGAGTGACTGTCCCAACACCGAGCACTTTTAACAATAAATAAATAATATTATAAAAAGTAAACTCCAAACACCAAGCCCTAAGAAATACAAGAGGGACATTGACAATATCTTACGACAGAAAATTGAATATTTCACTGCCGCAAATATTCGTGGAATACATTTAGAAGTATGTTATTATCAATTCTTGTTAACTTATCGACCCACCAATATCGATTGAGGAAGGGCATCTTCAGCTGGTGGTATTCTATGCACAAATATCAGACGACTAACAGATATAGCTTTGAAAAACTAACCCTTTTGACAGGCTATTGTTAAAAAATATTGTATTTTTAGATTAGGTATTCAGTAAATGCCCTATTTGAGTTTATGTTTATAATTTTTGTTATTTAAAAGGATATTTTTGTTATTTGCAGAATAATTATTTCATTTATATTTTTTCATTTTGATAAATTAACTCCTATATAAAAAAGTCTATTTGACAGTCACATTTTTGTCACTTTGACAGCGATAAAAAAGGTGCATCGTTTTTTATCACCGATAAAAATGCCCGTTCCTCAAAAGCCTGGTAGTCGCACGTCACTATGAAATCTGTACTGTCAGCTATAATTTTTAGGTATTGTATTGTGGAAACTATACTGTACGATATGAGTCGTTTTGGGAAAATTATAATTATTTTTAATAAATTATTGTTATTGTTCGTTCACATTCATATTCTGTCGTTAATTTATCTTGCCAAAAAACATTCGAGCTTTTCTTTTATGGATAAATTTCTTTTTAACTCAAAATTTTGCCAATCAGTAATTTTGCTCGAAAAACTGACATTTGACAAAATCGCTCAATCTCCGGTCACGCGATTTTTTTTTCTTATAAAATCACTGATTGGCAAAATTATTTCATTACAAAGAGAAATTTATCCGATAAAAAAAAGCTCTTGTAATTTTACTGTTGATAAAAAACCTTTTGTTTGTTCATTATATCAAATATACGTATATAAAAATATTTTTTGTTAAATTTAGATAATTTTGGACATGAAAAAAGACAATTGCCATTTTCGCCACCCAAAACATCAATTTTAAAATTTACCGGTAAATACCGGTTAACCGGTTATTTACATTTTTATTTACCGATTTACCGGTTATTAAAACTTCCGGTAAATTGCAATCCCTATTTGCAATACATTTTATATTATTTTTATTATATCTAATCTTATTACACACGAGAAAAAATAATAATTAATTACAAGTGGTTATTACATGAAAATGAGAGTGATAAACATTTTTAGATTTAGGCAACTTAATCTGTGCTAAAGCTATCATTTAAATCCTACTGCAATACCCCAATAAAAAAATAAATAATAATTAGGGAAAATATAGTCCAGTAAACTCTAACGTGGCGTATGTATGAGTTGGTAACACGACGTACGATTTGATATGCGATGTGCATAAAGCTATCGCAGTGACATAGAGATGAACTAGTTGCGTATGTCTTATTCTCTTAGTTTATATGGTGAAGCGACATTTGGACGCGCCAGCTTAGAGTTTACTCGACTTTACTAATGAGTAAGACAAGCATATATAAAGAAAAAAGTTGTAGTTTACAACGATTACGTTTTTAAAATCAAAATAAAAAATTATACATGATACAAACGAATTATTTACAATTTAAATTAAGAAGTAACTTAACCTAACAGCTTTTTGTCTAGTCCTGGCTATTTCATCCATGATTAAATTTTTATGTAAATTATAAAATAAGTCTCTTTCTATGTTAATAAATAGGAGATTAGACATAAGGTCTTGGCTTAGAGTAGACCTAAGTCGATTTTTAACGACTTTAAGTTTAGAAAACATCCTTTTACAGTTGACTTGTGTACAAGATATAGTTATAACAAATTTGTAAGCTATATACAGGTTGGTAAACAGTCCAGATTGTGAGAGATGGAAAACAACAGAAAAGGCGAACGACAAACACTGAAAACATTGTTTCTTGTCAGAGAAGTATCCATAAATACCTTCTTGTTCTTTAGATTCAGATTCTAATTCTAAATCTTCACAGCTTTTTTTCAGCTTCATACAGCTTGTCTTTTTTTTTTCTCTTTCATTTTCGATCTCAGGTTTTGCAGTTGTTAATGTTGTTATAAAACTTTTGTATTGATCTGCAAACTGTTTCAGCTCTACTAATAATGGACTTCTTTCAATTTTACAAAGCTTAGAAATGGTACAAAGGACATCAGTAGGAAAACTATCAAGCTTTTCGATTTCATGAAATTTCTTTGGGTCTAACCAGGAACAATCTCTCAAAACTTTTTTGTTTGGACTAAATCTCTCTTCGATACTCGTCTTAGCACAATCTAAAATATTGAAAAAGACCAATTTATAGTTTTGGACAGTTGAGATTCCTGGAGCTTGGTCTTTAGATTTTTCACCAGGCATTACCTTTTTCTTTGAGGTTCTTTTTTCCTTGAAATCTACTTCCACTTCTACATCAATCTTGTAATCTGCTAAAATGCTATTAACTGTACTAGAATATTTTGTTTTTGAATACAGAACCTCAAAGTATTTATCACTCCTTTTATCGCTTACTTGTTGAAGAAACGTCTGTACCAAGTTCCAGGCAGTAGAATAGTCAATGGTTTTACTTTGTAAATATTTTGAAACAGGAGATGTAACCGGAAATAAATCTAGTAAAACAATAGACATAAATGGGTTCTCTTTGGACCAATTACTGATCAAATTTCTTGACATGAACTTTGATTTGAAGTCAAAAGTTCCAATTGATATTTTTTATAAAACGGTAATGAAATTGAATAGCTTCCCTGGGTTTACAATTTCCTCACTCCTTAACAACTCTTCCTCAATAATCGAAGAAAAAGCTTTGTGTTTGCTCCACCACCTCGTGGCTGCTATTTTTTGCAACCTGTACCCAAGTATAAACCCCTTCGGAGCCCCCTTGGATCTGGGACCCTCGGCGATCATCGACCAGCCGATCTAGCCAGTCCGGGCCTGACCTCGGGAATGGGTTTCTTCAATTAAGCTGAAAATTCACTATGTTGTAGATCTTGATTTCCCTATCGAAAGTTCTCATGGACCCAAGTCCACAAAATGGGCAGTTTCTGATGTAGAAAAGTTTGAAAGTTGACAGCTTCGCGATACGGTAGTTACCTAATAGTTAATAGGTCGTCTGATACATAATTTAGGTTATATGAAAATCATCATCAAACAGCGTTTGCGAGATACGTAAACAAATGTAAGCTTTCCAAATTCACAATTAGTACAGTAAGTGAAGCTTTTAAATCCCAGCCCGAAAACGATGTAATGAATTTCCAAATTTTTTTCTTCAACATATTTCATGAAGTATGTACATAAGAATTTATATTGTCATTTCTCCCGCTTTTTGGTTAGGGGTGATTCCCCACGTCTTCTTGGGAGTTGTCGCAAAAAAAAACAAAAAATGCACATAATCTGATAGAGAATCAAATTATAAGAAAGAAATTTCTTATACACTTTTTTGCTAAAATGCATATTTTTCGAGATATTGCAAACTGAGTATCGCAATTTTCATCCCCTAAAATCAGTATTCTTAGGGCCAGTTGTATGAAATAAGTTGAGCAAAGTTCAGCTTGACCCAAGATCAAAAGCCAAGGTTACGATTGTTACAATAATCGTAACCATGGCTTTTGATCTTGGTTCAAGCTGAACTTGGCTCAACTTAGTTCGTACAACTGGCCCTTAGACGCTCTTTTTTAAATTACTCGAAAAATGTGGACTTTAATTAAAAAATGCAAGGGTACAAAATTAAAGCTTTTGCGAAAACAAATCGAATGGTTTTTTCTTTTTTTTCTCCGATGCTCAGTTTTTGGAAATATGGCATTTTCAAAATGGCGCCGAAACGTTCAGAAAAAATATACGACGTTAAAATATAAAATTACTCAAAAACTACAACTATGAGAAAAATTTTTATTCTTGTAAAAATTAAAGTATTAAAATTTTATTTCGATTGAGATTGAGATTGATATTACGACCTTTTTAATTAAAATAAGAGTAGCGCATTTAAAAATTTAGGCGCCATTTTTTTTTAGTCTTTTTGCTCTAATTTCTTATTTATTCAATTTTTTTAAAAATTCCTCAAGATATTGTTAAAGAATATTATTACTAACATTTTTAAAATAATTATTTTTCATTCTGTACCCATTTTCAATAATGAAAGTTTTCATAATTTTCTGAAAAAAATCGGATTATCGGAAGCTCTGAAAATGTTTTTTTATAAAACATGGTAAGAGTAAAAAATGAAGCTTATAAAAAAACGAATAGTTTAATTTTTTTTTTATTTTCCTACGACAAACTGTTCCAGAGATATCAAGGTTTAAAGATGGCGCTTGATCGTATACGCAAGAAAATTATCTATTTAAAATTGAAAAATCTCAAAAACTATAAAACTCATAAAAACATGATATAAGAATGAAATGAAGCTTATAAAAAAACGAAGAGTTTGAGTTCTTATTTTTTTTCCTACGATAAACTCTTCCAGAGATATGACAGTTTGAAATAATATTGAAACTTCTCAATTTGTACGCACATTTTAAATGTCTATAGAGGGCAGACAAAAGAGCAATAGCCGTCTATTTTTTAGAAGAGTACGCAGAAAGAAGTGGGTTGCATTGCACTTTAGTATATTTAGAGTGCAGATTAAAAATGTTATTTAATTAGTTTACTTAATTGTATTAATTTAATTTATTTATAACAATCTGTATTTTTAATAAAATTACACATATTTCTATACTCTTGTAACCAATTTTAATCCACCATTTATTTTTTATAAATTTAGACATCACAATCATATTCAGCGACCTAAAAAACATAAGTATATGGATTTTCGTGAATTTATTTGTAACATTAGAAGAGTTATTAATTTTTCAGTATTTAAGGGTTGTTCCAGAGTATTCAAATTCAGCGACCTCAAAAACATAAATGTATGGATTTTCGTTAATTTATTCGTAAAATTAGAAGAGTTATTAATTTATCAGTTTTTATTGGTGGTTTCCACCCTTAAAAATAAAAAGCAGGTAATGTGACAATATAGATTTTGATGTAGATTGATATAGATGTTATAAAGCATATTGCAAAAAAAAGTAAGGAAATTCCTTTCATCGTTCACCATTTTTACTGCTTCGCTTACTGTGCTAAATGGAGGATCCAATATAATGGATGAGCCTTCGAAAATATTCAATTTTCACAAAACTGATCGCTGATTACGAATCTCAATGTACATTTCCTAAATTCAGAATGGCGCATATAAAATGGCGGATGGACTTTCGAAAAGAACGTTCATGATAGATAAGAATGGCTATCCTGTTTCTGGAAATGTATTCGTTTTCATTTTTTACTGTAATTTTACGTGAAATATAATGGCATCCAAGAAATATTTGACAGATGAAGATTAGCTCAATATTATGATGAACGGTGGCGACGAGAATTAGTGTTTTGATGACAATGTGGATGAAAATGTGGATGAAAATGATTGGGGAAATTCTTCGGGAAGTGAAGACAACGAGTATTTAATAGAGGAGAATGAAAATAATTTATTGTCAGATAACGAAGAATGTTCGGATGATGAAAACAATGTTCGTTTGATTCTGTCTAATATTGAATTTAGGTAACGGAATCGTACGAACACGCATACGCCTCCCACCGCGGTCCGACGGTTACAACGCTCTGAGCGACTGACTTGAAAGATTATAGTTATTAAAGTACCAAGGGTGTTATATGGATAATAACGCACCGAGGTCGGCAGTGTACAATCCCGAGGGCCTCTGGCCCGAGGGAATGTACGTCGACCGAGGGCGTCATTATTCTATAACACCCGTGGTGCCTTCAACGTTTAATGTCCTGCAAGTCTGTTATTTAATACGAATTTATTTTTTGACATTTACGATTTGTTAATTTGACATCTATTATGTTCAGAACGATTTGATTTAAAAGAGAATAAAAATCAAAATTGTTTGTAAACGCCGCCGTTGCATAGCAACGCATTTTGTTTGTCAATAACGCTATCATAATTTGCTTGTTTTGGATTGTATTAAATAGGGTGGTTATTGTAAAATAACAGACTTGTAAGACATTAATTATATAAATAGCCGAATGCTTCGACTTCGAATAAGATATGGTATTTTATTTTTTCGCAATTTCACTTTTTACTTGCTTACCATTAAACTTTTCACTTTTTCACAATATCACATTTTTTTCAAGATTGAAGATCTGCACATAGTGAATTTTCAGCTTAATTGACAGGAACCATAAAGTTGCTGCGGGTCTCTTGGTACACCTATGCATTATAACGAGATCTGGAACTAGAGTACATATTTTCATCTGATTCCATTGAAGAGTTGGGCGTAAATGTAAAGCAAGCAAGTAAGAGTCCATAAAATTGAGACTTTTAATTTATTGAAGCGGTATTAGAAATCAAGGGAGCCGAAAGTTTTTCAATTAAAGTTTTTTGATCAGGAGACACGTACTTTATGCAAAAATGTTTTAGCCAATTTGACCCAATGTTTTTTTCACTTGTTATTTTTATATCGAGCTCTTGGCGCCTTCGGCAACATTTTTCAAACTTAAATTTTTTTCTACGCTATTTTTAGTAAGACAACAAATCTTTTTAGTACAAAATATTATAAAGGCCTCTTAGAACGTATACAATATAAAATGTATGAAAAAAATCAATAATTCGAAATTTCCTTAATTGTACAAGAGGTCATTCTTGTACATTTCTTGAGCTGTAGCTCGGAAAATAGACATGGGATAGAGTTGGGCCCATAAGAGCTTTTTGATTGATTGATTTAACAGCGTGCGGTAGGCATTGCTGCCACTCCCAGGGTTATACAGCTAGGCCTGCTATGTCCACGCTGGGTTGGACTAAGGTTATGCTTGTTGCCAGCAGCGAGAGCCACATAGTGGATGGTAAAGAAATATGGGATGGGAGGTGTGCGTTACCGCATTGTGTCGCGAGGGAGCGTTTAAGCGCCCTTTTTTGTGTTTTTGGTTCTGGGTATCTGCCTCTTCTGAATCTTCGTGTGAAATATGTGTTGTGTCTTGATATGGAGTATTTATGCTCCTCTTTTTGTGTTTCTGCTTCTCCGAATTTTCTTTTTCTGAGTCTTCTGATTCCTCGGTTTCCGATGCTGGGTTGGATTTGGGTCATGCCTGTTGTCAGCAGCGAGAGCCACATGACACATGGCACAGGAGTGGAGATGGGCAGTGTTGCTGCTGTTCAGTGTTAGCGCTTTCTTCAGTAGGATTTCTGCTGTCCTCTTTGCGTTAACCTTCTTACCAGGATATGATCTATTTGTGAGATTGAGCTTCCATTACTCCAGGTGTCAATGCAGGTTTGACATTTACTCCATGTATTTCTTGTTAAATCAAACATGTGTGCTAGGTTTCTCAGCGCGTTTCCATTTTCGTTAGGCCATGTGTGGAGTAAAGTTTTTCCTATGATGCTTTTATCCTCCTCCGTCTGATCGTCTTTTCCTATATGTGCATTGAAATCTCCTAATAGTATAATGAACGTTTTTCTTGATTTTTCATAGCGTTGGTGTGTGCCGGGGTTGTTATATTTTCTGCTTCTAACTGGTGGCTTAGTGCCCCATGTAGACAGTCCTCGCTTCGGTTATTACTGATTTATTTCTCCTCTTTGCCGCCTGGCACGATCTCACTGGACTATATATACTATGATTTACTGCGTTAGAGGGGAAGCACTTTGTAAAGTTATGGTTTGTATACCCAATTAAACACTAACTAATATTTTTTATCAATTACTGAAAATGTTCTGTGATATATATTATTTTACAAACACATCCACTTATATTTTAAATATATCTTCTACACGTTGTCACTATTTAACTTTTATAAACTTTTATGGGTATCCACTAGTGACAGAGCATTATGAGGCACGTCTGGTCGCCTCGATAGCAAGATAACTACTCCAATGCATTGCCGCATTGTGCTCGTTATTATACTCTTCGCAACTACGCAAACGAAGAGTATATTGCATTTGATCGGCACATTTCTAAAATCGGAAGTATCGCTCATAGAGAAAAAATTTTCATATCATTATGTTAGTGAACGAATTCTGAACAACTTTCAAAATGTCCGTCTGTCCGTCTGTCTGTCCGTCTGTCCGTCTGTACGTCCGTCACGTTTCTTGTAAGCACGATAACTTAAGAAAGAAATTTGGAACGTGAGTTAGTGTTAGCTAGGGGAAGAACCCTATTGTTTTTGAACAAAATCGATCAGTATATAAAAATGTTATTAATGATTTAAATTTGAAATTTTTTTTTTTGATTTTTATATTTTTGTAAAAATTTACATTTTTTACGTGTTAGGTAGTTCTTATGCTTTTGACTCGGAATCCAAGGGTCTCAGGTTCGAAACCCACATGGGGTATGGTATAGTTTTTTTTTTATTTTTACTTTATTTTATACCGAGTCTTTCACCAACTAAGTTCGTACTATACAATTAAAAATGTCTAAAACTACCATTATTCACAAAAAACTGCGAAGAGTATCCTATAGAATGTGTAACAATTATATAAAAAGTTTAGTAAACCGGCGAAGAGTACGTTTTTAGCTTGTTTAATGTTTATGCTCCTCTTTTTGTATTTCTGCTTCTACAGATTTTCTTCTTCTCCTTCTAGGTTTTCTGATTCCTCGGTTTTTGGTTCTGGTAGAGTATATATCGCCACGATTTCTTTGTGGAGTACATTTTTCCTCCTCGCTTTTTTTCCCAGTTTGTTCATGATCCTCTCGATTGTTGTAACGTGTAACCTGGTCTCCTCATTTTTAGTGTAGAATATAATGCAGAATTTTTCACTTAACAATGGGCGCAATTTTGACCTGAAAACCCTCAGTTGATAATTTACCTAAGAAATTTTTATAACCATACTTGTAATATTTTTTTTTGTAAACATTTATCAGTGTAGTTTGTACAGTATATTTATACTATTAATAAAGTATTTATTATTATACTTTAAGAGTGATGCATTTGATTATTACGGGTTCCAGTTATATTAAATTCGCATGAGTGTTTTTAATAATTATGAAAAAAAGGTTATTTGAAGGTTAACATAAGAAATTATATATACTTTACGAACACTACGTTATTGATTATTCCGGGTACAATCCAAATAAATCAAATTCATTTGAATATTTTTATAATGGTTAAAAAATAATTTACTTGAAGGTTTACAGAGGGATATTATGGCATATTCCAACAATTTATTGCCCCCATAAATTTGTCGACAAATGTCGACTCTTCAGGTTTGATAGGCCTAAACATTTCAATGGTTATAAATATACTTAAAATGTACTTTTCTTTGCCTGGGCTGGGTCGTTTGTTTGTTTACATTCTTTTCTTTTTTTTTTATACACAGCACTGGTCACTAAATAACTGTATTAGTTATTTACAAATATTAATTCTATTTCAACTTTGTTCTTTTGTTATGATGTATCGATTTGCGCGGAATTTTTTGATCTACAATTCACCTAAGCTCTATCAAATTTGAAGGACTTTTACCAGTTTTTGTTACGTTTTGTTGGGAGTGTCTCAGGCATACCTCCATTCGCTTCGAAGGCACAACCGTACTTCCGAGTTGGGCCCATGAGAGCTTTTGATTAGAAATTCTAAATCTTCAAGATATTAAAAATTCAGCCAATTTGACAGGAACCACTTTTCGATAAGATAAGTGCGGGTCCTTTGCACTCCACTAAGTGAAAATAATTGTTCATATAATATTTGAAATCATCTACCCAAAAAACCCATAAAAGGATACGCCACACGCTAGTGAAGGTGACTGATACCTAAAAATTTTGACACGTAGCTTCTCGTACATACGCTATCCCAATTTTATGGACTCTTGCTTGCTTTACCTATTTACGTTCATTTACCCCCCAACCCTGCATGGGAAAAGTTCAAAATGTAATCTAGTTCGAGATCTTACCATAATACATCGGTGTACCAAATTTCAAGTCAATATCATAAACCGTTCTACAGTAATAGTGCGCACCAAGAAATTACAGCAAACTGATAGAACGACATACAGAAAATTTGTTTTGCTCAAGCTTAAAATCTCGAAGTTTCGTGGCATTCTAAGCCTATCTGAACAATTTTTTTACCGTCCACTCCACTACATGAATGTGGAAGTAACAATAGTAACATGTAATAATAATTTCTTCAAATTATTGAGAGAGAATTACAAAGCACTTATGTTCAACTAGAAATAATAATATTCCCTAAAGATAACCACATACATCATAGACATCTCTCATCAACTCCACAACACCACATTTGAAAAAGTCGTTAGTTTCATTTAGTTAAGTGTTGTTTCTGTAATATAACCTACTATTTTTATCTTCGATCTTCGTGACTGCTTCCAGTTCCTCCCAAACGCAATTATTATCGTAATTAATCAAATAAACGTTCTTGATGATTCCTTCTGATTTACCTCAGCTGTGCGTTTGAATTAACGATGCCAACGAGATTGCATAATCGTTTTTTCCTCTGAGGTTTTAACCTTTTGATTACCAGCTTTGATATAAACAGCTAGGCAGCATAATCCCATATGAGCATACACATTTTATGATATGTGACCATTCATCCGTTATGTTTAAAGGCGGATTCACAGAGGGGTACTAAGGGTAAACGACCCATAGCTTCCATTTATAAAGTATAATTATAATAAATATTACCCGTGACTGTTGTAATTGGTTTTCTAAAAACAACTTAGTTAAGGACATGAAATAATTTGTTTATAGAGTAGTATTATACAGGGTGTAATCGGTTTCATGTCATTAAAAAAAACTGGTGGTGGGGAACGACTAAACGAACAAAAAAACCTTATATAACATGGGGTCAAAAACCCATAGTTTAAGGAAAAAAAATAAACAAAAATTTCGAAAATTTTCAGTAAAATTGTTTGAGAACTGCTGGAATGTTGGGATAGGCTTTTATATTCGTGTATGTCGGCGCCTCTAACCATCAAATACACTGATACAGCTGTTTCAAAGTGCCGCGTTCCTTTGTTAGAGGCCGCGCGTCGACGAGGACACGAGTTGATAGTCACACTTTTTTATGGCTTTTTAAAATTAGGTAAGGTAAGGTCTTCAGTGGTGCGGTATTTTAGTTTCTGTGAACATTTAATTAAGTACACACGTGGAAGCCGTTCCTTGTTTTGTATGTTACTTTGTTCTTTTGAATTTTGGACCACGTATTTACAGTTAAGATTTATTTTATTGACTTACCGTCCAAGTCGTTAAGTTCTTGATTACGTACAGACAATACTTGTTCGTTCTTTTTGTGTTTGTTGAGGATTTCGGACCAAGTTTTTATTTTTATATTCTTGACAACGTTAGTTAATAGTTTATTGTGGTATTTTAATGTGCACAGAAACTTAACTTAACTTAAAATACACATAACTGTTTTCTGTTAACGTGTATCTCATACGTCTAACTCTTTATTTCCCAATGTCATGCAATAATTATTCAATTTTTAAGCTTTAAACCCAGAACACTCATTTAGGTTACAAATGTTAATAAACCACATTTAAATCTGAAAAATTATAAACAACAATAAAAGCTCCAATATTTTGTTCTAAATTAAAAAAACACACATGTTAAGAAATGCTCTATTTAACTTCTACGCCCACCATTTACTTTTGCAGTTCTGCAAAAAGAGATAACGAATTATTTACGTTTTTATTTGAGGCACTCATCAAAGGTGCCGCCCTCCTTTGCTTTGAACCGCCGCGCCGGCCGGCGGAACGAGTCAGTCGGTAATCTTTGCATTTTTTTATGGCAATTTAAAAGTTGTATAATTGGAAACCACTACACGTCCATTGACCCATAAAAGCAGTGGTTCTCAAATGTTTCCTACCCTAATATTCAAATTGTTGACCTAGGTCAGTTTTTTTCAAAGTGCCCCTAGGGGGAAAAGTCATAAAGGTCTTTTGTTTGTCTAGTCGGTCCCCATTGCCAGTTTTTTTTAATGACATGAAACTGATTACACCCTCTATTTTCAATTATTTTGAATGAAGATAAAATTAAAGCAGTCTATACAGAGTCTTTGATAAAGCGATGCCGGTACAGGACGTCACTTGGCATCCAAGTAATCAAACATACCTCTCTGGAAAATGCTACGTTTTCTTTTATAAAGTCGATTTTGTACTTTTTTTTAAGTTCCAACTTTCATTATTTATGTAATTATTACACTAAATTTAACTTCTGACAATCTGAAATACATTTTTTTCTTATCCAAAATAAATACACTTCCCAAAGAAAAATAATTTTAAGTTTTCTGTTGGTTAGAAAATAATAACAGATAATTTATAAGAATCAAATTGTAATGGTAACTTTAGATGTAAAATTTCAAAGTTTTATAGAACTTTTAAAAAATCATCTAGATGTTACAGTTATTTTGAAAACTTCTATGTTTTATTCTCTTTTATTGATATTATCATACATCCATTAAGTTTTATCAGGTACATGTCAAAAAAAAAAAGGTAAAAGAATATCATTCTGCAATAATTTTTTTTATTTAATCAAAAATGAAATAGGTGGAGTCAACAAACACAAATCTATCTTTTCAAAAACTTTATTTAAAAGGTGACGAAGTTAATTATTTTTTATGTTCGAAATGGGATTCATTATTACAAATGCATTCCCTAATGCAGTTGAGCACGGTTTTGAATTTCCTCATTGTAGACAAGTCCTTTCACATTATCCCAGTCTTAAAAGCCTAGTAGCGTTACATTTGGAGTATGCTCAACTCACTACCCCGTGACAGTACGCCAATTTTTATATCCAGCACATTCAGATCGATGAATCTGGCATAGTGGACCTATTTTATGGGTTGCACGATTACCAAATTTAACCCCACCTGACTCTTACGTGTGGGGATAAGATGTGCTCAACTGATAGCAAAAATGGAACAAGCTGCCCCTACAATTACGAAGAGAAATAAGTCTGAAAAGACTACGGTCAAATTAAAAAGTCGAACACAGAAATCTATTAGTAATAATGAATCTCATTTCGAACACAAAAAATAATAATCTTGTAACCTTTTAAATAAAGTTTTAAAAAAATAGCTTTACTTTTGTTGAAAACTGAAACATGTTTAATTTTCGATTAAGTGAAAACTTATTGCCGATTGATATGCCTTTGTCTCTTTTTAGTAACTGATAAAATTTGATGGTACGTATGATAAAACCAATTAAAGAGGATAAAATGGAGAAATTTTCAAAATAACTGTCCAGATGCCCGTTTTTTAATTTATAAGACTTTGAAATTGGTCCTCCCAAAGTTACCATTACATTATTTTCCCTACAAATGGATTTTACAGACACTTTTAAGTTAATTTTCTTTAGGAAGTGCACTTAATCCATATAAAGAAAAAAAAAATCAGAACATGAAAAGTTAAACTTAATGCGTAAACTACATAAACGAGGAAAACTGAAGATTTTTAAAAAATTATAAAATCGACTTTAAAAAATACTGTAGCTTTTATCATATAGGTATGTTAGGTCATATATTTGCCAAACAGCTCCCATAACTTCAAAGTTTAGGGTCGGCAGCGCTTTACCAAATATCCTGTATATATAAATCTGTAAAGATACTTACTTCTGTTGTTTATTTTTAGAATTCTCAATATTTTCGGAGTTGTTTAATGATGGCAAAGGCAGAAAATGCACTTTCAGGTGTTTGTCTATATGTTTACTTGCCTGAATATTTGTTTCACCATAACCCGAACCATATTTTGACAGAATTTTGTACAAGTGCAGGCATTTTTATAGAATTCAAGCTACTTTATCTCGATTATGGGATGTGAGGGGAGGTGATCTAGTTCCGCGAAAATGTAAGGAAAGGCGACGGGGAGGAAAAGAAAATGGGAATAAAGTGGTGGAAACGTGAGCAAAGGAAGTGGGAGGTGGAAGAAGATCATCGGAGACTGAGGAAATGTGCTGGGAAAGTGGAAGCAGATAGTGAAATGGTAGAGGAGAACGGAAGATAGTGGTAGAAACAGTGAAAGAAAGGTGGGGAATGCATGCGAGTGTACTGTACCTCTTTTGATGTAATCAAAATCATATTGGTTGGTCGCTAATACCTATTTCAGATAACTCGGTTACTTGTCTTGAAATTGTACCTTTTTCAATTTTTTATTGAATATATTGCCACTGTTGAGGAAAAATATTTAAAATTATCAGACATGTTGGTTATTGATTTCGAACAGAGATACACACCTTTAAAGTCTGCATTTCCCATAAAGCTTCTTTAAAAATAGTTTATTTTTTTACATAGAGAATATTATAAAATTTTTCCAAAGAAAGATCTGAACTTCGGCTATTTGATGCACTGTATAACACGAAAATTGAAAAACGCCCTTTTCCACAGGACAATCTTTGGACAAATTTTTTTGGAAGTTTACCTAAATATACGCCATCGATTTTCAAGTTTAAAGCATTATCATAACTATTATCATTGGATTCGTTTGTTTCTATTCTTGTGCCTCATGCCTAAAAATATATATAAAAAATTGTTAAATAAACTCCTATATAATTAAATATATAAATTAAAAGAGTTGTTAGTTAACAACAGTTTTTTAGCAACAAATATTCGCTTATCGGTGCCAAAACTTTTAAGGTTTTTTATGTCAAACATTCCAGTTTTTTGTTTATGAATTCGTGAGCAGATGTAAAATTATCACTGCAATTTACCTTATATTTTCCAAATTTTTACTGTTCTTGATAACTTGTTTGTCCAGTTAATCACCATGAGTAAATTACCAGTGAATCACCATTGGCAAATTAGTAAGGGATTGTTAGGTATTCAAAAATATGGTTTTACATTTTAAATATTGCAGCAGCATCTTGCAAATCTATTTTTGTCCCTGTAAATAGAAAACCAAAATAAACACAAAATATTGAAGCTGGTTATAAATGTATTCTTGAGTTGTATGGTCCACCGAAAAATACTGGTAAATTTATGTAAAATTACAATTTTATAAAAATATTCATAATTATTAAAATTTCAATACAACTGACAGTTATATTTTATTTGGGTACAGGAGTTTCATTAAAGCTACGACAAAGAATATATGCAGACATATGTCATCTTTGAAGCCTATAGTTTATGCAGCTACACAGCACTTAAGCAGAGTGTATCTAAAGGTTTAGTTATGGCTACGAAATGACATATTACGGAAGGAATAGGGAAGGAAGTTTGATAATGACCAGCTACTAGCATCCATTACAATGGAAGAATAGTCTACTCCCGAAAATGTATTAAAAATAATTTTTCGCAACTGCAAGGGAGGATGTGGACCTGCTTGCAGTTTTAGGAAAAATGGTTTACATTGCAATGGAACGCAATGGTAATACTTACTCCAACCCTTCACCAATTTTAGAAATACATGATGTTGAAGACGAAGAGTCTTCAGAAATTAATGTTGATATATAACAATTTGGATAAACCCTTTATAATAATAACATATAATTTTTTTATCAATTATTAAAATCGTCATATAAAGTCCTCCATTTTATTTTTTTTATTTTTGACTTCAAACTTCAAAAAGGCGACCAGAAAATTCTTCGTACCTAACAGTTTTATTTTTTAAAAAGAAAAAAATATTTAAATTGTTTATAGTAATTTGTTTATAGCAATTTAAAAAAAAAAGTTTAATTTTATGTGACAGCTTAGCAAAAATATATGCATTTGCGTCAGTAATTAAGAGAAAAAGACTTAAGTTTTTGTTAATCTTATTAACAATAATTTATTTAAAAAATTCACGAGCCTTTTATAAGGAATAAACATTATTATAAATGTCATTTAGAAGCCATTTAAAAAAATTTTCATCCAAATCGCACTTGGTTAACCGTTCTTCGAGATATAAACCTAACGTGACTCCACTATTGATTGACATTTCGATAATATAACTGCAAACTGTTTTGTTTGCCCTTATTGTATTATCATGACAGCCATGTTTTGATGTAAACAAAAATGTATCCAACAATTCGTAACCTCCTGTGGCATTACTTATGAAAAAATCATATCTACTTTTAAAAAACTAATAGACAACTAATATAAGAGCTGGCGTGATTTTTTTCCCATCATTTGTACCGAAGAATAAGCACATTAATGTTGAAATACGGTTTAAAGTGAACAAATATCGCTACGTCCGCCGTTGCAAACCGGCAGCGTTTGGCCGGAGGCGGCTACTCAATTTTTTTTTTTTTCAAAAACTCCTTGATTTGTACCACCTGCAGACTATGAAATTCGGCTTCAGGAATACAATTTGACCATAAAAGTGAAATGGCAGACAATAAAGTCGGTAGCGTTTCTTAATTACAGCCAATAATTAACATCGTGAACATCGTAGCGGTCTGTGCAAGCGAGATGGGTTCAGGCTCGCAAACGCGCAGCGGACGGAAAAGGATTATTCGATTTATTAATACATTGGACGCATGTTCGCACCTCGACTCCGGCTTGTACCAAATCGGTGCATTTCCTGTTCTTTGTATGGAATATTATCAGATGTTGCACATGCAAAAAATCAACAAGTGCTTTCTATTTGTGATTAGTACTTTTTTATTAGTGCCGTTGTTTCTTATTAGTGCCGTTGTTCCACTGTTCATTACCTACGTTCCAACTGTGTTTCTGCACCTAATGGACAGTACTTATTAGGTAAGATGATTTAACCTAATTTTGAGGTAGATAGGTATTTATGTTGTCAATATTTAGGTTTAAAGCTATGGATGACTCACTAGGTTTATTCCTTTGCACTAAAAGTGTAGCACTGAGGTGCATTGGTGTAAAATTTTCTCTCTTTAACTTATGATATCCGCATTGATGCCATCTATGTCACTCAAAATTAGTGTCACACTTCTTGTGCAAAGGAAATGACCTATTAAATTCAAGGCGACGCTCAATTCATTTGAATGAAAGAATTTTACCTACACCAGAACCATTAAAAAAATTTTCTCCACAGTTGTATGCTTACGCATCTGTGCCCACGATGTAATTTTAACTCTATTTTCAAAATTTCTTACCTTCTGTTGGTACTTTACCCTACAAGGACGGTGGTATACAACTTCTTTTGCAATGAAATCAATGTCTGCAATTTTTTTTAACATACTATGATCCTTTAGTTGAGTTGCTATTTTTGTAACACTAACTTGAATTTTTTTTGTTTCGCAGGAACTTAAGCAGTACTTTCTTTTTTACAGTATAGAAACTTTTTTTCGCAAAAAATGCACAGCTTTTTTAAAATCCCAGAGTTTCTAATTTGCAAAATTTTACAACACTTTCTAGTAACTCCTTTAGAATCATCATTGGTCAAATTTTCAGTAAGATCAGATTGGTCAATATTACTGACAAGGTTGTTAATTGTCATAATGTATGTTTGGATTTCATCATCTGAAACATCTAGTTGCGATTTTCGAACAGCTGAAAATGTTTTATAACACTAGGTATGATAATAAATTTGTTTATCATCTGTCAATATTGACAACACAAAATCCATGTAGTTTAATTTATGTTTCTTTCTGGCGAGTAGAAGTTTTAGGCATCTTTCATACAACTGTGGAGAAAATTTCTTTAATTGTTCTACTGTAGGTAAAATTCTTTCATTCAAATGAATTGAGTATCGCCTTGTATTTAATGAGTCATCCATAGCTTTAAACCTAAATATTGACAACATAATCTACCCCAAAATTAGGTTAAATAATCTTACCTAATAAGTATTATCCATTAGGTGCAGAAACACAGTGGAACAACGGCACTAATAAGAAACAACGGCACTAATATAGAATAAAACGCAAATAAAAAGGTACTACTAACAAATAGAAAGCCCTTGTTGAGTATTGTGCATGTGCTTCATCTGATAATATTCCATACAAAGAGCGGGAAATGCACCGATTTGGTACAAGGCGAAGTCGAGGTGCGAACATGCGTCGAATGTATTAAATCGAATAATATATCCTTCTCCGTCCGCTGCGCATTTGCGAGCCTGAACTCATCTCGCTTGCACTCACAGACCGCTACGATGTTCACGGCGGAACTTATTATTGGCTGTAATTAAGAAACGCTACCGACTTTATTGTCTGCCATTTCACTTTTGTGGTCAAATTGTATTCCTAAATCCGAATTTCATAGTCTGCAGGTGGTACAAATCAAGGAGTTTTTGAAAAAAAAAAATCCAGTAGCCGCCTCCGGCCAAACGCTGCCGGTTTGCAACGGCAGACGTAGCGATATTTGATCCCTTTAAACCATATTTCAACATTAATGTGCTTATCCTTTGGTACAAATGATGGGGAAAAAATCACGCCAGCTCTTAGGCTATAATGCCAAAGCCGTTCCAAGAAAATAAAGTTAGTTATCAGATGGCGACCAATGTTATTCATATTTATGAAATTGGGAGAGAATTTATTTCAGTGAAATGTTTGTGTATGTATAACATATTCTTGTATATGATGAAATCTATAATAATATACGAGGACAGCTCAGTACTTTTCAGCATAGCTTTGTAAATTTATTTTCTATCACTTAATTTATATCTGAGGCTATTGATTGTATCAGACAAGTTGACGTTATATACGTCGATACTTCTAAAGTCTTTGACAGACTTAACCAAAGCATTCTTTTTCGTAAACTTAAAATATTCAGTTTTTTGGACCTGTTAACTTCCCTGTTTCCATCTTTTTTAACTGGATGGAAGCAATACGTAGAATACCATGACTTTAAGTTTGATAATTCCTAGCTGCATCTGGAGTACCTCAGGGTTCAATACAGGGGCTCTATTGTTTATATTATTTATTAATGATACAGTCACCTGTGTTGATGTCAATTGTCTGCTATCTGCTGATAATATTAAATTGTTTTTTACTGTTGATTCAGATAAGGACACTGAGCTACTCCGAAATAATCTAAATAATGTAAATGATTGGTGCATTAGAGATAATCTGCCCTTAAACATCATCAAGTGCAAAGTTTTGTCTTTTAGCGGGAAGAACCATCCACTGTTATTTGATTTTCAGTGTTCTTGACTAGGTAACAAACATATTGAAAGTATTGTTCTGTCTGTTTTCTTAAATGTGTTATTTATATTAACGTCCTGGCGGACGTTTAGCTAATGCTATTCCAACACTGAACCAGGACACGCTCACATAGACAGTGTCACAACACCAATTCCCTGCGGTATGCCCATCTGCCACAGTTGAGACTCGGATTCAGTGAAACACGTGAAAAACGCCATTACACATCCATACGTTAACCAGGATTCAAATTCGGGACCCCGTGGTCGCAAGCTTAACACCTTAAGCACTGCGCCACTGAGTTGGTTTATAGAAGTTTCAGTTTTGTGATTAAAAATTCAAAGGGTTTTAATGATGTTGAATTATTGAATTTGCTTACTGCTTTTGTTAAATCCAGACTGGAATATGTTTCTCTTATTTGGTATCCTGGCTATAATAAATATTGTAGTTGTATAGAGAATATTCCGCGACCGCAAGAAATTTTGTTTTTTTTTGTTCTTGCACAAATTAATTCATAATATTCATATTCAATTCATAATATTCATATCTTGAACATGTTAAATTTTTGTGCTCCATCATTTGCAACATGTAACCATAAAACTTTCTTACCAGACCACGAGCAAACTTTTTAAAGTTCTTACCCTTGTACTTTATGTGTAACACTTGCAAGCTATTAAGGACCAAATTGATCAGTCAAATATTGCAAATAGTAAGTGTATATTTTCCTAGTCATCTCCGAAACTGGTTTAATTCTAATGTCTTTCTTAGTCCGTTGGTTTATTATGTGTTTTTTATTTCGTTTTGTCAGTTTGCATTTGCCTGTGCATGTATGTTAATTTGTATCAATTGTTTATCTATTTTTATACCGTAAATTTGAAATAAAATAACATAAACTTCAACAATTAAATCAGGGTCAGGATTATGAAAATATTTCTATTAAGCAATTAAAACTCACACAATGATATTGAAATATTATCTGGATAGGGAGATGCAATTTAATGTGTCAATATTATTACAGTCGACTACGCATCGACACTGAACCGTGCGTGTAATCTGATCTCCTACAACTGCCAATTATTTTAATGAAATTTCCCTATTTAGTCAGTATCTGAAATGACTTGCTATAATAAATATTGTATAGAAGTCAGCTTTATTTGCCTATCTCACGCGTATTAATTTACGTAGAAACCAGGTACTCGATTAAGCTAATTGCTCTAATCTCTAATATTTTCTGCATTTTATCTAGATTGATGAAGAAACTGGTTATTTTTTCATTTTTCTTTGTTTTGATTACTTTTACTTTAATGATCGAAAGACAAAGGTATGCAGTTTATTATTTATATCATTTTAACCAACTAATTTATATACTATTATTGAGAAATAAATGATCTGTCATCAAACGAGTATTCTTGGCACAAAGTAGGCTGAATAGGATTAGTAGCGGTCCTAGAGGGAGTACCGTAGCAACCTCACACCTCCCTTGGACAGATGAACTTTTTAACTATTGAGTACTATTTATTAAACACCTCACTAATTTACGCTTACTTTCAACAGCACATAATAAAATAAAATATCCACAGCACTATTATATTTATTGCTTTTTGTTATTACACATTAAATAATAATAATAATAGAATGTGCGGCCTAGCAGTAGAACACGTTAGTCACGTGGTGGAGGTATGTACTAGTTGGCACCATCGGAGTACACGGACTGACATAACAGAGTGGCCAGGTATCTCCACTGGATCATGTGCAAGCACCCCAATTACCGGTGCCACAAGAATATTACGAATATACCCCTGAAGAAGTTGTCAATACTAACGACATCGCACTTATGTGGGACGTGTCGATTATAACTGACAGAAATTCGTGCGAATCGACCAGACATCGTTGAACATAATATAAAGGAGAACTCCTGTTTGCTAACCGATGTATTCATCTCGAATGCTCAAGGAAACAGAGTATGAGTAGTTGAGCAAGTTCAAAGATCTCCAAATAGAAGTTAGAGGAATGTTGAATGCAAAGTCCACAGTCATGTTAGTGTTGTAGGAGCCCTCGGAACTGTTAAAAAAGACCATGACCGGAGTCGACAGCAACTGCCTGGTTAACTAAGCGCACAAGAAGTTCAGAAGACCTCACTATTAGGTACCGTGCATATTTTAAGCGAAGTCTTGGAGTAGAGATCTCTCTGACTCCTCGTTGGGGTTTGCTCTGAGCTGTTGGAGGATACATCACCATCTCAATTTGGAAGGGAAGAAGCTTTTAATGAGTGGATAATTGTGCTAATAATTGACCTTGAAAACTCTCTCATAAGTCAGCTGTTTTAAATTTAAAAAAAAAGGTAATATTTATGGTCGAGTAGATCAGAAATTCGTCAAGCAACTGCAACACGATAAACCGTATTGGAAAAATATCTTGGGGCAAATTGTCGAAATTTTTAACTTCATGCAGTCTATTATTTTGGGAGGACAAATAGTTATCCCTCATCAACAATGTGCAGCGATTTTATAGCAACAATGGCCACAAAAGTCATACAACAGATAACGATTACTGAATCAATTATAACCATTTATAACTTGTTTTATTATTTTTTTGGCTGATTTAAAGTCTTTCAGGGGCGACATACTAGTCGTGTCTGGAACGACACAAAACCAAAGTCCACCCCCATTTACGACTAATACTTATCTATCTCGGAGGAACACCACAAATCTTCGTGAAATATAGAGATGGGAAAATAATAAACTCACTTCATAACGCGAACTTTTATTGAACTTTGAAGTAAAATATTTGTGATTATTAGTGGTTTGTCTCCACTATTTAACGCCATGCTAGTAGATTGAAATCATGTTTAAAACATTACAATTCACTTATACATTTGTTTTATGTATAGCGCTTTTTATTATCCTGTTCTTGGACAAACATTTTAGTGGAAAACTAAATTTTTAAAAATTTATTTGGAAATTGTGTATTTCTATGACTTCTCTGTATCTTCTCAGCCAGTAGTTTCTTGTGATCTTTTGTCGTCCAACTTTAGTCAGTAACCGGTTTTCTTTAAATGTTCGGTAACTACAGATTACTGATGTTTTTTGTTGGACTGTTGTGTTCTTTAAGATAGATGCTTATGTCTTTTAGACTTCCCTGTATAAACTTGCCCACTAGAAATACTATAAATTCTTGATAAATGGAGATCTTGCGATTTGCAATTTGGAAAGTGTTGTCTGATTTTCTATTTTGAATTACAGATTACTTTCATGCTATTTCCTATTCTATATATGCAACCTCGTATATATACAGTGTGTTTCACTTGAAATGGTAATAAGTTTTTTATTTTATTTTATTTTTTTCGATTTGAATCAAATTTTATTTAAGTATGAAACAAATTAGGATCTACTTATGATCAGAAAAATATTCGCCTCCTACAAATGCAAAGCCGCCTGCGGTACTAAAATATACGGGGAAAATAAAAAAATCATATTAGGCATATTTTTATAGGAAAATTTTGTTAATGAAATTTGTTCAGAATTGTCCAAAAACCGTCCAATTTTTTTTCAGTTTTTTTTTTATTTTGATTAAATTTTGGGCCTAAGGTTTTTGCACAATTCTGAACAAGTTTCATTATGAACATTTTCCGATAAAAAGATGCCTAATATGATTCTTTGATTTTCTCCGCATATTTTGGTACCACAGGTGGCTTTGCATTTGTAGGAAGCGAACGTTTTCCGGTCATAAGTAGATCCTGATATGTTCTATACTTAAGTAAAATTTGATTCATGTCGGAAAAAAAAAGTTATTGGGTACTTATCGTTATTTCTCTTTCCTTTTTGTGCTGACTATATATTCTCTTTTCTGGGGTTTATATCTATTTTACTGTAGATATGTCTATGGGGTCTGGTATTTTTCTTTGTTCCTCTTCAGATATTTGTTTTGCTCTGTATAGCAGAGTATGGACGAGAGCCTGTTTGTATGCTGGGTGGTGATGAGACAACACATTTAGAGTCGTTTCAGTATATGTTGGTTTCTTGTACACCTTGTGTCCTAATGTGTCAGATCATTTTCTTCGATACGAGGACGTTTAGAAACGGACCTTATCTACCACTTTTAAATTACCTAAATGATGTTTTAGTAAAGGTTATTGAGGTAGGTACTAAAATCCTCAAGTTGCTCAAGATCAAACCATCAGACGATGGAGGTGTCGTTCATATATAAAAACCAATATTTGGGTTTGAGGTGGTAGCTGTTCAAGGCGGAAATTTCAATGCTTCCATGAATAGGTTGCTGGTGATAGAGGTTAATCCACTGAACTTAAAGTCAGGTTAGCTATGTTCTAGTACATATCGCTATGTTGCAATTCAATTGCTTTTATAATATCATCTAGTATTAAAATGTTTGTTTATATCTGTAGTATTTAAACTGATTTTGGTGTACAATGTAACTAAACCATTAGGTGTCGATTACACGGTACATATACGGATAGCCACGCGGTGCGTCCTCGTAGAGAGACGGCTCGGGTTCATACCCCAATCGAACGATGAGATATATAGGTTGAGTTGTCTGCCCAGTGCCCATGGCATTATCCTTCGAAAAATATGTAAAACTGTCGATTCCTTGTATAAAAATATGGGAGTCAGGCAAAATTTTCAAGTGTAGGGTGTTTGTACAGGCACTGATGAGCTTATCTCCTGACATCGGTGATTGCATTGATGGCAAATATAGACCTACGTTAAAAGATAGATTTTAAAAAATATTAGGTAAATAAGATGTAAAATAACAGAGGTGTTTTTGCAAATTTGACAGTATTAATAACATCGTTAATTGTCCTAGAAGATTAGCTATTTCTGGGAGTTTTTCAGAGTTTTCTCGAGAATATTAAAAATGTTAATCTAAATACATTATCAGGAGGAATACAACCCAAGTTAATTTATTTTATGTTTCAGTTTTAAAACAATTAGATACATTTATATAAGACATGTTTGAAATAATGTAATACATTTTTACAACAGAAGCTTAGATTAAATAAATTGCATTGGGTATAGACATCAAAAAGAAAATGTGACGTCGATTTTTTTTAAATTTTGCTTTTCATTCTTGTACCATGCTCCTGCACATGCGTTTAAAAGCAATTATAAAAATATTGTTGAATAATATTGAAGAAAACAGAAAACAGTGTCTTGCGTTTAAAGATAAATGAAGTTTACTTTATAAATTTTCTATTTAATATAATATAATTCATGTGCATATTCAACTATATTTCAGTTAATCTTTTAATAATCTAACGTTTGCATTACAAAAATAAAAGATTTACCAGACAATGCACGTTCCCACAATTAAACAGACTATATTGTCGCTTAACATGGCAAATTTTCTTCTTACAGCAATCAATTAACTCGACTTTTTATGATGTTCCTAAAGATTACATTATAACATATAATTTTCGTATTGAAAAATATCCATTCCATAGTTGAATAAATGGTAGTCTGAAATTTATAATTAGTTAATCTTTCAATCTTCAAAGAAGTCTGTCTAGGCACGTTATTGATTTTTTTTCAACACGTGAGTATGGAAAATAACCGTTAATAATATATAAAGAACAAATATTTAATGCCAGCTTATTAGATCTACCATCTACATATCTTATTAATTACAAATAATATACTATTTTAATAAGAAAATTCTTTATATTTATGAACAATCACAAATCTTGTAAAAACAACAATTATGTACCGTTCAAATTGAATATATTATTTATATTATAAGTTTATGTCCACATGACTATTGATAACCTTCTACATTTAAGTGGCAGTAATAAAATTTCAAGACTGTGATGATAAGAAAAAATATGCATATGTTATAAATTTATAGCTTATAAATGTGGTAATATTACTGGAAAGTACAGATTTATATACATGTAATTCTCTAGTCTACGTGTGCATTATAAAATTAATTCTGCTTATTTGTATACAGAATATTGTAAAAATGTAAAGTAGGTATAATAAAATTCAGATAACTTGTCTCATGAAACTACTGCAGACCCATATGGTAATATTTTCCTACTTTACACTGACGGATCGCGTTAAACATACAGCATACCCACCTGTTTTGGCAATCTACCTGTTTTGTTAAATTGCATGTGAAATTCGGTCTCTTTCAGCTCTAATATGCAAAATAGAGTGATCCAAAAATGACTTAATTTTTTATTTATAGAGGTTCATGATCTCCCCAATTCGTTTCCGAATCCGAAAAAAGAAAGTAGGTATTTTTTTGTTTTTCAAAACTTTGATTTTAAATGGTGCCTATGGAGACATGAAGTTTCCCATTTAAATTGCATGGGGAAAAATCACTTTGGAATTTTTTGAATAGGTAATTATTCAGGGTTAGGAAAAATCTTGCATTAAACTTATAGAACTTGGAGAGGACTATCCAACGAAGAATTTGATGTATATTCATATGGGTTTGTCGCCCCTAACACATCTCCACGGTGCCCCGAAATCAAAAAATGTAAATTCTTCAGATAGGTAGTTAATTTGACTTTTGACTTTTGCACTTTTCCCCTAAAGTTAATGGCCCCTAAAGTTAATTCTTGAATGTCAAAAAATTATATGTAAAAAAAAAACTTTTTAGAAACAAGCTCTTATTATTATTTAATAATAATAATAATAATAATAATAATAATAATAATAATAATAATACCTTTATTTTCCTTTCAGACAGTACAGACATGTATAGGAATCGTCACATTTTTGCATAAAATTATGCTACAAAAAATTCATCTAATGTATAAAAACAATTGTTTAATAAATATTGTCTTAATTTAGGTGTACTAAAACGAAAAAATTAAATTAATTGTTTTGAGAGCTTGTCACGCGCAAGAAGTTCATACAGGCATTCCTTTTGTTAGACAGATTGTAAGTATTTTTTTCCTATTCCCGCGACAAGCTACTGAGACAATTAATTTTATTTTTTTCGTTTAGTACACCTAAATAATAAAGAAAGCTTGTTTTTAAAATGTTTTTTTTACATATTATTTTATTTCCAAATTTTTAGTTACGTTTTAGTTATTAGTTTTATATACATTTCTTACAATGCCACGTCTAAATGAATACGCCATCCGATCAAATTATAGTGTAAAAAACTAAAAGACACACATTTTAGTACCATATTATTGTATTGTCAATAGAACTACACGTGTATGCAATTTCAGCTCAAATGGACATCGTCAAGTGGTTCAAAATTGACTTGCTAGATTTTACCTAAACATACTAATTAACTAACTAACATACAAACAGTGAAGTTAAATAGAAGCTTGAAAGCTTTAATGTAAGCTTTATTATTACGATGCGGTTACTAGCACCGGACATAATACGGAAAATACCAGAAAATTTTAATGTTAAAACATAAATTGTTTAAATTTTATATGAAGCAATGGACCGATTTAATCCAGAACTTCTCATTACACTTGTTGTCACACCTAAACAAATTAAAATCACAAAATTGCTGCAGTAAAATCATTACATTCGAAATGGTAAGACGTGTTGAAAATGCAAGATGATGAATTTTATATGCAAATAAGCCCCAGCGTGAGAAATACCGAAAAAAGTTATTAAACAGAGCCCTGTGAACAAGAATATAAGAGCATGGCGCAAAACTGATAATTTTGGTAAATATAACATGGGAAAATTAGGTGTTTTAACTGTGTTTGTGGGTTTATCGATAAAATTTTACTTTTTTCAAATGATGATGATGAAAAATAAAAAAATAATTAAGATTGCTTTGAGATATCTTCACGCCACCCCACAAGTGATAATTTGTAAGCATAGCAAATAAAACTAGAGCAGTTTTCTATGAGAGTGGATTGTCTTTTTCTTGATGACTACGTCACGACATAACCCCACTAGCGGACTACGTCCAAGAAATTTCTCAAAAATTCTACGAATTCAAACTGGGCGATAGTCCACTAACCCGCAACATAACCCGAGTCAGACAGCATAATGCAATATTTTTCGATATAAGACCTATCTCTCCCCTAGCCATACTTTCCTATACGATAACCTCTTGCTTCCCTACTTTTGATCTTTATCATAACTTTATAATCCCCAATCCTCTCTGTTCTTTCTGTATATGGTCTATTTGTGCCTTTTTTGTCTCTAAATTACAGTCAGATCAATAAATTATAAAAATCCTAACTTCTTTAAACCTAACTTTCACCTCACCACATTTTCCTGGCAGGAGGACCGCCGGGTGGAATTGCTTCGAACGAGTTTTTCATTGAGTTTTTTCCAGTACCAGCAATCAATTTTTTTTAATGCTTGCGCGCGCAAGAATGCAAGTTTCAGTGTTATATATTAATTCTTATTCTTTGTGTATTGTGATAAAGGTTATTATCAGTTTTAAGTTTTATTTCTAAACAGGAGCACTAACCCTCCAATCTAATTAGTGTTCTAGTCAACTATGGCCTCAGCGACCTCAGCCTCACTCACTAACCTGTAAGGAAGTCTGGAGTTTCTATAGAGATGGAAGAAAACAAAAAGAATAACATATTATTAAATATTTTATCAAAATGAAATAATTCGAATTATAATTAATCAAATTTATAATATACCATTATAATTATAAATAACAACAATATATGTATATATCTTCAAGAATTTCATTATTAATTATAGTTATAATACTATAAATTGGTGACCCCGACAAAGAGCACATATGGCCTCCAGAAGAATTGTAGCTGAACATTTGGACAACTAATTTCATTTCCCCAATGGTACCCTTTTTTATCCTGTCCATATCCGTGATTTTGAACAATTTCAAACTGATGACATCAAAGTTTATTTCATAATACTACTAATTTACAAGGAAAAACATAAAATTTGCACTATTCACAAGCTTAAGACTATTTCCTGCAATCCAACTCTACCATTATTTATGATAGTCAAGACCCAAATGATGCTGACATTTTAAGGGAATTTTAAAGAAAGAAGAATCTCTCAAATAATTTCAACATTTTGGACAATCCACTTCAACGAAGTTTGTTTTCCACCAACAATTCCTTTACTCATGAAGGGAAGAAAAATCACTGATGTTTTTGGATTGGTATACCTCCTTTGAATTGAATCCCTTCCCATGACCTAGATTGAAGTTTTCGCTGCCATTTTCTTAGTGAGTGAGTTAACTTATATTTCCCTTTTTATTTAAGAAACCAGTCAATCAGTCAACCAATTATGCCAACACAACCTTCAGACGATCTTTCAATTGAACCTTTAAATCTTCCTCAAACCCACTATGTCACATCCCTCAAGCTACCCCCGTTTGGGAAATCAAAACCTGAAATTTGGTTTACCCAAATTGAGTCGCAGTTTTCAGTCGCAAAAATTATCAATGACAAAAAGAAGTATGACCAGGTTATAGCCAATTTGCCAATTTTAATTTCACGTCTGAAACGTCTCAATGATTTGCTCTCAGATTCTCAGATGGGTGATCTGATTTCTATAGATCTATGCTGAATATGGTTGGAGGTTTCAACATGGTTAGTCAAGATTTATTGATTAAATTACGGAAAAGATGTTTGCGTCAAACTGTTTATATCGCTATTACAGCTTCAGGCAAAATAGATACCAAAGAGATTCTCGATATTGCAGATCGAATATCTCTTGTCAAAATTCGATGGTTCTATTATACTCTAATAATCTTGTTGACTCTGAATCAACCCCGTTATCAGATTTAGTTTCTACTATCAAAAATTTTTCAATTACTTTCCATGATTCAATTAATCAAGTTTTACAAAGACAAGAAATTTTTAATTCCCGATTAAACTCTTTAGAATCTAAGTTACCTAATCAATCTTTCGAGCCTCAACCTTCTACTTCTTCCTGTAATAATTGTAGGAGTAGAAAAAATTCACAAACTCGTTTTATAATCGCAATCGTTCACCCAGCCGTAATAATGTCCCCAGGAAGTTTGATCATAATAATAATACTATTTGTTACTACCATCAACTTTATGGTGCCAATGCTTATCGTTGTCGAGGTGAATGGTGAAAATTCAGTAAAAGTTGAAAAAATCTGATAATCCTCAAAGATGACTAAAGTTTGATAATTTTATGACGTCTGACTTTGACATTTCCAACAACAAACGTCGCCTTTTTATTTATGAGAGATCTAACAACTTGCGCTTCCTCATCGACACCGGAGCCGATTTATCTGTAGTGCCACGTAATGTTTTCACAAATTTAAAAAAAAAATGATACGATATTAACCGCAGCTAACGGCTCAATTATTTATACATACGGAAAGAAATTATTAAAAGTCAATCTAAACTTACGCAGATTATTTCCTTTCGTTTTCAATATTGCGGACATTGACATTCCGATCATTGGAGCGGATTTCTTGTCTCATTTTGGTTTAGTTGTCGATCTTAAATGAGCTCGAATAATTGATAACAAGGCTAATTTATCAATTAATTGTTTTATTAAAAATAGTCCTTTAGATAATTATAAATTAGACACACTTACATTATTTCCTTTAACGGATAAATATAACAAATTACTTTTACAGTTTCCTAATTTAGTTAGTTCAATAGATTACAATTTACCTATTAAATATTCTGTTGTACATCATATAGTTACTGAAGGTCATTTACCTTTTTCGCGACCTCGTAGATTAGACAATTTTAAATTTAAAATTGCACAGAAAGAATTTAACAACATGGTAGAATTGGGGATCTGTAAATCATCATCTTCTCCAGTTTCTTCACCACTTCAAATGGTCGCAAAAAAAGAGCAAAATGACTGGAGACCTTGTGGAGATTATCGACAATTAAATACAATTACTATTCCAGACAGATATCCGTTACATCATATTCACGATTTTAATTCTCAATTGTATAACTGCATTATTTTCTCAAAGATTGATTTAGTGCGAGCGTATCGTCAGATACTTGTCGATGAAAATGACGTTTATAAGACATAACCATAACTCCTCCTTTCAGATTGTTGGAATTTTCTCGTATGCCTTTCGGCTTGCGCAATGCAGGTCAAACCTTCCAACGTTTTATGAACGAAGTACTTATCAATTTACCTTTCGTTTTCGTTTATTTGGATGATATTTTAATCGCAAGTCAATCAGATGTACAACATTTGGAACATTTAGAAATTGTTTTTAAAATATTAGACACATACGGAATAAACATTAAACAGCAATCTAAATGTATCTTTGGAGTTGACAATTTAATCTTTTTAGGTCATCACATCACTTCATCAGGTATTTTACCATCAACTGAGAGAGTCGAAGTCATTAATAACTTTCCTTTACCGACAACTCTCAAACAACTACAACGTATCATAGGTGTGGTAAACTTTTGACTGAAATTTTACTTCCCCTATATTCTCTTTGTAACAGTTTATCTGAAGATAAAGTTACAAAGATAAATAGTTGGTATGATGAATGTTTAGATGGATTTTCGGAAGCCAAAAATGCTATAAGTAATGCAATAGTTTTAGCTCATCCTTGCAATAATGACGATACTATCTTATCACTTTTAGTTGATTGTTCTAACCTTGCTATGGGTGCAGTTTTAGAGCAAAAAGATAATAAGGGAATTCTCGCTCCATTAGAATTCTTTTCCCGTAAACTTACCATAGCACAAACCAAATATTCGGTATTTGACAAAGAACTTTTAGCATTATATACTGCAACTAAACACTTAAAATTTATATTTGAAGGTCGAAAATTTAATTGCTTTACAGATCACAAACCTTTAATCAACGCTTTGTTCACAAAAGCAGAAAGATCTCCTCGTCAAACACGTCATTTAGAATACGTAACTCAATTTTCTTGTAAAATACAACATGTTAAAGGGAAACATAACGTAATAGCTGACACCTTGTCACGTATTTACGACACTTCTTTAAAACAAGATATTTTACCACTTTAACTTAAAAATTCTCCCTTCCTTAATGTTAACTTTGACCTAAAGTTGCTTAGCGAAGCTCAGGAGAAAGATTCAAATCTCAACTATTTATTGTCAGATAAATCATCACTCGCTAAAACCAATTTCATTTTAAAAAAGATACAAATTCCAGATTCAAATGAATTTATTTGGTGTGATGTTTCTCGTACAAAAGTTCGACATTTTGTTCCAGTTGTTTACAGACGAACGATATTCGATGTTTTTCACAACTTATCTCATCCTGGCATTAAAGCCACTAGACTGTTGATTTCTAATAATTATTCTTGGCAGAAAATGAACAACGATTGCAATTTATGGTCAAAATCGTGCATTAACTGTCAAGCTGTCAAAGTCAGCCGGCATATGAGAAGTCCTCTTGGTAGTTTCACCATCCAGAAAAGCAGATTCGGCCACATCCATATAGATTTGGTAGGACCATTACCTCCATTCAAAGGTAACTCTTACATTCTTACGGTGATTGAGCGATTCACTAGATGGCCAGAAGCGTACCCTCTTCACGATATCACAGCAGAAACAGTTGCGCGTACGTTATTTCAAAATTTTGTTTGTCGATTCGGTGTTCCCTTGACAGTGACGACTGATCAGGGAGTACAATTCGAGTCAAGATTATTTAATGAATTTGCAAAGTTCTTAGGCTTTCATAGAATACGTACAACTGCATATCACCCTCAATCAAATTCCCTTATAGAAAGATTTCATCGCTCTCTTAAAACTTCCTTGTTGACTAGAGCCAATACATCGCATTGGACATATGAACTACCCATAATTTTATTGGCATTTAGGACAGACAACTCCCAAGGAAGATCTGCAATGTTCACCTGCTGAACTTATATATGGTCAAACGCTTCGTTTACCTGGCGAATTTTTCGTTGAATCGTATAATTCCCCAGATATCCCTTATATCATTGACAAGCTACGCATTTACTTTAATAATTTAAAATTTGTGCCTCCAATTTCTCATGTCAATTACAAAACTTTATGATTTTATTTTTGTTCGCAAGGAACGATTTAAATGTTCTTTTTCTCCTTTATATGAAGGACCTTTTAAAGTTTTATCACGTACAGATAAGTTGTTCACCTTTAATAAAGGAAACAAAGTCATAACTGTCAATATTGACAGGGTTAAGCTAACTTTTGTGTTAGTTGACAGATGTGACACTTTACCTACCCCGATTAAATAAGTGCGTTTTGCGATCGACTCGTTGGTTGATTGATTGTTCTCTTTTTTAACGGCCTCAGCCTCACTCACTAACCTGTAAGGAAGTCTGGAGTTTCTATAGATATGGAAGAAAACAAAAAGAATAACATATTATTAAATATTTTATCAAAATGAAATAATTCGAATTATAATTAATCAATCTTATAATATACATTATAATTATAAATAACATATAATATGTATATATCTTCAAGAATTTCATTATTAATTATAGTTATACAACTATACCAACCTATACCAACCCCATATTCACCACGAGGTTATCTGGCTAGTTCTGGGCCAGGCTCCGGGAGGCGTATATGTTTAATTTAAATTATATCTGTTTTGCTTTGTTTTGCTTGTGGCGAATACGATGGCCGTACTGCCTCTTGCGGACTAGGTTCGAGCCCTAGCCTCGGCACTGACAATTCTGGGGGGTATGGATGTATGTCTGTATTTTTATAAATGTGTAACCCCCTTACGGACGACAGCCTTGGCTTTGGATTTGGGAGTTGGATTTGGAGGTTGTTTATTATATGTGATGTGTGTGTTATTTATTTCTTTATTTCTTTATTTAATATTACGCGCTATGTTAATATAATCTTCTAATTCAATTGCGGTTAGCCCCATCTTGCTGAAACCAAAAGATATTCATGTTTTGATATTTCAAATGTAATATGCCCGTTGACCAGTGAAGAAAATCGAAAAAAGTTAACATTGCTGAATAGATAGTCAAAATATCTTTGAAATGAGGTGTCAGAAACGTCCCCTTCCAATTTAAAAATTTAGGGGTTGTAAGTATCACCCAACTGTCGTTGAAGTGAGGGACAAAATATTACACTACAAAATGTAGTTATCAAATAAAAAATTGACATGTTTCGGAACATAAATAAATATTATTAATGACGTTGAAAATGAATTTATTTGCTGCATATTATAGACCACACTACGTTTTTCGAGAAAATGTAATGCAAACTAAAAATTTTCGTAAAATTCACGTTCTTTTCAATTTGTGATAATTGACGCAAAAATATCAGCATTGACTATTAGGAAATACTCTGAATGACTCCAAGGCGAGAAGTTCGTGTCCTTGTCATACTTCTTTTGTATATCATTTATTTTAGTCTGTCAGTTGTCTTTAAGTTCGTGACCAAAACGTTTCAATATTTTTTTTCACAGCAAAGCTTTACAAAAATCTCGTGTTTAAATATCAAAATATTGGATCAATAATTATGGTAAATAAACATTCCTTTTCATTAGATTAATGGTCATGATGCGCTTTTATCACTAATTATTTTGTCGTACATGTAGTATTTTTTTATGGAATATGTAAATAACATGCACTGTAAAAGCGAGAAATAAAGTAACCGTTTGCAAATTAAAATGCCAATTTTTCTGCTAACCTTAAATAAATTTCATAACCTTGTTGAGCGGTAAGTCATGTTGCTGGCCATTAATTTTAGTGACCTTACGACGAAAGAGCCCAGAGCACTGAATAAATAGAACTCAATCATGCGATATTAATAAAATCAGGAGCGTGGCCAAACTTTTTCATGCGGGTAAGTGTCTGCTGTATTTTTTCGGTGTATTTTAATGTTTTTTTTAAATTAACTCTTCTATTTTCTTTTTATCTTATTAATTATTAGAGTGTTAGGTATAAGTACGTTATAATTAATCTAATTTGGTTCAGCTTTCAGATTTTATTCTTCATAATCCTTTTCAGCAGAAGTTCCATAATTATTGCTTTTAACTATTTTTTCAACTATCGCTGGGTGCTCGTGTTTCTTGTAGTTTCACATACTTATTTTCACTTAATATTTGCATTATTAATAGGTTACAAGTTATGTTTGGTTAACGTGGTACAATAAAAAATGATACACTATATTACATTATTTTAATTTTGCTTTTGTTTATTTCAGAATAGAAAAATGTAAAATAGTTTGATAAGGTATTCAAAATTTACAAAAAATGGCATGAAGGTTCCCTAGTAAGTAGATAGTTTCCTTTTTTATCAATCTTAATATAAATATTCACCAGCCTGTGTCTCTGGAGTAAATTAAAGTATATAAAATGCTTTGCGTATGTATTAGTTCTAATATTTTATGTACATTGTTACGCGTTTATACCCCTAGTACCCTGTATTGTGGGTTCAGAAATTGTAACACCAGGGTAACACTAAATACTATTTTATTAATTTTCGTACTAATTACAAAAAATAATTACTTCACTAATATAACACTGAGTACTATAATTCACTCAGCTTCTCCATTCCCTTATATACCTAAAGATCAGAGCTCTAGAATGTTACCAAATATTCTGCAATTTTCTAGTAGGCGATGAACTGCAACATCATCTTTCGGATTATTGACGAACTACCAATTTACTCACTTACTTTGAGCAGGTTTCTACTGAAGAAGGATACATTACAGATCTCTGTAGAAATATGTAACAGTGCCCTCTCCTTAAGCCTGAACGTCCCGGTCAGGCAATTTAGTCTTTCCAACGTACTTAGCCAGTCTATCTAAGTGTACGATTTTCATATTCGACTATTTACTTATTTGTATTCAATAAACAACTCCATTAATTCGAGTGATGACGGAATACGTTCCTTCCCAAGGCGACTGAAGCTTTGGGGAACTTCCCTTCTTCCGCTGTGGGTTGTACAGCTAAACCAGATCTCCCTCTTTGAATCCTCCTGAACTACCATTAATTATGCAATTTTGTTAGACAAGTTAGACTGTTATGGTATACGGGGCACATGTAACAAACTACTTCAGTCATATCTTACTGATAGATTTCAAGAATGGAACACTTCAAAAATTTTTTTCAGATAAAGTTCATGTATTACAAGGAGTACCTCAAGGATCTATACTTGGGCCTCTATTATTTATTCTGTATATAAATGACTTAAAAAATCATATCAACATAGATACCTTATATCAATATGCCGATGATAATTCCTGTATGACAGCTGAAGAATCCGTAGTGGCTTGTGCAAATAAACTTACTATAATATCTTCAAGTATGACTAAGTATTGTGACTTGAATAGCTTCAACCTAAATGGAAGTAAAACTGCCCTTGTTGTGTTTTCTCCAAGTACTGACCTTGGTTATTCGTTGTACGTCCAATTAAATGGTTTTTCCATTAGACAAATGGACAATGTGAAATTTCTTGACATAACACAGATAGTAGGTTAAACTGGGAATCTTATACTAATACATTGATATCAAGATTAAATTTGTCCTGTTATTATGAGAAACCAGCTTTCAATAGACTGCCAAAGAATATTTTATTCTTCATGTGTGCAAAGCATTTTAGAATATGCAATAATATTCTGGGGTTCTTTCCTATATTGGCAGAAAGTATTTATTAACCAAAAACGCATATTTAGATACATAATGAATGCTTCTTACAGAGATTCTTGTAAACCTTTATTTAAAAAATTGAAAATACTTACCATACCTCCCGTGTATATATACAAATTAGTCTTGTTCGTTAAACAAAATCCAACTGAGTTTAGAAGAAATAACGATATATATCAAGTAATAACAACAAGGGCCTGATCCTAGAATACCAATTCATCATCACAGTTTTTATGAAAAAAGGTTCATATTATAACGCTATTAAGGCTTATAATGCCCTACCAGGCGAATTAAAATCGATAAATAATATTAATTTATTTAATATATTTCACATGTTTTAATGTTTTTAATACATGTTATTTTATTGTAAGTTTTAAATATTTGATTATTTTGACAATGCTAATGTCTTTCTTTTTGCAGGATCTACAGCAATGAAGGTTATTTCATTCTATTCTATTCTGGTATTCAGATTTCAGAAGGGCATACCGCTACTAAGAATTTCCAGAAGGTCCGTGAAAAACAGCCACCTTTATTTTTACAGTAAAGAAGAAGGTATTTGCACTGTTTGTGTTGCTCTTAAATTAAATTTAATTATTTGTTGATTTGTCTTGCCCTTGCCAATTAATGAATCCCGCATTCAAAACTAAATAGTTTTTCAACGTAATACCGATCTCTAGTTAAATTAGTGAACGTTTAAGTGCCTTATATTTCAGAGTAGTCATTTTTTTTTGACGAGTAGTGTATTTCTTAATAATAACACTTTAAAGAAGATAGCCACACACCACTTTAATAATATACATAAAATTTTGGTTTACTTTCTCTTTGTATTTGATAGTTGTACTTCTTTTTTTTATAGTATTACTTCTTCGGTTATTAGGTTTTGTAGTTAGGCAAAATACATAAATAAATAGATCTTAATTAAAGAATTATTTGACAATATACAAAATATTCTGTAACAGTAAGATTTTGATTCGACAATACCTAATACAAGTTTTGTGTTCTTTCTTAAGATAAACAGATTATCCAAAAAGACGAACGATAAATACCACTTCGCCACGTCACTGCAAAAACGTGTGAGAATTCAACCTTGTTTTCGATTGAGTTCCGTTATTCAATGTTTATTTTTCTTATGTCTATCAATTCTTTTATAACTATTTGTAAAGTTAATCGATTTTTTAGGTACTTACTCGAATATCTGCGTAAATTAGATTAAACTGTAGTTAGCAGAACTCACCTGAAAGAAAAAACACAAAATTAATACGTATGAAAGCGGTTATTCCATTAAAGATAATTGTGTGTATAAAAACTTGGAACAAAATTGATACGTTAAAAAAGTTTAAAAAGATCGTCAAGATAAATAGGTATGTATTATATTTTAAAATGTTTAACTAGAGTGTTTAAATTAGATGAGTTCAAATAATCATATATAAATAAAAGTAGTTTAATAAGCTGCTCAATAATTGAAAAAAATTATCGAATTTCGAAATCTCACACCTTATTTAATTTATTTTTGAAACGTTAATTATTTTATATTAGCATTTTAATTCAGAAATGACAGACTTCCCGCACTCCTGCTTAAACGTAACATTATTTTAAACACTTATGAATAAAAGTAGACAAAATAATAATAACATAGTACATCTGTTTTATTTATTGTAAATGTTTACAACACAGTTACATAAATTACAAAGATGAAAATTTGATGCCGTTAAAAATGTCAAAAGAATATTTTTCTTCTTGGCCAAGTTCAATTTATATGAAAACTGAAGGACATGTCAATTTAATCATATTTCACCTGTATACTTTTAAATGCAAAAATTTGTTAATAAATGTAAGATAAATATTTATTTTAAAACGGATGTAGAAAACTCATACGGCACACATTGCGAAAACTGTGTTTTAGGTACTCATCTTTTCGCAAACTTGGTTATATTATTGGTTAAAAATGGCCTATATTGGGGGGATTCCGGTTATTTGTAAAATATTAAAATAAAAAGACATTATTTTCAAACGTGTAACAAAAACACTAACAGCCAGTTTCACATATATATGTTAACTAATGGTTAGGATTTCACCAATAGTTTATTTTAAATATCTGTGACATTAACAGCCAGTTTTACAATTGTTGGTTAATTAATAGTTAGGATTTGACCAATAATTTATTACTATTAATTTAAGAATGTCTGGTAAAGCTGTCTGTGCTTACTAATAATTATAACTTTCAGGTTCTGGCTTGTCAACCAAAAAGATAACCAACAATTGTGAAACTGTCTGTAAATGGTATTTGCAATATGTGTGCCAGTGTTCCATCCCGATTACTGTCTGACTACAATTTCTTCTACTTTCAGGATCATTTCTGGATAGCCATTTATCATAAACTCTATTTTATATAAAAAAAATTCATTATAATATATATGTGGCTATACTACTTCTACTTATATTAATGAAACCCAAAATAAAGAGTCATCGCGTATCTATAATGTGTTATATTAAAAGAAAAGCTGATTGGTGGACCTGCAGTTCAAGTATCTAGAGACGTTTTTATTCTACTGGTAACCGAATAAAGTACTAAAAATTAATGGTTTAAATACTGCACTAAGAAGCAAAAAATAATATTTCCCCGTAAGGGCCTTAGCCAAAGCTGTCCGGAAGGGGAAAAACGCAGACGTACATCCATACCCACCGGTCCTCAATCCCCCCCCTCCAAAAAAAAAATTGTTGTTTTAGAGACGTGATACTACCTTTTTTGTAAAATTTTCCGCTGAATCCGAAAATGATAAAAGAAAATTTTTGACGTATCATACCACAGACCCTCAATTCCCCCCAAAAATCCAAACTGACCATATAAAAATTTTCCGCTGAATCCGAAAATGATAAAAAAAATTTCTGACGTATCAATTCCCCACCATACACCCTCAATTGCCCCCAAAAATTCAAAAAACCCAAACTGACCATCCAACCCACCTTTCTATAGTAAAATTCGTTGAATCCGAAAATGGCAAAAAACATTGTTTGGACGTGAGGGATCCCCTACTCATCCTACTCACTTGCTTCTTTCAAAAATAAAAGTAAATAAAAATCAGACGTGGCAACCGTTATAACTTTTATAAAATCTGTCGGTAAAACCAAAACTAAAAAATATTTTTGAACTACAAGTTTCCTTTGCTCATACACTTAACCTCGCCCCAAGATAGCATTTGCAAATTACGGTTAGCACTGATGAAATTTTTCAGTGAAAGCTTATTGTTTTCCAAAATGTTTTAATTAAGCTCTTAAGTAACTTTAAGCTAGGTAGCATACGGAAGATATTTTCTAAATCCAGATTATAACTTACGCTGGGTTGGTAGACGCAGGGCTTGAACTCGCATTTCAGTTGATTACGGAATTAAAGTGTTTTAGCATTTTAATGGAATTAAAATGTTTTAGCGTTTTAATTCCGCAATCAATCAAAATGCTAGTTCAAGCCCTGGGGCCACGTCAAGGCGTCTACCAACCCAGGGCAAGTTATAATAATAGCTTAAAGTTACTTAAGAGCTTAAAATATTTTGGAAAACAATAAGTTTTCACTGAAAAATTTCATCAATGCTAGGATGCTAACCGTAATTTGCAAATGCTATCTGGGGGCGAGGTTAAATGTACGAGCAAATGGAACTTGTAGTTCAAAAACATTTTTTAGTTTTGGTTTTACCGACAGATTTTATAAAAGTTATAACTGTTTCCACGTATGATTTGTATTTATTTTTATTTTTGAAAGAAGCAAGTGAGAGATACAGTGAGAGATACGGTGAGAGATACGGTGAGAGATACGGTGAGAGATACGTCTAAACAATTTTTCGGGTTCATCGAATTTTACTAAAAATAGGTGGGTTGGATGGCCAGTTTGAATTTTTTGAATTTTTGAGGGAAATTGAGGGTGTATGGGGGGGAATCCAAACGTCAGAATTTTTTTATCATTTTCGGATTCAGCGGAAAATTTTACTAAAGATGGGTATTTTGATCACATATTTGTTACGTCACGTCTCTAAAACAACATTTTTTTTGTCGGCCTATGTAATTAAAATGCTGAAGACATTATTAGATTAAATGAAAAGCGCCCGACGCCTTTGTACTCAAATATTATACTTAAATACACTAAGGCCCTTACAGGGTAGACAAAGAGAACAGGTTCGGTGATTATTTTTTGCTTTTTAGTGCAATATTTATAAAAGTGCGTTTTTTTTAAACTACTTATTTTTTTTTTACTTTATATTTAACTTTCGACATTTATGTAAAGAATTCGACTAATTATTTATAATCTGCGACCTCTAAAATCCCCAGATTTTGATACGAATCAGACCATAAATTACAAAACTTATCCGTTATGTTGACTCCGCCATTTTGAATTTTTTAATTTTGATCACATATTTGTGTTCTACTTATCAAGCTCTATGTCAAGGGGTTGTAAGGAAAACGATAATCCGCCATTTTGGGGCGATGGCCATTTTGAACATATTATAATATTTAGTATACTATATTGTATTATCATCAGAGCTACACACAATTGCTAAGTTTCATGATGATACAACAATTGGAAGTGGGTGAAATTCAGTTCCCTAGACCTTATTACTTACATACATAGATACAGGTCGACTTAATAAAAGTGTGTTAAAAAGCGTGTTGAAATACGTATTTTAGAAGTCCATCTGTTCAATAACTCAATAATAATTGAGCGGTAGCTCAATCGGTTAAGGCGTATTTAGTGGCGAATATGCCGATCGACTGTCTACCGCGCTCTGGGTTCGACCCCCAGCCCCGGTATTGACAACACCGGTGGGTGTGGATGTATGTCTGCGTTTTTCCAAATGTGTAACCCCCTTCCGCACACCCTTGGCTTTGGATTTGGGGGTTGTCTACTATTTGAGGTGTGTTTATGTGTGTTTATGTTTATTGTTTATTTTATGCTCATTTTAAAAGTGATGAAATACGCAAATGCTTTACCGTTAGCAAGTAATCCTTGAAGACGAATGCCTCCGTTTAAATGATCGCATTTTAAAATATCTTTATCATTTTTGTTGCTGCATTTAGACATGCAGGTTAGGAGCATAATAGTTTACCGTCATGCCATTGCATGATAGTAAACTATTTTGCTGTACGTTTCGCCCATATATGTAACTTGAATAGTGTTGAATTTTAACATATTCAAGAAAAACAAATTTATGTGTATATAATACGTATTGTTTTTTTGTACTTGCTATCAATGAGAATATATTAAGCGTTATTGTTTCAGTAAATTTCAATGTCAAAATAATAAAACTTATATTATAATAATAATAATAATAATAACACCGTAGGTAATATATTTAGAGACAAGGGACACACATCCAATATTCGAGTATATAAGAATTATTTTTTTTTTACATAAATTTCAGTGCCACGGCCAGTGCCGGTTTTAGATATAAATTACCCTTAGGCCTAGGTCAATTTTGCAGGTCTGAGTCTCTGAGGCCTAGTCAGAAAACCGGCCTTGGCCACGGCCGGGAATTAAATCCTGGATCTTGAGGAGAGAGTCGTCTCCTTGACTATCGACTACTAGTCGGAGAGCCGGCCGTCAAATATCCTATGAATAAGATGCATGAAAAACTTTGTGTGAGTGATTAATACTACCACAGGCCTAAAGAAAGCCAGCTTTTATACAAGATAATTTCGCCCGCATCATGGAATTTTGACGTCACTTCCGATTACGATTTTTAATGTTTTCTTAAGTCATCAATAGTCCATTGAGGTAAAGCTTTTACCCTAAAAGTTCTGCGACCGGACCGCAAGAGACTGTTTTCGAGGACGGGGAACACGATGGTGACAATATTTTCGACCTAAAGTCCAACTGCTAAATCGAGAAAACCACCCTTTTCCGATTTTTCAGTACTACGCTCGCGAGAACTTGTCGGATCGGGATTTTTTTGGTCAATTTGAATAAAATAAGTAAATAATCGACCCCCAATGACGAAACACCACGACAAAAACGATAATAAGCTATTTTATTAAAAACCGCTGCTCAAGGAATTATTACACAACGAAAAAAATGGTACTATATTTATACTCCACTAAGTCGAAATAATTGTTTATAGAACTTTATTAACCTAAAATTTGACATCGTTGACCCCAACAACACATAAAACGATATGTCACATCGGTAGTGGGGGTTGGGTTGGTAGCGGGTATGGGAATTTAAAAAAATTGTTGAGGCCTTTGGTTCTTGTACACACACTAAATCACGATTCAATTTTTTTTTCACCCCTGTGGTCAATATTTACTTATTTTATTCAAATTGACCAAAAAAAATCCGACCCGACGAGCTCTCGCAAGCCTAGCACCGGAAAATCGCAAAAGGGGAATTTTTCCCCTTGGTAGTGGGTGAAGGGTAGGTCGGGAAATATTATCACCATCCTATTCCCCGCCTCCGAAAATGGAGGTATACTGCTTTCCAGCTGATTTTCGTTGTTTTCGTGGCATTTAGTTATTGGGGGTGAGGGTAGTTTCAATCCCCGGGGGTGGGTTAGGTTACCTGTGATAAATATTTAACTATTTTGTTCTAACTGGCAAAAAAAACGATACGACAGGCCCTCGCAAGCTTAGCACCGGAAAATCGGAAAAGGGGGTGGTATTCAGGTTTAGAGGTAGTGGGTGAAGGGTATGTCGAAAAATATTATCACCATAGTATTCCTCGCCCTCGAGATGGGGGTATACCGTTTTCCAGCTGATTTTCGTTGTTTTCGTGGTATTTAGTTATTGGGGGTGGGGGTAGTTTCAACCCTAGGGGGTGGGTTAGGGAACCCGTGGTCAATATTTACTTATTTTATTCAAACTGACAAAAAAATCTCGATCCGGCAAGCCCTCGCAAGCGTAGCACCGGAAAATCGGAATCGATTTAGTGGTTGGACGCTAGGTCGGAAAATATTCCATCCATTCCATCGTGTTCCCCGCCCTCGAAAACGGGATGGTACATGTCGTAGAACTTTTGGGGTAAAAGCTTTACCTCAAGGGACTATTGATGACTTAAGAAAACATTAAAAATCGTAACCGGAAGTGAGGTAGAAATTCCATGACGCGGGCGAAATTAGCTTGTGTAAAAGGTGGCTCCCTGGTAGTGTTAATCATTCACAAGTTTTTCATATATCTTATTCATAGGATATTTGACGGCCGGCTTTCTGTCTATACGCAGTCATATTAGAATAATTAGATTAATCTTTAATTTTGACAAAGTTCTGTTACTCATTTGTTTGGAAGTATGCGTTTAATATAGAATGAGCTGAAATTAATATGAAATTTAATTTCACGAGAAAAACCTATATTAAACAGTCCTGAGGATCTCTTAAAATAAAAACGAAAGTTCTACCCTTTTTAAAATTTAAATTTCTCCTAATGTTGATCACACCCTAACCATTTTATTAATGAAAGATTTGTTCTTAATTCAAATTTTTCTTAATCAGTGTAGATTGGCATATTCGGCTAATCGTTTCCAGACGCGTTCAATCTTACCTCAAATTTGTTAAAATTATATACAGGAGGCACACGTTCGGTCGCAACTCCTAGATGAAGAATTTGTGTTGTAGCCTTTGCTAGTATAATATAAGGAAATGCCTCGTAACCGTGCCCTTTATATACCTTTGGCTTACAGATTGCAATATCAGAGCAGTCCTCAACGCCACCTCCTCTATTCGATTCTAAGATTCCTGTATATAGTTATTCTCTATATAGGTGAATCTATAAAGTTTTAGGGGGGGATTGCAGCTGTGGGCTCATTTTTATCGCATCAGTAACACATAGATAAAACAGGTTTTAACGTGGTGTCTGTTTGAAAAACTACTCGTACAGAAAATCTATTTTCGATTCTTTGTAATTTATCCGATAAACCATGTATACGTGAAATTACTGCTAAATTTTAAAATGAACTCTGCACGAAAAAATCGCATTTCGCAATCTTCTATAAGAACCTTTATTCATCAGTTACGATGAATTCACGTTTGGAAATATGAGCAGACTGTGAATAAAGTCATTATACGAAATAATAAATTATTATAAATGATTTCGTTGTAAAAAATGCTATTAAAATATAACCCAGATGCAAGTACAGTAGCTCAGTGCATATTATAAACTATATGTGGATTGTAAATTGACTTAATTACTAAAAGGATTAAATGGCCTTACAGAAAACCTTGACAAGTGACATATTAGCCGCATTATTCCAAAGATGCTGATAAATTAAATAATAACTCACAATTAAATGATAATATCGGAAAATGTGTAGAAATATATTAAAACATATCTTAGCACATTAGGAATGTCAGCTATATTGTAACACCGACGATAATTAACAGTTATAGACCAATTATTATTACCTTGGCAGCAATATTTTCTACTTTGAGGAAATGTTCTGCAAAATTTTATAACAAATATAAATTATAGAAATTCTAATTAAATATGGTAATCATTAGAAATGATTTAGTTCAATTAATGTGTATAGATCAGTAAAATGAGTACTGGGCTTATGGGTGAGTTCTAGGGTTTCTATACATTGTTGGAAAGATCGTTTTATACTCTATCACACATTGATGTTCCTACTAAATCCCGTATACGCCTAACTCTCCATCTTCAGAAAAATGGAGAATAGTTTGCATTTAGATAATGGTCTCTATCTCACGACCCATTTGACTAGTTTTTCGTTAAATCGAAAACTGCCCAAGGCTGGGCATTCACATAGTATGTGGTGAGGAGTTTCTTCATCCTCACCACACATCCTGAATTCTGGATTATCCTGTGTTAGTTAGGTGTCTATTCAGTGTCCTATTAGGATTCCCACTGCACATTTCAGCTGTTTCCTGCTCAGCTTTAGCAAGTCGTTAGTCTTTGCCTTGGATGGCCCGCCGGTGATGAACATGCGTGACTGTCTTATCCCCGGCACGCCAGTCCAATGTAAGATATGTTTCTGACTTAATAGTTCCGTTACCATTCCTCTTGCGGTGCTGTATGATATCCCGCAGGATGGCTCGGGTCCCATCAAGGCTGTTTTTGCGCCTTCTTTGACGAGCTTATCTGCTTTTTCGTTGCCTTCATTGCCCTGGTGTCCACGCGTCTACTCCAGTTGTACACTGTTGTGTTCCGTCAGTTTCGCCAGGGATTCAAGGCAGTCTTTTACCGTTTTGGAACGTATCTCTACTGCATTCAGAGCTTTGAGAGCTGCTTGACTGTCAGTGATGATACGGATTCTTTTGTCGGTATATGACCTCCGTATCTTTTCTTGTGCACAGATTTCTATGGCTGTGACTTCTGCTTGGAACACCGTTGCGGTACTGCCCAGGTTCAGGCTGATGTCTGTCCCTGGTTGGTCCCCCGTAACACCTGCTCCAGTACTTCTTGACGTTTTCGATTCGTTAGTATACCATATGGTATCATTTGGATGTCTACGCAGTTGCCTTGTTCCTTCCTCTTCCCTATCAGGTATGTATACCCTGAAGGTCTTTGTGAAGTTGTGGGTTGTGCTGATTCCATCTGACTGCATATCTAGTAGTCGTTTTTTCCTATTTGTTGGAATATTTCGGTGTGGTATCCTATTCTTGGAATGGTCCGTTTGTTTTCAACCTGTACGCCGCCAACAGTTCCTCGCTCTCCACTACTAGTTGTAGTGGGGGCAGGCGAAGTAGCGCTTCCATGGCTGCGGTAGGCATTGTTGACATTGCTCCCGTTATTCCTAGACATGACTAGGTAGTTTTCTCATTGCCTCCCCTTTTCCGGCTTTATGCCACCAGATCAGGGAGGCATAGGTTATTATTGGTACTACGACCCTTTGGTACAGCCAGTGCACCATTCTTGGTTGTAGTCCCCAGTTTTTACCTACCATTCATAAGACCTATAAGACCCGCGTAGCTTTGGTAGGCACTCTGCTAGTTAAGAAAGCTTTAAGTGTATAAAAATACAATCCCTTAAAAGCAGGTAGGTATATCTAATAATCTTTTTTTTAAATAAAAGGACATATCTGCACCAATTGTCTCTTATACTTCAGTCACATTAGAATCCGTCCGCTAAAAATATCCAAGGCAGCTGAAATTTAACATACACCTTTATTTTGACATTACAAATAATATCTCAAAAGTCTCCATCGATATCGAGATTGCGTCCTCAGTTATTCAAGGTCAAAGTCATCGAAATCAGTTTTTCACAAATATCCTGCTTTCTATGACTTTTTTGGTTATTACAAATGAAGACTAGAAATTTTCTACAAAAAAGGTTATATACATATTTTACGTTTAACTAGCCATTTTCACGCAATGCGTTACAGAAATATCGAGCAGCGATGCATCCGTTTTCATACCTCAGAAGTAGGGTGCAAGGTGAATTTTTTTACATGGTTTCCTCAGTAGGCCTAATCTATGTTTTTCCTTTTTTAATTACCTTCTATAGATCGTCCTCGTTCTCGTCTTTTCCCTCCCCTCCACATGTTCCTCTTTGTCCTCTTCTCTCTCTTCTTTAACTTCTTCCTCATCATTTTCTTTTGCATCTGTAATATTTTCTGTGAAGAGATCAACGGCAATCTTATTATATTCTTCATCTTGATTACTTTCTGTTGAGTCTTCGATAGCACTATCGATATTTGCGTTGAGACATGACTGACCATGACAATGGCCATAAAGTGTCAAACAGGACAGACCAACTTTTCTGCACCCAAAATTTTTGTTACATCCTTTAGTGCAATTGCAAAAAACGTTGTTTAGAAGTTCATCTAGCGTAGGTGACGATAATGTCTTAATGAGCTCCAAAATATGATTATTGATCGTCCACTCCACTGTTCAGGATTTAAATCATTACCAAGCAAATTCTGTATCTGATCATACACGCGACTCAGATATTGGTAAGCGGCTGCGGCAGTAGGTGGAAGTGACGACAATTTCACAGCGGTATTAAGTCTTGTTGACTTCCCGAATGTCACGTACCGCCAGTTTTTTATGGATACTTCTGATTTAGGTGTGCAATACATTGCCAGAAGAATCGTACTCCATTTTGCAAAATGGTTTCTGCTGGACAGTTTTCATGCTTAAGAACTTCTGCTGATTTCTGTAAGTCTAGGCGTATTTCGAACATTTTAAGACCTTTAATTTTTCCTTTGTGAAAAGTGCAGATGTTGTGTCGCACCCAGTGATGTCATGTAAAAATAAAAGATGATTTTTACAATTATCTATGCTAGAAGAAGAGTATATCTTTGGTTTTGTTTTTCCTCTACCTAGTTATATACCAATTCTTAATCAATATAATGAAGGATCCGAGTAAATACATGTTGGTGGGATGATTTCTTTGGCTGGTTGATTTTTTTTTTAAATAAGCCTTTCGCTAATAAAGCTGGTCAAAATGTCTCAATTATCTCCGATTTACAGGGGGGGGGGGAGGTGTACGCAAGATTTCAGCTCACTTGGATCTTTTTTTGCAGATGCTGCTTTTTCTCGCCTAATGTGACTGGAGTATTATTACAAACATTTCACATCATAGACGTAGCTTCTTAGATGCCATCATGACCGCATTCCTTCCTCTAATTTGTGTTCAAATGATATTTGTGTAAGTTTGTGATGAAAAATTGTGTAATTTGACAAAAAATACAGTTAGGGGGTGCAATGGTTACCGTAAAACGTTGAATAAACACCCATATGGGGACGGTAGCTCAGTGGTTTAGCGCGCCTAGCTTGCATACTGGCGAAGCAGGTTCAATCCCTGCTCATCGCGAAATAATTTTAATTATAAAATTACCCCCAAGAAGTGGTTCGGACTCCACTATAAGCTGTAGGGCCTCGTTTCTCTTTACCTAACACAAAATCATTCTGGATTTTCAAGGAGTTACTTCGGTGACTTGAGAAGCGGTTAAGAAAGAAAACATATATGCAAGTCAAGTGCAATTCAGAAACATGATTTACTGACTAGTATTCTCAGAAATTTAGAAAAAGATTATATTATTATTCTTCTGTATGAAATTTGATACCTTGAGTATGTTGGCTATTTCATAAATAAAAAAAATGTCAGAAAAACAATATGAATACCAAAGAATCACCTATAAGATATTCTCCTTAATTGTAAAATAAGCGAGACTTTTGCTACGATCATGTTATTAAGTTTCTTGTTAAAACTGTTTATATGAAGAAATCTTTTTCAATACCGATGGAACATTACGTTAAATTTGACATCTTTTAAATGTTAGAAGAAAGATCAGGTATGCCACATATTTCATTCCATTCTGTTGAACATAAGATCCAGGGCGTCTTAGTTATTAACAGCATTATTAATTAACAGAAATACATTTGGCCGTGACATAATCTGATGTACGTAGATTTAACCTTTTTTAGGTCAAGAATTATCGGTGATGATATACTGTGGGCGAACCTAATAAAATTATGAGCCATTTCTCGAGGTCTAAAAAAATCCTTTAAAGATGGTTAAATCCATTTTATTAGAGCAGAATCACTCCACCACTGAGTGTCTATTGTTAAGCATCTATTGTAACGCGAGTAAGGATCTCCCAAGTCGCCATTCAAAGATTCTGTTAGTTATTGTTATTGGTAAATAAGCATGTTGAAATAGCATAAACACGAACTATATTAATAAAGTAACGCCTGTAATTTTATACTGTCAGTTTATAACGCATGAGATAGAAATTGCTAATAGGCCGACAAAAAGTGCGACCCACGACTTCCATACGAAGTCTGTGGGTATACAGGATGAAATATAGAAATATAAGTTTGGTAAAAATTTATAAGTACGTCCCATTAAACTAGATTTGTTTTTTTTAAAATCATCCATTGTTGTCGTCGATTATAACGAATTTAGGAGTAAGTCAGACAGTGGATCACATCTACGAAACATTTTAATAACAACGAAAGACGGAGACTTATTGTCTTCAAAATTTGCTTTCGCCAGTACTTTTCTGGGAATCTATTGAAATAAAATACACCTCCTTGATTTTTCTACCTCAATATAGTAAGGATTAACATCTAACAAAATTGGAGACTACATTATTTTTAATAACAAATATGCCTCAACAACTTCCGTTCAAAATTGTTTTTTTCGGAAATTAATGATACATTAAAAATATTGTAGAGTATAGAAGAGAAGTTACCTCCGCGTTCTTCCTCACCAATGAGAGTTCCAATGAATGGAAGGTAGATATTGGCTTTAAGATTTTTATTAGAAATATATATATGATTCCGTGAAACGAGGTTTGGATTATTTATATTATTCTAGAAATATCTTCTCTAAAAGCACCGGAGCCTAATGATATATTTTCTATGTTTTTCAGGGCCGTATTAAGGATTGTCGTGCCCCTAAGCTAATGATATATTTGCGTCCTTTTATTCATAGGTAGTGTTGAGGGATTTTAAAATGCACCCCAGTCGATAATTTTGAATTTTTCAATTCCAAACAGCCTCAAATTAAAAGTTGGTGATTTAAATTTATATTGTAGGTTTCGTGTGAGCAAGACATAAAAATATAAAGTTCCAATAAAAAATGTTTTATTATAAAAAAATGCAATATATCTTCCACTGAATTAAACATAAGTATAGAATATAAAAATAATAAATTGTGAAAAAAAATTATATGTAAAATGTTGCTACAGTGCAGTGATTATAAATTCGATAATTCTATCAGAAAAAATATTCAAATAACAAATAAATAATTTCCTTGTACATTTTATTTTCCAACAGATCAATAGTAAACGGTGAACGTCGTTCGTCGGCCGTCGGAAGATAAAATTGGTTAGTATTGAACTGCTGAAGCACCCCTTCGCGCATTGAATAATCCGGTCCTCATGTTTTTGAATAAATTTTTATAATTATTAATCTACAGGATCTGATCCTTTTGGGGTGTAGCTAAGCTATGCATAAGAACATCCATTAATAAACAGATAGGAAATAAATCTTTGAAATAGTGAAACAGTTTTCCGCGATAAAGACAGGCCAAAGAGTTCATTAAAAACTATCGACCAAAATGAAAGACGTCAAAATAGAAAGTCCATTAGGAGAATGGTGAATCTACTAACCGGATACTGTCGACTTGATACACATATAAGTCTAATGGGCCTGGCAGAGAATACAACATGCAGATTCTGCCAAGAGGAAGAAAAAATTTCAATCCATATGCTATACCACTCTGCAGGACTAACCGGATTAATATTACAATTACTTTAAGGGGCAGTGTTATAAAAGCAATTTAAACTAGGTGACAACTAAACGAGTTTAAGCAGTTAAACTAAGATTAGTGTTTTGTAAATTGTATATTGGAAATTTAAACTTGGTTTTTAAACTTTTGTTTTTGTTTGAGGAACACTGAGTTAGGGATTTTAGGGAAATTCGTTTCTGTCATCACTTATCACGGTATTTCCATTATTATTATTGTTCATGTGTAGATCTCATACATATATACATATCATAGCTATATATTTCAATAATAATAATAATAATAGTAATACGTTTATTGTCTATCAAATTTACAGATTTAAATACTACAAATGATAAAGGCATTGTCTGGTGGAAAGAGAAAAGTAGAAATCAAGAGAAATAAAGGAAAGAAGACATAATATTAATGTTAAGTGTTTACATGTGTGTGAGTACATCTGAGCGTACACGCGCCCACACCCACGGACACGCACAATTCACATGCGCAAAAGCACACGCGCACATACACACACAGTCTCTTCCATACAAGCTTCAATATGTGCATTAACTTATGTAGCGATAAGATAAAGAAGAACGAAGAGGAAAATTAGAAACAAGAGAAATATAGGAAAGAAGATATAATATTAATGTTGTGTTACATGCGTGCGAATACATCCGATCGTACACGCGCCCGCACCCACGGACACGCACAATGCACATGCGCAAAAGTGCGCGCACACACACATACGCTACTGTTTTTGTAATCTTTGGTAATTTTTATTGTGCACCGCCTTATGAAAAATAAATGGCTCAGTGTTCTTTAACAAACGGAATCTTTAAGAAAATTCTTTGTCATCGCACATTAAGAAATTATTTATTCTCTCTCAAGAAAGTTTATTTATCATTCGAATTTGGTACAACGAAAAAATAGGTTAAACTAGGTTTTACCTTTAAACTGTCTTTTTACAACTGGGCTAGAGATGAAAAACTTGCTGCTAGCTATACTAAGAGGCCCTTATCAAGACTGTGAAGCTAATACAGCTGGCAAAGCTGAATAAAGAGCTATAAAGAAAACTAGGACAGAAGGACCATAATAGATACACAAGGGGTCGTAGTGGTCAAAGCCAATCAATCAAGTGCTCCTGCTGCTAAAAAAGGTGCTAAATTGGCATCACTTTAAAGTATGTTAACTTAAAAAATATATTACACAGCCCCACAAAAAAAAATGAAAGTTCATACTCCAGAGTCGGACATATGTATTCCTATGTATTTTTCGACGCTGAATCCGATCCCGAGCTCAGAAATGGCCCTCCACGTCTGGAATTGGCCCCACGGGGCCAAAAATGGCCTGAGAGGTGGATTCCGGGATGGGGCGTGGTTAAAGGTGCATTCTAAAGCCAAAGTCGAGTTTGTGGTCGAAAAGTTCACGACCAACTGAAATTTCGCGTTTGGGTCCGGAAAAATGGCCCCTTGGGGCCGGAAAATCGTGTTTCGGGCCTCGCAATGGCATCAGTGGTATTTTCGTGTACTTTTGAATACTGGAATGAATACCGTGCTTGAAAAGTTTATGGTCAACTTCAATTCCCCGTTTGGGCCGGGAAAATGGCCCCTCTGGGCCGGAAAATCGTGTTTCGAGCTTCGCAATGGCATCAGTGGTATTTTCGTGTACTTTTGAATACTGGAATGAATACCGTGCTTGAAAAGTTTATGGCCAACTTCAATTCCCCGTTTGGGCCGGGAAAATGGCCCCTCTGGGCCGGAAAATCGTGTTTCGAGCTTCGCAATGGCATCAGTGGTATTTTCGTGTACTTTTGAATACTGGAATGAATACCGTGCTCGAAAAGTTTATGGCCAACTTCAATTCCCCGTTCGGGACCAGGAAAATGGCCCCGAAGGGATCAGAAAATCGCGTTCCGGCCGTGGCACTTGCAACTGTGGTATTTTATGTGATGAGACAATGGCCTGAAGGTAAAAATGATTGGACGCTTTACATGCATTGCTTCTCCCTTCGCATATGAAGGACTGATAGCGGAAATTTCAGAGGTCCTGGATAAAGAGAGTTTTTGTTTCTAGTATCAGTCATGACAGAAAACGTGTGAAGTCCGTGAAGCCCCTTGAAAAAAGGTCTGGCTGAACCTCAAGTGTCCAGTAAGAACCTCATGGTCTCATCTAAATAACAAGGAAACCGCTGGAAATATGCCATAGAGAATCGGGCCGTATGTTGAGCCTGAAGTTACATCTGTTGCACTCACACTTGAAATTTTTCATAGACTCTTGAGGTGACTATAGTGACGAGATCCCTGAAAGAATTAACATGAAACAACGATAGCAAGGACGGTGAGATATCTCTATGATGGCAGTTTTCAGATGGTTACTAAAGGAACGCTATGGGTGCAGATCCCGTCTCATGGAACGTGGGATTCTTATTCTACACTCTCTTTTTGTAATATCTTTGAACTTTATATTCAAAAGATCGCCGCACACCCTGGCGTTTATGGCTCTCTGTTGTGTCCCTCTTCAGTGACCAACAGTAATCCACCATCATGTGGATATCCCACGATTTTCCGGCCCAGAGGGGCCATTTTCCCGGCCCCAAACGGGGAATTGAAGTTAGCCATAAACTTTTCAAGCACGGTATTCATTCCAGTATTCAAAAGTACACGAAAATACCACTGATGCCATTGCGAGGCCCGAAACACGATTTTCCGGCCCCAAGGGGCCATTTTTCCGGTCCCAAACGCGAAATTTCAGTTGGTCGTGGACTTTTCGACCACAAACTCGACTTTGGCTTTAGAATGGACCTTTAACCACGCCCCATCCCGGAATCCACCTCTCAGGCCATTTTTGGCCCCGTGGGGCCAATTCCAGACGTGGAGGGCCATTTCTGAGCTCGGGATCGGATTCAGCGTCGAAAAATACATAGGAATACATATGTCCGACTCTGGAGTATGAACTTTCATTTTTTTTTGTGGGGCTGTGTTATTATATGAGCAGCTTCCTAAAGTAGCTAAAAATCTAGCGAATTTACAAGAAGCCTTTTCCATCCTAAACAGTGTTGATTTGAAACATTTTTCGATTCGATACAAGATAGGTTTTGGGCTCTCATGACAAATCTCTCACAGATGCTCTATATATAGTTTTACTTTGCTTTATTTGAGAAAATTATGATCTTTATAGTATACCATTTCGACTCAATTCCTTATTCTAAAAATCTTGATTTAAAACTTTTTTAAATTCTGAAGAACAGTTCTTGGAACGTAATAGCAACTCCTTGCCGCGTGTAAAATTCAGTAGCTTTATATCTTAGTCTTACAATTTGAAAAATCTCAGACCCACATCGCAGATGAGCGTTCACCGAAATATATTTTTTCAGAGCTCAAAACGTTTATTGACATATAATAGACTGGCGGTACATGACCAGTCAGGTGCAACGTTTTTAAAATGCATGCCAATCATATATATGAATGAAATTACCATGAATATGCCAGAAATGCAAATTTTAGGCAGTCATCGCATGCACAAGGGGTGCAAATCGGTTTTTTTTGTGTCTTTTTTTTGGGTTTTATTTTTTTATTTTTTTTAATGGATGCCAATAGTGCCAAACGAAAAGCCTTCAAAAAAAATCCAAAATCAAAATCATCCAAAATCAAGAACACCAAAAAATTTTACGATTTAATGTGCACATTAACAGTTGTTTTGAGCGCGGCAACTGCATGCCAATGAATTTCTGCTGGATTTTTTTTCACGGCTTTTCGTTTGGCACTATTGGCATCCATTAAAAAAAATAAAAAAATAAAACCCAAAAAAAAGACACAAAAAAAACCGATTTGCACCCCCTTGTGCACGCGACGACTGCCTAAAATTTGCATTTCTGGCATATTCATGGTAATTTCATTAATATATATGATTGGCATGCATTTTAAAAACGTTGCACCTGACTGGTCATGTACCGCCAGTCTATAACCTGAATTTTGAAATATTCAATAGCACAAAATACTCCGCGAATGAGGGGATCTAATTTTATAATTGTTTTCTAAATCTAAATATTACTATTACCGGTAGTTCTACGACAATGGCTCGAATCAGGATTTGCAGCGCATCTCGGTTGCCTGTAAGATTCACAGTCTCAACATAGCTCTTTCCCATCTGCTTCGTGGAATCAGCCCAAAGTTTTGAGAGACTTTATCGCCGCATACTATTTGATTTTTTTGGAATCATTAACTGTTTTATATTATCCTATTTACAGTTAAGGTGGATAAACAATGATGCAATTAGCTGTCCAAGGAATTAGTAAAAACGTTTCCAAACTCACATATCGAAAGCATTAATACGCTGTTTGCCTATCCCCCTAACGGCCCATTTCAGAAGAAAGACGAAGAAGTGCGTTAGCAAATCTGCTCCTTGTGAGTTTCGTGGTTCTTTTATGACGGTACATCATCCTCATGTTGCTGATTTTGGTGTCTGTATTCCACGTCGAATATAATAATCGAAGTGACCAGTACCATTAACAAACATGTCAAAGTATCCATCCTGTCTAATACCTCAAACTCACTAATGTTTAACGCATTTAGAGTTCCACTAAAACAAGTTAAGTTCTAGTGTACTTGGGAAATTATAAATCTGTGGTCACTAAACATTTCCCATCAAATAGTTTCATATCTTATACCATCCCTGCTAAATTTTTGCTAGATTGCCAAATAATTTAAGATTGACATATATCCAATGATGCAAAGCCGAGAATTTCTTAAACAAAATAACAAAGATTAGAGATAAGTAAAGGTCGAAGGCCAAGATTGCGAAATGTCTTTGAAGCAAAATTTTATAGATGCGGTTGATTCATAAAGTAAACAATATATACTCTTAGATGTTATATGTGACTCTGTATTCAATATGTGATTGCGAGTATTCCGTAGATATTTGCCAAATATTTAAAAAAATATGTTATTTTGTTTCAGAATTGTAACTGTATTAATTGTTTAATGTTGAACGAAATTTTAGTTTGCGGAATTTGTCTATTATATTTTAATTGAACATTTTAGTTTTCAGGTACTTTTTTTTCAGTGGTATTAAGAAAACATTTTTAGACATTTTTTAAGTATTTTTTTTTTTAGACTTTTGATGCTGAATAAACTTTATTTTCGAATAACATTTTGATGAATAAAATTATTCACCGTTTAAGGTATTGGTAGCTCAGTGGTTAGTGCATGTAGCTTGCAAACTGGGATACCTCGCAACGCGGGTCCGAACCCTGCTTATACTACAAAATAATTTTAAATAAAATTGTTCCCAAGAAATGGTTCAAACTTCTCTATAAACTGTAGGACCTCATTTCTCTTTATCTAACACAAAATCCTGAATTTTCAAGCAGTTACCCAACAGGGCAATTTTAACCCGAAATTGGGTCGCACATTGCCTGCTCCTGCTGGTCAGAGCATTTCATTGCTTGCTCGAGCTAGGTTTCTCATGATGTCATTAAAAGCAATTTTATCACCCTTCATATTCATCATATCACGATATTTTCTAACAATTGTTTTTTTTTTGTAGATTTTAGTTTTACCATTAGATATTAAGATACACTATTTATTTCATTGATACCGTGAAAAGTTCAAAGTAAAATTTTACTTTGCATTGTTTTCTAATCGTTCTTTTACTAACTGAAATAAAAGAATCTTTAAATTTTTTTAGTGAATTCTAATAACCTTCTCTTATTTTATGTTTAAGAATAAAATTTATTAAGTTAAATTAAAGTGATTAAAGAAAGTCATGTTTTAATACTAAACATAAATATATTATTATCTATTAATGTCGTAACATTTTATGACAGTATCATTTTTATAGAAAATTGCAGAACTTCTGACTGTATCCACTTCTGGCAAGGGGTAGCAGATTCAACAGGACAAATAAAAAATTGTTGTACACGGTGATCAGACCGGCACGACAATGAAAAAACTTTGAGTTCTCGACCATAAATTTATGCGCCTCATCTCTGCACCTCCCTCAGAGTTTTACATGATTGTTGCCACGACATGACCTCTCTAGCGGCCTACGTCCAAGAAATTTCTGAAAAATTCTACGAATTCAAACTGGGCGATAATCTGCTAACCCGCAACATAACCCGAATCAGACATGCATAATGCAATTCTTTTCGGTATCCGACCGCCTACCATACCAAGCGTTGCCTATTTTCCGGGAACCTCTCTAGCCATACTTCCATAAGAAAACTTCTTATTTTCCCACCTTTAATATTCACTAAAACCTACAACCAAGCTTCTCTATTCCCCTTTTACATTCTATTTGTTTTTATCCTTTTTTGTTCTTTTGTCCTTTGTTGTTTCTAAATTCTATCTCAACCAACAAATTCCCAAAAACAGCAATATTTCATACCACATCTGTTAAACGACAGTTTTCTGGCGGCAGGTAGACCACCAGGGTGGAATTGCTTCGAACGGGTTTTTTTCGTTTCTGTTTTCCCGTGACAGCAACCAAAATTTAAAAAAGTGCTCTTACCCAGCGACTGAGAGTTTTACAGTGTTTTTTCTATCAATTAGTTTTAGGTCCTTGTGGACATATTTGTAATTCCTAATTTAGCTTTTAAGTCTGCCCACAGCAGACAAGAGCGCTAACATAAAGTATATAATTATCGTTTCAGCCGAACCGGACTCGCCCCGCCCAACCACGCATTCACCACGAGCGTCGTGGTAATGTGGTTGGCTCCGGACCGGGTTCCGACTACGCGCATTATTGTACCTTGAAATTTTAATAAATCGTTATTGATTGATTGATTGACATATTTTCTGTGCCGACCATATTAAACACAATTTCTACGAATGCTGTAAACATACGCTTAAACTAATTTGCCAATAAAATGTTAGTCTACTATCAAAAGTAAATACGAAAAGTCTGTTATTTACTTCACCCGTTATATTTCTAATCCAAGTAACGAATGTGTGTGTTCATAAAGTATAATGTTAGCTAACACTGCCGATTTTTATGAATATAAATTTATTGCAATGGCTCCAGGACGTTATAAAACATATTAATGATACCGATTAATGGGAATATATCGATACTTTTTCATCCTTCACACTTGGTTAAATATTACAAAATTTTCACATTATTTAATGAAATTACATTCCATTTAAATAGAAAATTATAGATATGTGCTATTTTACTTCCTTGGAATCATAAAACAATTAGAAAAACACTAATAAGGAAATAATGTTATTTTTTAGGATAATAGGCTTAACAAAAGGTTAATGTCCACAAGTTAGATGAACTTAGGTATTGTTTTGAATATTATTTAATTCATTTCAAATAGGATAAAATAATATGTAAAAAAATGTATGGTTACATGTGAATATATCTTAGATAATTCTATAATAAGGAATTTCCTCACTTTCAATTTTAATGCACGAGAAAGCTAAGGTTTTCTCATTCAAATACCAAATTGAAATTTTGTGGACTCTTGCTTGCTTTATCTATTTACCCCCGTTTATCTCCGAATCCTTTAACAGAATAATATCAAAATATAATTTAGTTCCAGATCTAGTTGTAATAATTGGTGTATCAAACAAGTCAATATCAAAAACGATTCCAGAGTAATCGTGCGCACAAAAGTAGTTCAAAATATTTAATTTTTTTGCCGTTACTATACTTCTATTCCACTACGTGGATGTGAAAATAATTACCTATGCAATAAAAAGTAATTTACCTACTTTTCGACAAAAACTCAACAGAATTAATAACTAAAATATGAGTACCTCAAGGTAGCCTCCTAGGAGCTCTTCTATTTTTGACGTTAGCTTGTTTTTAAATATTTTTCACTGCTAATCTAAGCTCACTATTAAAGTATTTTTTCTCAGCTAAATATGAACCAGAAGAAAACTTTTTACATGCAATTTCACCATCAGATTCAAATAATGCTAGTAGTAATTGAATAAAAATAAATGGTAAATTTATGTTAGTTAAAATCCCCAAACTCCCAGGTTTATATTTAGATTTATTATTAAACTGAAAAGACCACGTATCCTATACGTACCGTATACTTATAATAATGTGCATTGAAGCAAAACAGTTTTATCTTACAAAAAAAGGCAAAAAGATGCATGTTAATTAAAATTTATAGAAACCTGTAAATCTAACCTCATAAAAAAAGAATGTTCGCTTTTCCATGTTTATTCATTCTAGAAGTTTGTGAAAAGTACTGTTGGCACCTATAATTTTTAAAACACTTACCATGAATTTAATATAATTTTATTATAACCATAATCAAATTCATTTTGTAAGTTGCCAAATACAATTAAAGAGCGTAGTAGGTATTTAAAGAAAAATTCGAATTGCCAACAAATATGTTGTTAACAAATGTCACTTACTCTGCTCATAAATTAATGACGTACAACTTAAGTTAAAAAATATAATCTGTTTCATAATCCTGTAAGCAGGGAATAAAATAATTTTTAGTTGTTCCTTTTCAACACTTGAAGATTCCGTCAATTTTAAAAATTTTAATACATTTAAATAAAATATAGATCAGATTCAGATCTGTGAATACTCACATCTTCTTGATATATGCAAAAATATTTATTTTTCAAAATGATCACAAATAACCGAGAAAATAAATTTTGAATATTGTAAACAAATATCAAGTACACTTATGATGTGATGATCTTTCCGCATCTAACCGTAACCTTGAACTATAGTGTAATCTCGCTGCCGCGCTGGTGTCAAATCGCAAAAAGAAATCCAACAAGTAGAGTGGCAGCAATAGCGTAGTGTTTAACCTTTAAATCAAGACAAAAGGAAATACTATATATATATATCTCATAACCCAATAGCTTCTAAATGCATTTTAATTATCTCCGGATAATGCTAGCTTGACTGGCGAAACGCTCGTCAATATATCATTTTCGTTTTTTGTAGAATCCTCTCAAAAGCTACAAAAAAGCAGATGGATGGATATTTTGAAAGTGAATCGGAAATACGACAAAATTATATAAGCTTTTTTCCCCTGTAAGTGACATTTACGATTTTAGAACCTAAGTAGCACAAACGTGTTTATAAAGGTTTAATACATTGATATATAACGATTTGTAATATAATTGTATTAATTTTAAAAGAATTTTGTAAACACTTATATAACACCTATAAATACGGACAAGGCCCGGGTTTGTAAAATAATATTATTTATTAAAAGTTATATAAAAATCACTGACAAATAATTTTGAAACGGTTTTGAGTATTTTATATCAGATTTATAAAAGTTTTATAAGTTACAGGATATATGTATATAATAATTATGTGTTATGTAAGACTACATTAAAACAGTTTTATAAACATTATTTTACAATTTTATTACTGAATAAGCAAGACTTTTAAAACTGTTTTATTAATTAGTTTTAAGAACCCAAGGAACAATTTTAGTTTCTTAAATGTATACAAGGGTGCTATAAAACTATTTATAAAATGCCTTGAAAAATCTATTTTGCTGTAACAATATCCTTAATACCATCATAAAGCGACTTGTAGACTAAAAGGGCCCACCCTTATGAAAGTTGTTAAGGCCTTTTTAAATTCCATCATAAAACTCCTTAGTGAGGCATAGTGCTGCTCTTGAAAACCTTATTCGGGCCGTTTTAAAACCTTTCTTAAAACCTATTTTAAAGCTGTCAGAAGCTTTTCTATTAGCTTCCTGCATTTCTAGAAAACACCTAGAAGGCTACCTTAAAACTGGTTTTTAAAACCATATTAGAACTGAGAAGCTATAAGGATGTCCACGAAGGAATCCAAATAATTTTATTATTGCATTTATTTGTTCTAAACTGATTTAAGCAAACACACCATCAGACTTATTGAAGATAAAATGGAATTTGAAATGTATAAAGCGTAGAGCACTATAACCTCTCTAAGGCCGATTTAAAAGGTAATAAAAAGCCATCAGGTATGACAAAAAATTAAAACCAACGGCAGTTTATCGTTAAAACTACATAAGAAAGGCCCAAAAAACAAGAGCCCCTCAGAAATAATAATGATTTTAACATCCATACAAAATTTGCATAGACACACGTAATCAGCAAATTTAAAAAAGTGGGCTGCTTCTCGGTTCCCACGGTAATTTTCAGTCGTTTCTTGTAATTCTACCTGAATTTGCTAACGAAAAAGTGATAATTATCGATAATTATAATTGTGAGATTGACCTTGAATATTTTTATATAACAAGAAAAACATGGCCGGCCAACTAAAAACCTAATTGTCATTTTACAGTCCTCTTCAGTGTTGCCGGGTCTAGTGAAATTTCACTAGATCTGGTGATTTTTTTTAAATCTAGAGATTTAGTGAAAACTTTCATGAAAATGCCCATTTTTAATGATTTTCGAATCATCCAATTTATTGCCCTCTACTGGTAAGTAGACAAACATTCAATTCGAGTTGCGATCCATTTAATACAAAACTGTTGGCGTTAATCGCTACCACGGTCAGTAAACTCTACGGTTACCTCGATCAGCAGCTCTTAGCCGAGAGAGTCGCGCGGAGCGGGGAATCGAATGAAAGAGACAGACATATCTGATTCCCGTGCAAAAGACACAGACAAAGATGCCTGTAGTGTCTACAGCTGACGTAAGCTGTAGACCCTAACAGAATATCTTTCATTCGATTCCCCGCTCCGCGCGTCTCTCTCGTCTAAAAGCTGCTAATTGAGGTAACCGTATAGTTTATTGACCGTGAATCGCTACAATCGAATAGTCTCGTCTCTAGCGTCTCGTAGACAAACAGTACTTTCTAGTTACCAACCATTTAATACAATACAGAGTACGAAGTCTGGCAACGAAATAATCAGATAGAGGACGCTCAAAGCTATGCGCTCAAGAAAATTATGTGTTCTACAGACACTGCAACTTTTGAAAATTAAAGATGAGAGCTTTAATTTCAAATCTGGTGAAATTTTAGTAAGATTTAGTAACTTTTTAAAGCGTCGTCTGATAACTTTTAAAATTTTGATCTGGAAACACTGGTCCTCTCATTAAACTATATATTCTAATAATGGTAATGACCTAGAACATTCACTCTAAATGAATGTCTTTTAGTCTTTTTGTATACTATCACAAATAATCCCTTCCTTACAAAAATGCAAATGCACTTGGCGAAGATCACATGGACTTGATAAAAGCTGTAATAAAACGTTTGGGACGTTGACATTTGATACAAAAAACTTAAAACTGAACCTCAAAATAATTTGTGTGTGTGTTTTAACAATCCTTTTAAAATGGCCACTCTTTTTTATTTTCTTCCACCTTTCCAAAAAATATTTAATTACACATCAGTAAGTCGTGAAATGCTTTCAATTAACACACACACATGCATCAACGACACTTCGGGCAGACATATTGTTTATTATTTTTATAATAAATGTTTTATTGAGGTTTTGGAAAGTGTTTTATGGAATTAAAATTTGCCTTTTAGATTTATAGAGGCCTTTTTTTCTTCATAACGGTTTCATCACAACATTTATCAAGGATGTTTTAAGAGTCTAGTTTTGTAATGGCCTTTAATAAGTACTAATAGGCATTGAAAATGTCTAGTTTTAAAAAGGATTTAAAATGCATTTATTGCAAATATGTTAAAACCATAAAGAATAATTTAAAGCTTCTTTAAATCTAAATGGAATTTAAGACGTTCATAAAACTAATTAACTTTATGGAGAGTTTTATGTAGGTTATGATAAATCCATTACAAATACATATTATCCTAGAAGCAAATTAGGTTAATAATTAGGTCTTACAGAATGCTTTAAAACTTACTATTAAGAGCAAGTATACTTGAAGCCTAAAGGCCTTAACTACAACATCAATAAAGCACATGACTATTTCCTAACCCTGACAAACCTTTCTTAAAACCTTCTCAACTCCAAATGACTTTTAAATTGTTCCTTGGGAACAATATAATAAAATAGATTTATATCCTGCAGCGAATTTGTGTATATCATGAGTATTATATGAAAAATCAGGGACTTCAAAAGCTCTAATAAATCGGATATAGTCCGATAGTCATATTCTTGGGAAGTATGTCGCTCAAATGCAATATACTATTTCTATTCATATTTGGGAAGAGCATAATAATGAACGACAACAACAGTTAGGTAGGTTTGTATAGGTATTTTTTCTTAAAAGCAATGTCATTGTTTAGTTAGTATTCCGCGAATCGTATTCATATGATGAATTTAATGGTATCCCCGTTCACTTCCTGGAGATGAATCAAGTGTTAGTCTACTACGGTTGTATGAAAGTGGATGTTATGACAGACTGGCCCACGCCATAAAGGTGTGAAACAGCAAACATTAGATCTGCCGTCTGGTCTATTGCAGAAACGAAGTAGGCGTCGAAAAAACAACTGAAGAAAGTTACAACAATGCAAGAATTATGAAATTATGAAACTAACTTCAATAGGATTTATCATTTTTATTGGCATGCTCCAGTCAGCCCACTTAGATGCGGATTATTACGTGGGTTGATCAGTTTGCAAAATTTTTCTACATTTAAAGTTTGTAATCGTTTCTGATTAATTATTGCATGGGAAAATCAGTCAAGCATAAAGGAAATGTACATGTTTTCAATTATAATAAAAGTTATATTTATATTTCAGTTAAGCCTTATTTACTATAAAATGCCAAGTGAAATGTGGGAGTTACTCGTGTGATGTGTAATTGAAGTCTCCTACGTATAAATTAGAATTAGGCCGCGTGAATGGTTTTGCTTCAGTAATAATGAGACTTTTTTAAACAAAAGGTGAAATTAATTAGTATAATCGTCCATAACGCTGTATTCAGAGGTAATCTAGATAGCTTTAGAGAGTACATACATAATAATTTATGCTCTTATAAAGACGTTAAGTTTGTTTGTATATGGGAAGTTATTTCCGAAATTACTGGAGTGATTTTAATGAAACCTTCACTACTAAATAATTTGAAATTTCGAGATTATGAGAGATTATAGATCTTCACGCTACATCGACAAGGGATATTGGCTAGGAGTGTTTAACTGGTATAAATAACGAAACAAGGGGCCGTTCGCATGTTCGCTTTTTCGTTTGACTCATCTAGATAATTAAAATCTAACATAATTCAAAGTTTAATCATGGGATGATATATCGGGGTTGAAAGACATTTCTTTCCGGACCACATTTTCCGGTCTCTGTATGATAGGCTATTGTCACAGGAATCTATACTGATTGATTGATTTATCAGCGTGCGGTAGGCATTGCTGCCACAGCGAGCGCCACATGACGCATGGTAACGGAATTCGGAATAGGAAATGTGGGTATTTGTGAGATGTGTTGCAGAATTGTGTCGTTAAGGAACTTTTAAGCTCCTTTTTTTCTGTTTTTTTTTACTTGTATTTTTACTTTTAAACTTCTTCTCCTTCCGTTTTCTTTATGGTATACATTCTTCCTTGTCGTTCTTTCCCAGTATGTTTCCTAGATTGTTCATGATCCTTCCCTGGACATGTCTCCAGTACTTTATTGTGTATATTTTTATCCATTCCGTAATTGCCTTCCCTCTGAATATCACAAAATCATGCCCCAACCACTTAGGGAATAAAGGTTGAAGTAAGGGACATAAAAAGATTATGTACCTTTGCCCAGAAAAGAAAATCAGCTTCCTAACGAGCTAAAAACTGCAAATTTGGCATACATATAGAAATGCTTTCAAATTTTTTTTACCGTGGAAAGAGATAAGAGAAAAACATTTCTTTAACGCTAAATTTGACATATCATACGTAAATAATGCTTCCAAAATATAGAAAAAATATAAAAACCCCTACAATTTAATATCATATAGAGTTTTGAAAACATTCCTCACGGGTAACGGCAAGTTATTTAGTCTAGTAGGAATATAATGTCAAATTACATTTCCTATGCGATTGGCGCAAAGCGCACCATCGTCAATATTAGATCATTGAATATTTTGAATCTATTTAATGTAATTTCCGTATTAGACATTTTATCAGCAAATGTGCATGCATTTTTTAAATTTAAAGGTCCAATGCAAAAGGACAAGATAGCGCTTGTAACGTTTAATATTTATAAATTGTTTAATTTAATCACAAAATAGAAGCTTTATCTTATTTCCTTCTATCTGTTTATTTCTCTTACTTGTTGAATATTAGATACAATCATTCCATGCTTTGTTGAATGCATTTTAGCACTTATATGTGTACTAATGACATCGGAAATGTAATTCGGCATTGTTTTTTTTTATTCCTACACCAATAGCACATTATGTAGCTCTGTTGTAGGAAATGGGAATCCGAATCCAGGCAATGCTGGATTATTTAATTAATATTGCTAAAATCATTTTATTATTGAAATAGTATTAGTCTAGGAAATAGCGTGCAAATTCGACGACGAGTGGTTACCGTCTGCCAGTCGGTAATCGAAGAGACCATATAAATACAAATTTTTTTTCTCTCTGGAACTTTTTGGTATGGTGGGGGGCTAGGAAGGGGGGGCATTTATTTTTAAATCGAATGATTATCGATATCTGTCCGCATAGGTAGTTAGTATATGCACTTTACAAAAAAATTTTTAGTTTAGTTTAACTATCTATGCGGACAGATATCGATAATCATTCGATTTAAAAATAAATGCCCCCCCCCTCCCTACCCCCCACCATACCAAAAAGTTCCAGAGAGAAAAATTTTTTGTATTTATATGGTCTCTTCGATTACCGACTGGCAGACGGTAACCACTCGTCGTCGAATTTGCACGCTATTTCCTATACTATATGAGATTATCATGCAATTTAGAATTTGGTTGCGTTGCGACTCGACGACGCCAACTGAAACAAACCCAAAATTTGCTGTTCAACTGTCTACAGCCGAATAACCGATTTTCAAATTTTAACATTAAACGCTTTTATTTATGCAAAATTCGTAAATAAATAAACCCACAGATTTTTATCTTAGAGCTCTCTTTGTGAGTATTGAATAAGTTGAGATTTTTGACGCCAAAGGAGATCTTACATAATGAATTCAGAGAAATCTATTTTTGGAACGCCATAAACAGCTTAACAAATTCCTGGTGTGAGCTATTTTATGATACTTTTTTCACTTACCAGAACTACTTAATCTTTTACATAATCTTGTCACTAAGTTAATCTTAAAATTAATTCATAAATAAACATAAACATAAACACACCACAGATAGTAGACAACCACCAAATCCATAGCCAAGGCTGTGCGGTAGGGGGTTACACATTTGGAAAAACGCAGACATTCATCCACACCCACCGGTGTTGTCAATACCGGGGCTGGGGGTCGAACCCAGAGCGCGGTAGGCAATCGATCAGCATATTCGCCACTCAATACGCCTTAACCGATTGAGCTACCGCGCCGGTATATATAGCGTACCTACAACAGAAATGTGCACAATCCGCAAATTAAAAAAACTCCAAACTCTCATGCATATTTTATTTGAGTGCATTCCTTTGAAAAATTTACTGCCTTTTATTATAAGATGATAAGGACTTCTATGATTGTCAGGTATAAAGAATTTCAAATATGCAATAATTTTTATGTTACTTAATGTTACTTAATGTTCGTTCGCTTATTGCTCGAAAATACGCATAAAACTTTATTTGTTGCAAATTTTATATCGAATTTTATCAAAAAATGCGAAAACCGCGATGAGTGCTAGGAGTGTTTTTTTCAGGTGAAGCGATCCTCTGAGCAATCTTATATTTCTTAAAAATCGCGCCCTTGTGTGTATAGTGCCGAAAGAGCAAAGCATAATTCATTTTTTCTATTTACCGATTTTAGATCTAATATTACTGGACTATGTATCCTTTACGCCAATATCACTCGTACGCTAATGTTATTAAAAATGTGCTTAAGAGACACAGTTACCAAATACCCTGAGAAGAACCACACGCGGAATATCGTATAGACAACTTTTTTGAAAATTGCTGTAGCATAATACAACTGACCCATAAAAACTTACAGTATTTTTGCTCGGTTGACTAATCAGCACTATTGTCAAAAATTGTATTTTTCTGAATTCATTCTTTACTTGAATTGGTCTGATTCCCTGGAATATTGTTTGCCAATCAATAGATTCAGTTATATATGTATGAATCATCATGAATAAAGATAAACATAATAAACTTGGTGTTAATTATTATGTACCGTTATAAATGTCTCTAGATTATCTTCATTGACGTACCAGAATATTAATGACAATATATGTGACGTCGGAATTTCGCCTTGATTCAATTCAGCAAACACGTGTTTATATTCCTGAGTAAGTTGAAGAAAAATGAATATTATATTCTCACCTTTGAGAGGTTCGCCTATTATCTTATATATTTATTTATATTATTTTATTATATGGAATTCAGCTATTGTGAAAAATATATATTTATTTTAAAAGTTATGTCCAATAGAAAATAAAATTCTATACTTAACTATACAGGATATCCCAACAAAAGCGTATAGTACTCATAGTCCAGTTCATTTAGACGAATAAGATGCGTTATTATGAAAATGCTGAGATTTTGCATGAAACATTTTGTTTCATGCAACTCTAAATATGACCAATTTCAAAAATTTCCATATGAAAATTTTTTAAAAACTTAAAATAATTAATATTTAAAAAAAATAGTTTGAAACTGTTATAAGTTAAACAGTCCAAGTGATTAAAAGAGGTCGCTGATTATGAATTTGACAACACAATTTCAAAACTTAATTGGCGGATTCAAAATAACAAAGATGAGGTAAGCAGCAGAAAGGACACAATCGAAAACTTTGCGTTGATGTCTCCAAATAATCGATAGGGGACCGTACGCCCAGTAATGTTGTGAGTAGTGACATGCAAGAAAGGGAAGCCAATTTGCCAAATATCTACATCATTTATGGAAAGTGCATGTAGTAATATGGAGTACATAAGGCTGGAAAAATAAAAATACTGCACTCGCAGTTCACGAATTAATAGACACAATTATTAATACCACATTAGATGAAGGAAAAAAAGGTCTTGCTGTGTCTTTAGATTTGGCCAAGGCTTTTAACACTGTGTTCCTTCCAATTTAAAAAAAAAGCTAAAGCCGTTTACGGGGTCAAAAATAAAGGTTCTAATTAGCTACTTGGAGAACAGAAAACAGTATACCAAAATAAATGATAGTATTAGTACTAGTACTAGTAGTAGTTGTATTAGCACTTCTTCAAAAAATAGATTATTGCAAAGCGGCTGGGAAGATGTCATATCTAAAAAGAAGAAAACTCAAATGATACAATTAAAGTAACCGAGAATTGCTGTAAAGTTTTTAATTTAAATTATGTTGGACAAACTCAACGTGCAATTCTAACTAGATTTAAGGAAAAATTAATAAACGTAGTGTGGCTCAACCTGCCTTTTGCAACAATCATAGAGTAGACATCGATAACTTAAAGTTAATTGGAAATGTAAAAGTAATATACGGAAGGATGTTTTTGGTAAGTTAAAAATTAAAAATGTAAAGGAGGGAAAAGTCATCCCAAATATTTTTCTCTATTAGTTAGTTTATCGAACCGTCACACAGTTTAAGTAGTAATGCGCTGGTAGTAATTCTGATTGATTTTGGTTTTGGGCAAAACAACAGTTTCGTAGAAAATAAGGTATAATTTCATATTAGTTTATTTTTAATTTCCTCCAGGTGATGCCTACTTGGCTGTTTGAAAGATGGCAGAGGAGGTGATACACTGCAGATGAGGGAAAGTGGACGAGACGCCTCCCACACAGCACAGGATGACCACGGGACATCCTAAACTAATCCCATATATCCGATAAATGGATTATGCATTAGGGATGCCGATAGGAAGTTCACTGGTTATCCTTCGGTCTAATAACAACCAGAATAGGGATATCCACTGGATAACCTATGCGGATATCTATAGAATAACCAAGGGCTATCCCAAGGGCCATCCATAGGTTAACCTGTTAGGCTAATGTAGGTTCCAAATACATGATAATTCATAATTCACGTAAGGTACAAATAAGAAAATTTTTATTTAGTTTTTATTTACATTATATTTTCATCGTGAAATATATTTAGTTGATGTCCTATATTTTACATAGGATATCATCAACCCCAATATTTATATATTGGCTATAGCTTGTTCTTAGCGCTAGTTTCAATAAGTCATGGTAGATGGCTCTCCTTGCAATTTGCAAATTACTTCTGTTGCGATACTCACCTAGTCCTAGTCAGCAGTGTTTACTGCCAAAAAGTCAGAAACTAAAGTGTAGTCTATCCACTACACAAGAAAATGCACATATTGCAAATGCATATTTTATTATTTATTATTTTTTTTGCAATATGAGATTTATTTATTAGCCAAGGGAGGGTGAGTGAGTATACCCAGAATTTCAAATTGTCAAGAGCAATTACAATATTTTAGAAAGAGAGATACCTATGGATAACCGGATGCAACTTTTGTGGATGTCTAGGTTGTCCAGATTTTAACCTAAATTGGTCCCTTTTTCTTCCCATGGGGATAACTATGGGCTATCCCATTGTGGATGTCTGTAGGTTGTCCAGATTTTAACCCAGATTGATCCCTCTTTCTTCCTATGAACGACCATGGGCTATCCCATTGAAGACATCCATGGGCAAACCCAATTTGCACCAAAAGGATATCCACAGGAGGTCCGAAATCGGGATTAACCCAGTTTAGGACGTCCCGCTTATCCTCCAAGTATGGCCATTGGTTGTCCTAAGGCTATCGAGTGCTGTCTGGGCTCATCCCGAACATCAAAGCGTGGATGGAACGGAGGCATGGTGAGGTAGGCTATTACCTCACCCAAGCCCTGAGCGGACAGTATATTGTGTCGATGACGTGGAGTACACTGTGTTCTCATGCAACAGATGGAGGGTAGAGAGACGCAACGGTGGGGCATCGTTATTGTCTCCAGAAGATATAGTAGAGCGGATGCTAGGAACGGAGGAAAACTGGAGAAGGGTGGAGGAGGGAATAATCAGCATTATCAAAAAGAAGGAAGAGGAGGAAAATGAGATGGGTTTGAACCCATGGAGAAATACCAATTAACACCGACAAACTCAAATGACCTGTGGGTCCGATGAAAAGCGAAAGCAGTCCCAAGCCAACAGGAAACACTGAAAAGAGGGAGGGGTTTTAGCTGGTTGGAGTCCGCGATAGACTCTAAGCGACGGGTGTCCATGATGATTTCCCCTCCCACAAAAAAAAGGTGATGCCTACTTGATTCACGAAAGTGGTTCGAACAAAGTCATATCAAATACTCCAGCATGAACATAAGACTAACTTGACTCAGGTTAACAACTTGGCTTACTGGCTCATTATTTCTAACTTCACTATTGTTTTTATGCAATCAATGTAGACTCCTTCAAAGTCCCTATGTTCAAAGATTAAACGATACCGGAGGTTTATCACCTATGTACTTTATACTTTAACTGTAAAAGCTAACCAATCATCGACAGTTAGTTTCAACATATAGTAATTGAATTTTCATGAGGCAAATTAGATTTTATTATAAAGATTTAGAAGTACCTTGATTAACAATTCCGACTTAATAAATCCCAATCGGTTAAAAAGTAAATGGCGGCAATTATTCAAAGTTTAATACCACTTAAAGCAATTTGCATATAATAAACGATTCCAACAAATAAGAACATATAAGAATGAAAATAATTAAACCGAGCGAGAGAAGAATATTTCATTATATATTTTGTAATTTACAGTCATAATCTTGATTACAATTACAAAATATGACCAACATTTACTACGTCCTCCTACATGCCATTTTCAGGAAATAATAACAACAATACTGCCAACTTAAGACAATATAAATTACTACTTTCAGTGAGTAATATACTAGAAATGTCTAATTTATCTCAGCCAATTATCGACGCGGTCGGATTATACTATTTATTGTTCTTTTCCATATGAAACCGCTCATACACACATGCTATTATTGGCCAGGGGGAAGTTGGGCAACTATATGAATTTTATAGATTAATGGTCCTAAACAAATAAACAAGGGTCTTTCATTTATAGTTTTAATGAAGGATTTATAAATAGTAGGTTATTAAGAATATTATTGTTTTTATTTATGTTTTACCGACTAGTTTTTTTTACAGTACCAACGTGCAAAAATGATCGCTATAATTTTTTGTGCCGCTGCAGCGGCAAATACTGCGGTAATTTTTTGACGTTCTGTTTCGTGAAATAGTTCCGGCAAATAGGGCAACTCGTGCTTTTAAATTTCATCTATAAATATATTTTCTAGCTTATTACTAATTGTTAACGTAAATTGTAGTATTGTATTATAAACGTAGCAGTATAATAATATAAAAATAACCTAAAAACACCACATAAGTTGACAATTTCAAAGCGAAGGCTGTGTGGAACCTTTATAGGCTCGGGACAAGTTATACACAACTTTCAATGGCTTATAATACCTAACGTAATTACAAAACAATTTCCACAACTAAAATGAAATACAAATGCCTACGAAGCAAGCAAATCAATTATTTCATGTTAAATACACGAATGTACTTACGTATAGCAATTCATCACAAAACAGGAAAATTAAAACTCTGGACTAAGTAGTACTATATATTATAATTCGTTGTACTTAAAGTTCACTCTGCTTAAATAAGTATACCTTAACTTAACTATTAAACTTCTTAAATTAAAAATAAGGATTGAATACATAAATATATATTAATAAACACTTTAATATAATAATTCTTCAAAAATTCTATGTTTACAAGTTAAGTTAAGCTAGCGTTACTAGATGGCGGTACCATTTCACGTCGACAACCTTAGAACGTAAAAGCGAGAGATTGGTAAAATGCAATATTGTCTGGCTTTACTAGTGTGATTGGTCGAAGTGTACCAGAGGACTCTTTGTTGGGAATACCAGTCTATGAGTTGCAATACCATGGTTTAACATATCTTGATTGTCATTGCCATTACATCATTTATACCTACTTTGTTTTTTATTAGATCAGTCATTTTGGAAATGTATTTTTATGTGACGTAAATGATGAAATTAAAAATGAAGATCAATAAACTCTAAAAAGTGACAAAAAAACATCTGAAGGCAATTAATTAAAAAACATAATATGAAGATATACTTAATGAATTATTTATTCGTGAAATATTCTCCCCAAATACCACTCGTGTTTTTAAATTTTATCTATAAATTTTTTCTCAAGCTAAGTTGCCAAAAGTTAATATAACTCGTGCAAATTGGCAGTTTATTATCAAAGCCAATTTGCACTCAACTTTATTTTCGAGAGGGGCATATTTTTCAACGTAACTTATTTACAAATTGCTTTATCTCTTCCCACTGTAACCACAACTCCTAAAATTCTGTCGATTCGTTTTCATGATATTCAAAGTTTGAGTTGCAACAGATCTTTATTTATTCAAGTAAAAGAGTTCACATAGTGTAATTGTTAAATGTTAGAAGAAGCTTTATCAGCCAATTAGATATTCAAACTGTGTACCACCAGTTTCACTACAGTAATACAAGTTTTGTTCAAAACTTATATTTTGAAGCATTTGTGAGGTTATGTGATGGTACATTTCACATGACGCGCAACTCTTACAGAAGTTCAAGTTGCGTTGAACTGATTCTGCTCTACAAATAGCCCCAAACACATCGAGCTGAGTTGAATCTGTAGATCTACTCGTCCATTCTATAGCACCTCGTCGTCCATTCTCTAAGAAACATCCTGCCCAAAAACTACCTAACAGACTGCATAATGTGGAGAGGCTCTGTCTGGTTGAAATATCAAACGGTCTTCCTGGTAATAATGATCATCGTTTTCAATAATATCAACAGGAAATTAATGGACAAGACCTACCAGTACTTCCAAATAAGTTGCACCTGTCAGATTACCATTAAGAAAAATGGACATAACTTGACTGGCAAAAATACCAGCCCAGACATTAAATTTTTGGGGAGTTTAAGTGTCGACTTCGTAGAGGACTCCTGGATTAGCATCCGACCAATAGCAACAGTTATGACAATTTACAGAAAAACATACACTAGTCAGAAAAACAGATTTAAATAAGAAAAATTCTATCACCAGCTATTCGTGCATTCTTCCTCCTCCCAAATAATGTTGAATCCATATCTGCTACATTAAGATTCTTTGCAGATAACCATAAAAAGGACTCGCTTAACATTTTCAACTAAACATTCAGTAGTAGGTAGAAGCGAAGAGAAAGAAGGAACCCGTAACTGTGCTTGTTGAATTTCTGTCTTATTAGCAAGATTTTCTACGCCGCACAGTGTGGCAAAATGGTCAAAAATCGCTCGGAGAGTCAACTATTGAGCTATTAACGTTTTTTTTTTAATACTTGCAAAGTAGTCTGGAATAGTGAGTTCCTGCCGCTTTGACAGATAAAAATTTATTTTTAATTGAAGAAATTGTTTTTTTGATGGCACCTATCTCAAACACCTATGAACCCACTACGATGTAATCTTGTACAAAGGGGTTTATAAAGATAAGGCGATGTTAAGAATATCTTACTAATTTTTTCTAAAAAAAAATCGCTAATACTTTCTTTTTGAAAATCGACCCACTTTTTATATGATTCTTTTACTCTAGAAAGATCTGTGCAATGGCCGTTATGATTTGAACTTGTATTTGCATCGAATACGATCGGTTCTTTCTTTATTAACTCTGCACCCAGAATACACGTGGTGACGGTAGGCAACGGGTTCACAACGGCTGATGAAGGGAGCATAAGCTGTCATCGCAGAGAAAAACCTTTTTACAGTCAGGGAGTCGGAAACCCAGTACCGGTTAGTTAGGGTGGAAAAACGGGCCCGCAGTCATCATCATCAAGCGACTGTAGCTCTACGGTAGTGAATAACTTGGCTACTGTAGAGTCTAATATTACAAGAATAACTCCAACGGTGAACTTGGGTGTACGCGTAGAAGCCTCAACATCGAATAACCTATGAAAAGGAAAAAAATAACTATTACCATATATCTGGCCGATATGAGGTACCTAAGAACCCGAGAAGCATAAATAACAAAATAAAAAATATCTACAAGGATTCCTCCCACCAAGATATGCTTGGGCAGATCAGCGGTTTAGTGTTTTTTGTTATATATTCTTTCAAATTTATCATGAATTAGTCGCATGTTCGATGACGTAAGGTTTCATACTGTCGTCTCTCGGACTAACAACTGTGATGCGTATAGTCGCGTGTATTCTTGGTATGCTAAGCCGGGCTTATATTTCTCATGTAACGGTCCATTTCTTTGACAGTTCTTAGTCTAGTCTAGGACAGTATCTAGCGATGAGAGTTTAAAGTTGGCTTATACTGGCCTTCCATCAGATTAGAGATTGCAGATTTCCGCGTACAAAAATAAAAGGAAAAGAGTAGTAGAATTTGAGAAAGTTTTCTAAATAATTTTTTAGCTGAGAATTCTCAAAGTTTTATTTTAGTGAGTTATTTTGCAATAAGTTTAGTGCTTATAACTGCTTGCCCAGAGGGTCCTCTACTGTAATTAACCGTAAAATGTTGTGTTCGTTTTATTGGGTGCCAAAATGTAAGTACCTACATTGACATCCTTTCAATGGCCTTCATTGACCACCACGTACATTTCTTGGAGCTGTTTACCTAGTGCAGCGTAAATTAAAGTGTATGCTTCGTGTTTGAATTAAGTTTCATAGAAAAGAATTAAAATGAACGAGTTTTTTAGTAAGAAGTGGAACTGTTGTTTTTTCTAATCTTTACCTGGTCAGTTAGACCAGTATTTAAATTTTGTTGAATTATTGTCTTAGCTATAAGATTTATTGCTTATTACATGTCTATATTACTATATTAATAGAATATTGTTACTAAGCCAAGTAAATATACGTAAATTAATTTAGTTTTGGTCGGCCGATCAATTCTTTTTGTTGATAACTTTTTGTTAATATTTTAGAAGTAACTTTAGTCAAGAGAGATGGCATTTTTCTGAGTTGTTTATCCGATCAACTACTTTCTTTTATTACTTTTTGGATAATATGTTAGAAGTAAATTTAGTCATGAAAGATGACTTTTTCTGTGTTGTTTCTTTACCTTATTTAACTACATTCCTGGATAACTTTTGGCTAGTGTTTATAAGTAACTTTAGTCAGGAAATATGATATTTTTGCTATGTTGTATATTTGTTTGACTGAAAACGATATCTATTATTTTCTCCTCCCCTGGGAAATGTTTCTTACTCTATCAATTTAATTTTTTTAATGTAATATATGGACTATTTTAAAATTTGGTAGTTTTATTTATAATTTCTGAACTAGCTAGATAATAGAAAATATGCTAGTTTGCTTGTTTTTGAATCGTTTGACTCATTAGGTAGTCTTTAGTTAATGACATTTTAATTGATTATATGTTTTACTAAATATTAAATTAAGAAAAATTCAACTCATCTTTCTTACTTGCACCTCCATTCTTTTACACTTCTCATTCTCACATTAAACAGAAGAGTTGCTCTCAATTTGAGAAATTTTTCATGTTAATCAAATGTAATAACCAAATAGGATATCGCAGTTTTGTATATGTAGAATATTATGAAACAGTGAGTATATTAGATCTAATGGTTTTGTTTTATAAGTCTTTTCCAATTGATATAAAACCAATTGTAACTTTCTTGATAATTGTGTGAAATATCACGGTTATGAGACGCATTGGAATCGTTAACTTCTTTTAATTCCGTTTAAGATTTCCGGAATTTCTGGCATGTCAGTTTATTGTTTCTTTGATTTTCTCTTTTATGATTATACAAACATGGTTACGAAACCTCTCGGAGAAATATTCAAAGCAAGTGTCGAGCATAATACCCTTCAGGGTACATTATTACTCGTATTAGGTAACACTGAAGTTAAAGGTCTTACACATTCTTTTATGAAAGCATTAGCAGCGTTGAAAATGTTTAAAACGCAGTTTATTTAAAAATATGTAAGTATATGTAGATGCAATCTGCAAAGCTGAATTTGGAAAAAACACTGAAACACTTAAGTTTGAATCGAATTTTACAACCTTAGAGTCCAATCAACGAAGGGGTGGTTGAGGATATGGAGGGGTGGAGAATCTTTCTTTTCAGGAATGTGTTGAGGTGGTTAGGAGGTAAACATACTAAAAGTCTCCGCCCCTAGCCCTACCGCTTTAGGGTGGGATGGAGGAGGAAAGTCTCTTTTTTCGGTTTTTCCCTTATAATTCGGAAAAGATGCATCATACGGAAAAAAGTATTCTCCGCAAAATTAAATATAATTAAATTCCCTACAAGAATGTTGTTAAGTATTCATTTTCTTCCTGTGTGTTATAATTTCCAAGATATTCGCCAGCAAAAATCGATAATATCCGAAAAACTATTTTTGGCTCACATTTTTCGTCAATTTTGCCCTTCTAATTCCTATGAAGATATGTTGGATAACGATTTATTAACAAGGTATAGAACGATGAGAGCAATTTTCTTAATAAAACAAAATTAAGAATTTTAGAATCCCTATTGAAATGGTAAAAATACGTTTCTCTTTTATAAAAATAGACTAGGAAATTCTATGAATATTATACTATGGTACTCCTGATAACTAAGATACAAGCTAGGACTAAACATTTTCATCGTCTCAGATTTTGCGTAGTTCACAGAATGTTAAAAATATATGACACTGCACGATTGGTTATTCAATACAATCATAATCATCGTCAACAAATTTTTTATAAAATCTGAAATATATAGCAATGCTGGTAACGGCTGACGGGTATAGACCAGAAGGTATTAGGAAAAGACTTTTTTAAGTATTCGACGTTTCGTAAAAATTTATTGACATCCTCAGGACTATTTAGGTGACTTTTCCATTGTCACATCAGATTTGAAAAATAAGGCAGAACACATTGATATTAACAAATACAACTCCTCAACGTATGAGTAATAGTAACCAATTATGTGAATAGGTTACTATATTTGTTAATATCAATGTGTTCTGTTTTATTTTTCAAATCTGATGTGACAATGGAAAACTCACCTAAATAGTCCTGAGAATGTCAATAAATTTTGACGAAACGTCGACTACTTCAAAAAATTCTTTTCCTAACACCTTCTGGTCTATACCCGTCAACCGTTACCAGCATTGAAGCACATACCATCAACCACTAATAAAAATACATAGCAATACCAGCACCTTACCCGAAACCAGCTAGAGATCCACGGTGCAGTAGCGCCATGGCAATTGAAAATCTGGACGGTTAGGGTTGGCAAAACTTAACCTAACAGTATTAATAAAATTTAAACTCCTTTCGCAAGATGCGAAATTAAATGATTGCCTCTTTAAAATATTCCAAAAGGGAGGATAAACGTTAAATTCTAATAAACGATTTTTTAAACAATAAATGGTTACTGAAACGGGAAAAGACTCAACGCAAAAACTTGCTTCCAGCAATTACACAACAGCGGCGAAGCACATTTCGCTTAAACTATGCAAACAAGTTATGCATATTAATTATAAATAGTATATTAATTTTGCAGAATTTAGTCTTGTTGAGAAAATTAATTTTGAAAACAAGCAATAACAAAATAAATTAAGGAAAAAGAAATGGAAGAGAATTTATTACAATAAAAATAATGATGGCTTATATAGGTTGCCGAAAAATTGATGGCTTCTGGTGTGGTAGGATGTGTTTAATTTGAAATGGGGTATTGTATACGCTTTATTTGCGTTCTGTTGGTTAGCCAGGTTACCCCCCAGTTGAAACGCATAAAATTTCTGTTGAAAATATAGGGCATTGCACGATTGGTTATTATATTTCATTCCTTTCTTCAATAGCTTGTAACATTTGTGATATATTCTATAAAGGAATATCAGTTTCCACATCCCCTCCTTCCTTTTATACTAAAAAAATATATATTCTGTTGATTAGTTTGGCATGAGAGGTGTACTTTAAATATTAAATAAAAATATTTGACAAATTTTTTTGGCATGACGCTCAGTGTTTATGAATTCCTCTTCCCCATATTTCATTTTTTTACTGTTTCAGTAACCCACCTTAAATATGAACGTACTTGTTGAATGGTCTCTTAGGATGATTTATGTACACAAACTGTTATACGGTGGATGAATTTGATACATAGCTTTGAGCTTTGACAATAATGTATTTGCTCTTTGTTTGTATAATTGTTAAAGAGAGACCACTTTTCATTTTTCAATTTTATTTATAGTGCTGAATTTCCAAAAACATATTTCAAAGTGTCTTGAAAAGTATTTTGGATTATGCTGTTGGGTGTAATTCAACCCTCTTACTTACTAAACGACTATTATAATAAACACCTCTAGCACTAAGCAGCTTACATTTTTCTCAGTATTTCTTCGCTTTATGCGCTTATCTACGCCATTTGTTATTCAAAGATATCTACAAGGATTCCTTTGGTTTGGAATCGCTAATCAGGAATCCGATTGTGTTCCTAAAAAAAATATGTAGCTCTTGTGATACCATGTTGCGGAGATGTGGAGAAAACAAGACGAAATTGAAGACGAAAGTTCCTGCCATATGAAAGAAACCGCTTTCCATAAAGGATCTATTTCTGTGTGACGGATCTGAGTGGGATAAACAACAAAAAAGTTAAAGTTTCGGGGAGTTTGCAAAACCATTACACTCATCCGAAACAGATGGGGCAAATGATGGAACCATGGATATCAGCACCATTTCTGACCTTAATCGAATGGACGCTGACGAGAGTTCGGAAGAAGAATCTGAAAATGAAACTAAGAGCAGGACTGGAAATGAAAAACGATAAGATGATGACAACTACAATCCATGCGATACTGCGAAAATGCTACACTTCGAAAATTACACCAGAAAAAGTGAATGATCTCGTTCGAGATTTGTCCTGTCAAAGGATCAATCATGATTTTAGCGTTGATATAACAATAATACTGCGAATGCAAGAGAGAAATTCTCCTTCTATCGTGTTAGAAAGAGCGAATTTTTGGAATATTTTTGGAAGATGAAGAGCTTTCACTGGTCTACTGTAATGATATTGTAGGATTTACAAATAAATAGGAAAACTGGTTATCACAAGCCTGCGGAGTGGAGTTTGTTCATTGATTCTTCTAAGAGGAGTCTGAAAGCAGCCTTGCTTCGTAATACTAATGTCTACGCCTCCATTCCTGTAGCACATCCAGTGGTTTTGAAAAAAGAGTATACGAATATGGAAGCAGTTCTGAAGAAAATCAGATACGCAGAATTTGGATATCAAGTTTGTGGTGATGTTAAAATTCTCACCATATTATTGGGCCAATAATCGGATTACACATGATTACAGAAAGTGTTATACGGTGGATGAATGTTATACAAAGCTTTTAACGTTGACAATAATGTATTTGCTCTTTGTTTGTATATTTGTTAAAGAGAGATGAAGAGACTAACCGGGCCAAACTTTACTTTCACCTCTTTTCATTTTTCAATTTTATCTATATTGCTAAATTTTCTGACCAAAAACACATTTGAGAGTGTCTGAAAAAATATTATGGATTATGCTGTTAGATACTATTGAGTGTAATTCAACCCTCTTATTTACTAAACAACTATTATAATAAATAACCTGGCACTAAGAAGCTTATCTTTTTTCTCAGCATCTCTTCACTTTATGTGCTCATCTACGCCATTTGTTATTTATCTACTAACTGAATCTGAGTGTTTCCCAAATTGAAAGACGGCAATTTTTAACAGTAATGCATTTATCATCACATTCATTCGGTCGGGAGGCGTCACATCGTCACTTTCCCCTACAACCTAGTTTCAAGTGCCGAAATACGATTATTTTATCCTTAAAAGATCTCCAATCAATTACTCAATAAGGCAACGAACAAGCAATCTGAAAAAATATTAAAGTCATTAAAAGTCGTGTATTGTCAAAACATTCACCAACACAACAATACGGTCTCGGAAAATAACCGTTATTAGTACCAAGAAAGTCGAAGGTCATTGCTATACAAAAACACCGATGAAATAAGATAATTAAAATAAACAGAAATGGAAACTTACAAGACTTTAATTTCACCACATCTTACACGCAATTTTATTAGGTGTAAGTTGTTATTTTTAGTTTTTGCGTACTTATAATTACAATTATTAATAGAAGTTAAGTGAGTATAAACTTCCGGCAACAATAAATGGCAAAGCGGCGACCATGTAGGAATTTACCTGATAACATATGAGGATGAAACATAATTAAATCAATGGTAGTAGTATATGAACACTGCGTCTAATGCTTTTTTTTTAACTGTTATGGTCGACATTCCAAAGAAAGATTACTTCCGGGATTACTTGGATTTTTACTTTCGAGTGACTTTAGGAATGAAAAAAGTATTGATTTTTTCGGATCGTATTATTTATAATAGACGATAGTAAGTGTGGCTAGTTTAATAAAAAGACGATGTGCCTTTGTTCACACCGACGATTTCTGAAAGTGTAAGTAAGTCAGGAACAGACTTTTGCGAGAATTTTATTATATATTACCTCAAAAAATGAAAGTTTTAGAGAAAAATGGTAGTGGTAACACAAGAAGAAACGACGAAAACTCCAAATTAGTGGCATTTATATCACACGTTCGTAAATAATGCTGTATATTCTTCAACCTAAATGGAAGTAAAACTACCCTTGTTGTGTTTTCTCCAAGTACTGACCTTGATTATTCATTGTACGTCCAATTAAATGGTTTTTCCATTAAACAAACGAACAATGTGAAATTTCTTGGCATTACGCTAGATACAGCAAAAAAAAGTCTGTTGAATCTTGATATTTATATATTTATTTGCTGTTAAAAAAAAACTTGACGTATAGGGGAAAAACTAAGGTCAGATTCGTGTTCAGCGGCTCAAAATACAAGGGATAGGAATGGTCAGTACCCCGGCGCAGACAACTTTTTTTGTGGGCCTGTGTAATTGAATCCTTATCCTCAATATCATCTATTGTTAAATTCAATAGTTCGCTTCTTCTACATACCCCATATATTCCAAATATTAAAATAACCTGAAACAATATAAATACTTTATCAACAAATCTGTAAAAATATGTACTAATGAATTAATATGACACAGCTTCATTAATAAGAGGCGTACATTAGGAGGGTGGGCCGAAAACGCATTAAAAAATTAAAATACATTATTTTCTATTCTGATAGTCCAAAAAAGGTACCTTATGAGTCTCTCATGAACTCCCTAAAAGATTTTTTAAAACAAAGTATTCCTTGAGGGGGCGCAGTTACTTTAAAATTTATTATCATAATATGTAGTAATTCTTTTTATTTTTTTGAGCACTTTGCTTAGGTACAATGCACTCACCAAGTGGAGGTGGCTGCATATCGAGTTCCACCCGTCCCAACATCCAACCATCCAACTATGTTGGGATTTTACGGCTTATAATCAATTTTCGAATCAAATTTAGGCATCATTGCGGGATGCTATCCGAGATCTAATAAAACCGTCTCTAGCTGCGAACCCACAAACAGCAGCTGAAGCTTCTGTAACTAATTTTACTCCCCGTTCTACACTTTGCGTGTGGCACGGAAAACGTGGAAACTGCAAGGCCTCAATTTTTCCTTTGAGAACCATATCATGTAGTTCTTCATCAGTCAAGGTTGTAGTGATTGGTGGTTCTGTCACTACTATATCATGCCATTCAATCATATCTACATAATCCTCACAACTAAAACTCAGCTGTGGTATTTTAAACAATCTTACATTTTCTGATTTATATTTCCTGGTCTTAATAACTCTGCGCAGTCCCAATTCACGAATATGTTTTCGCTTATCAGTAATCATCGGCAATATAGTATATTCGGGATGTGCGAAGTATGCGCTTCTGTATATGACAGTGTCTATAATCTCGCGTAGGTTTTCTGTAAGAGAGCGGGAATTTTTAACCAATGTAAAGAGATGTCTTGTGCCGTCTTTACAGGATGGTTTGGCCTTAATCTCAAACCATGTCGGAGCATAAACCTTGACAATGTAGTCTGCTAAAATTTGTAAGTTTTCGCTTGGATCCTCAGTAGCAACATATAAGAGTAGGATGCGGTTAGCAACTGTTAACCAATGTGAATGTCCTAATTTTTCGGGATTTTTTAAGGCAAGACTTTCTGAATAATGCTTTACAAATTTCCAATAAATAGCATTGGTCTGTATTGAGATCGGATATTGCTTCTATATCACTGAGGTTTTGGGCATCTATTTTCTGATATTTCACAACTGGTCGTTTTTCACATTCTGACAACTTTTTGCCAATAGGTTCAGAAAAGCATCGCGGTCCACTTGTATGGCGTTCCAAATTCTATAACAAATGGCGCAATGGCAACTCATTTACATGCAACTAACACACTAGCCATTGCAATGGCCTATTCAGGGAAGTTTCAATAATTCTAATTACACCACCTTCTAAATCAGTGTTAACTGCTGTTCCATTACATCCAATTGCTAAAATACTGTCTGATCTTATATTATTGTCTTGCAGAAATTTTAAAATTGCCTAAGAAATATTAAGTGCTGAACTAGTTTCTGGAAGCACATGGCCAAAACAAACAGATCCTGGCTCTGAAATAAGTGTAACGTGCTCCTCTGTTATAGTTTTTCTATAGTAAGTTTTTTTCTTCAGTATTTACCAAAGTTTGATCTTTACGGCCATCAAAATAAAGACTTTATAATAACCTCGATAACGACTCAATTCTTTAGAATTAGATAGTGCGGAGGCATTAGAGGGGATTGCGTTGGCGCACAGCACGAATTACTATCAATGTCCTTGATGTCTTCTTAGTGTACGAAAACGCTGGATACAAGTAAATACTATATTAGAATCAAAATTCTTTTAGCTAATGGGGTTTCATATTAAAGAATTTCAGAAAATTTCAAAACCTCTGCGACCCCTCAAGACTTTTTGGAAATGAACCAATTTTTTTTTTTTTTGGTTAATAAGATTAACTAGAGAAACACTTTTTTGGTTATAAGAAGTTGAAAAAAGATAATCGATTTTTTCGTCCCACCCTAGCATACATCTGGTGCCTCTTGTAAGAATTTCTTAATCTCTACTTTTGTTAAAACTCTTGACTTTTTTGGACGATATCCTACACATTTATTTTTCAAATACGATACTAACTAGGAATATTTCTCTATATCTATATTTTGTTTGACGTTTAGTGTTCTCTTCAGCATTGAATATATAGACCATAAAATTGTCGGCTGCAGTCTCTTAATTTTATATTCAAAATATGCCAATATAACAATTTCAGACACATTTAATTACTTAGAATCATACCATTCCGTAAAGTCTTTGTAAGCAGATTCATATTACATGATCGAAATTGCACTTTCCGCTGCTTCAGACTCTTCACATGGTAGATTTTCATCACTTTCTGATAACATATTTTATGTTTTTGTTCAATTCCAATGATGAAATTATTGAATAAATTGCCACCAACTTAAGATTTAAAAACACGCGTGTTTTCTTAATAGCATTGTTGATTGTTTACTAAAACTTGTTTGTTGCGTTGCTATCGTTACCGACGCGCCAAGGAATACTTGATATTAAAATATGTGCAGCAAATTGTAGATGACATACATGTCAAATAAATTAATTGTAAATGTCAAAATTTTCTTTTCACATTTTTAGTGACTTTTGAACTGCCGGATACAGTTTTCGAAAAAATATTGTTTGATGCTCGATTGTGAAATTGTTTTGCATTCTCGAATGATTTTTTTTCATTCTCTAATGCAAAAATGGCACTTCGCAATCTAGCATCAAATTAGTTATTTACGGAGCAAGTTCTGAAAGTGGTCTTTTACTGGACGAGTAAGCAAATTCTAGGATGAGCCGTAGGCGAGGCCTGGAAGCTTGTGAGTCCAGTAAAAGCACTTTCGGGGCGTGTTACCTATAATATTTTTTCTTCAATCGTCTCTTTAAAGAAACCAAAAATTGATATACTGTAATTATTTGAACTTTTTTCTCATGACACCAAGTTTGAAATTTATTATAAATCTGTACATAGCGTTCTTTGGACATCAAATCATATTAACTGCTTTTGCTGCTTTGATGATATAATTTGAAATTGGTATATTTTCAAAATCACTGTCATCACTGTTCTTTTGAAATAACTATTATCTGACAGTTTTAAGCGTCATTATTTTGTCACCATAGCAATACACGTCGAGTAAGAATGCGATTAATGTGATTCATAGTAAAATATAACCTGCAAATTGACATTGGCGTTTAGATGATGTGTCATTTTACAGTACTAGTAGCCGCAATAGCTACTTTCAGGGCTAGTACTAGAATACGCTACTTTCAGTACAAAAAATCGTACCGAAAGTACCTACTTTTGGAACGATTGAAGAAAAATAACCATTTACGTATACTTTTATGAGACTATTGAAAATAACTTAGAAATACATACTCCACAACCGCGATTCTAAAGTTCATTTCATTTTACCTATAAAATACATATTAAATATTTATAGAAACGATGTGTTGTAAATTCATAACTTAATATCGGTCATAAAAAAACATTTTAGTACAATATTAGTGGTAACATGTTAATTTTCCAAGCAGTCACTTCAACAAATAAAAAGTTTACTGTAAAATATCGCTCAGCAACTGAGTTTAACGGATCGTCTCTTCGTCGATGATAACTCAGCCACTAATATTGGTGGGTCTGGATTTTAGCAGCGACAGGAACAATTAATAGAAGCCCGGGGATACGCCATGATTTATAGTAGAAACTCATTAGAGCCCGCGGAGTCAACACGCGGCATCGGACGCAAGCCGCCCACGCTACACCTGGCCATTCATCATGCCAACAACTCACATTATAATTACTACTATGGGAACATTCTGCACTTTGATAACATTGATTTGTTAGATTATAACGACTATTATCTTATAATTCATGTGTGCTTTACTTTTACCAGCATTCCTTTGGATGTGTGGGTAAGACATTTGTGACAACCATACTGGAAAACCTTTTTAAAGGTTGATATATATTGTAAAGATTCAATTGGAACACAATATTAGATAATGTATCACCAACATGACGTACCGTCACGCTAGTCTGCGAAACTTATAATTTTTTGGGTTTTGTTCTTTTGCCATCATAATAAACTAATTTAAGGCAAAAAGGATCTAGCATGATAACCTTATGAAATGTGTCTCCAGAGCCGAATATGACAACTACTATTTTGTTTAATAGGTTATCCGTCTCTTATCAGTATAGTTTTTACTCAACTATCTCTTAACTTTATTTAGAAACGTTGAGAAGTATGTACTTTAAGATATGTTCTTTAAACTTTTTTTTCTCTCTGAATCTAATCGAGATAGACTCATTAACCAAAAACGTTATTGTAGGGGTATTACGAAGACAATTAAACACATTTTTTTAATTGTCTCGCTAAATTATTAATATTTTTAAACAAAAATTCTTTTCAAATGTGATTTTTATAGGGTTTCATCACCTTAGAAAAATTCTTAAATATATCTATACATAAGTAAATATACTGATAAAAGTTTCATCAAAATCCGGCTGCTTCAACATAGTGAAAAATAAATAAATATCCAGTAGTTCCGCGGTTTCGTCCACACTACAGGTAAATTATTCGAATCAAATAATAAATACTAGGCTTTATTTATATTTTTTATTAATCATCATCTCTCATGATTTATTACAATATACCTGGTGCCACAGGCTAGTGGCTCCCCCCGCCCTATATTTCCTTCATTTTTTAACTTATCTATTTGAAATTTGGGGTGTATAAACTACCTGTAAAAATGGATTTTTGGACATAAATAACGGTATGACACCATATCCGGTTTACCCGGAAATGACAGCAACTTTCGATTTTTAAACGGAACACCCTGTATGTTTTTACATATTTGGATTCAAGACCACATTCTGAGTATACCATGAGATTTTCGCGAATTTTTGAGTCGATGTTCATGTTTTTTAAAGCATTTTAAGACATTCGTCTAGAGTGCTTTGGAATACCAAAATCTGTTCTACGGCAGGTAAAGGCCAAGGGAAAAATATAATTTTTTGATTAGTTTCATTAATAACTATTTACGAAGCCTCCAAAATTGAACAAACCACTTTTTTATCAAAAACTTTTTTTTTTTTTTCAAATGGGAAGGTGGTGACTTAAGTGTTCAATAAATTATAGATTTTTTTCTGAATTCATTGATATCCATTTCAAATCTATGCTATTTGTTTTTCTATTTTATTGAATTTATTTAAAGATAAAAAATCATTTTCAAAATAATTTTTCTTGAACCTTAACTTAGTTGCCTTTGAAAAAATCATGTCTAATAATGAAATGTGAATAACTACCTTTTTGTGGATAATAATCTTTTGGTTCTCTCTTTTGTTTCTTAATAGGAATAAGAACTAGTGCAAACTATAAGGATTAATAAAAATTATTTTGAAAATGATTTTTTATTTTTAAATCAATTTAATAAAATAGAAAAACAAATAGCATAGATTTGAAATTGATATTAATGAATTCAGAAAGAAATCTATAATTTATTGAACAGTACGAGTCACCATCTTCCTTCCCATTTGAAAAAAAAAAGTTTTCGATAAAAAAGTGATTTGTTCAATTTTTTGTAGGCTTCGTAAATAGTTATTAATGAAATTAAACGAAAAATTATATTTTTCCCTTGGACTTTTAGATTTTACCTTCTGTAGAACAAGTTTTGGTATTCCAAAGCACTCTAGACGAATGTCTTAAAATGCTTAAAAAAACTGAACATCGATTAAAATCTCATGGTATACTCAGAATGTGGTCTTAAATCCAAATATGTAAAAATATACAGGGTGTTCCACGAGGTGTTCCATTTAAAAATCGAAAGTTGCGATCATTTCCGCGTAAACCGGAAATGGTCTAATACAGTTTTTTACATAAAAAAATCCATTTTTACAGGTAGTTTATGCACCCCAAATTTCAAAGGGATATGTTAAGAAATAAAGAAAATATAGGGGGGAGCCACTAGCCTGTGGCACCCGGTATACACTGTCATTTTTTAATATTTGTGACAAGATTTCTGCTGGCTTAATATTCCAGGGACATATCTGACATGAGATACATAATTTATCACGGCTGCCACACGTGAACAGTAGCCCACAGTTCTGTTGCCATTAATGACAATCATAAGTAAATTAATTTCAATATATTAAGCGGCGCATGTCGTCTCTAGTAATATTTTGGAATTATGGAATATTTAAATTGATATTGAGCTGCTTGGTATATTGGAACCACTTTATAGCTTGGTGCTGGTGTACCTCATACCGTGGAGAACATAATCAACATAATAAGAACGGTTAGGTTCTGAGAGTGATTTGGCTGATAAAGTTATTGAATATATAAACAACAAGAAAATGATCTCGGCGAAGAAGTCGAAAATCAACATCGAGCTGACGAAAAAAGATTTCTATTATTGGCACCAAATGTGTGAAAGAATCTCCAAATACTTAAAGTTGAAGTTAAATCACGGCACAAAAGTTGTCAGTTTTATCGTTCCTATTAAGTTGAGTATGTTCTCCACGGCAAGAACCATCAAGCGCTATACTTGTGATTGTCCTTAATAGAACTTGTGGGCTGCTGTTCACATGTTGCAGCCGTGATAAATTATTTATCTCATGCTGAATATTTCCCTGGAATATTAAGTATACATGTCCGAAATAAGGGACATACATTCAGGGACGTATTCGGAACAAAAAGATAAGAAAAATAGTTTTAATAAGCATATTTCCGGAAATGCTTCCTAACACAGTTACAGCTCAAATTTGAAAAACCCCACGTAGAACAATAATGTTAATCATGATGACACCACAAACAATACAATCCCTTTCATTTCTGAAGGCCTGAAGTGACGGTTGGAGGCTACACATTTTTTTTTCAAAAAAATTCTAGTGTCACGACTGGGAATCGAAATCGGGAATTTGGATGAGTCTCCTTGATTATCTACCACCGAATCATATAATATTCATCTACTCTTCTCTTCATCTTATTCACAACATCTTGTTAGACGTTTGTGATCCTTGAATGATTCCAGTCGGCTTCTGTTTCCTGTATAGCACGTCCGACGGCATCATGTCATCCATCGCGGTTAAACGTACCACCTCTTCATCTCCTTGATACCATCAGCCCAACGTTTTGATAGCGTCCTCTTCGCTTCTTGCCATCTGGTTTTCTCTGAATTGTTAGCCGTCCTATATAGTCCTCTCTCTGGTTGATGTGGTCATAAAATTAGAGGATCGAAAGCATCTACAGTGCTGACTGACTGCTTTCCTAATGGTGCATGTCTCAGAGGCGTAAAGAAAAATGGTAAAAACTAGAGCGTTTGCAAGTCTTACCTTTGTGTGTTTCGTGATATTTCTGTCACGCCAAATTATACTCGACTGGTAAGTTGCCGATCTTGTCATCTGTATTCTGAGTTCGTCTTCGCATGCAGCACTTAAGGTGGTATCATATGCAAATCTTAGGTTAGAAATCTTGGTTCCGTTACTCCATCCTGCCAGCCTACCAGCACATGTCGCACTAAACGAATATTGAATTAATATCATAACAATGTCGGCTCGATGTAAAAATTCCTATACCAAACCAATAATAAATGTGAAATTTTTTTTATATCCTCTGAATATTGATTAAATTATACCGGGTGGCTCAGCCGATAGGTAACTTTTGATTGGGAGAATGGATTTTTTTCAAATTTGGTGTAATTATGTGGGATGGAATTTTCAATTATATGATGCAAAGAACCAAAATGGCTGACTTCCGGTTTCGATGTAATTGACATGAAAATTAAATTTTTAAATAGGACTCTGTATATTTTTGCATATTTGAATCCTGCTGGCCAAAATACATATGATCTGATTCTGAAATATTATTTTGATTTTCAAAAAATATGGGTTTTTTAATTTTTAATTTTAATAATAAAAGACCGCCATTTTGCCAAAATTGTTGAAAATCGGTCTGCAAGTACCTTTAAAATATTATCTTTTCAGATAATAACATTAAACACGATTTATTCTTCATTAAGTTCAACGATATTGGTTTTTCAATGAAAAGTATTTTTTTAAAATTGACCCCTATGGGGCAACCTGTTATTTAATTAGCTCTTTAAATTACGAAGAAAATGATATGCATAATGTGCATGATATGCAACCTTCTCTTTGTACTATATTTATAATTAAGAGAAAACAAATGTGTTATTTTAAAAATTTTTTTTTTTGAAAATCAAAATAATATTTGAGGATCAGATCATATGTATTTTGGGCAGCAAGATCCAAATATGCAAAAATATGAAGGTTGTCCCATTTAAAAATTTGATTTTCGTGTAAATTACATCGAAACCGGAAGTCTTCCATTTTGGTTCTTTACATCATCTAATTGGACCAATATTAAATCAGGTGTCAGACAATATTGTTAGGAAGAAAAGAAATAAATTAAACATTTTCAGAACGTATAAAGTTAAAGCGTTAATTGTTTACACCTACCTAAAGTTATGTATGTCATAAATTTCATATTTTTGAGCGAGAGAGTATGTAAGTATTACTTTTACATGAACCAAAAATTATTAATATTGACAACTATTAGTAATAATCGTTACACATAAATCGCTAACTATTTCTTTCAATTATTATAGATCGAATTTTGTGACAATGTAAGATAAAAAAAATGAATAGGTGTTTGTTAAAGTACCTCGCTGTTTTCTTATGAGAATTGACTTTCGTTTAAACTGGTTAAATGTTGTCCTAAAAATAACAAGCAAAAAAAATTAATCACATTGGCTACCACTTTTTTCACATGAACTTTGGGTCTTTCTGAACAAAAAATATGTATCCAAAAGCTTTATAAAATGACTCTGTTGACCTCTGACACTCCATCAAAGTATCAATGACCCAATTTAGTAATTATTATACTATATATGTATAGTATACATAGGATCAGAGGTCAAAGGAGCTATTTTTTAAAGTTTTTTAATAAGAGTTTTTTGATAAGGAAAACACAAAGTTAATAATCTAGGTGCTCGCGTACATAAATGCAATTTATACATATCCTCGTATAACTTCTTGTACAGCATAATTGCGCCTAGTCTATCACTTTTTTCCTTTGCGAAAATTTTCGTAAACGCGTCGTTCCTCCTCGGCATGAAAAAGACGATTTCCACGCGTCGGACTGGAAATCGGAAAATATGTTTTGTCGGACAATTTGAGAAATGGATTCTACATATATATTCTATATATTTCTACAAACTGTCCGACAAAAATTTTGGGACGTTAAGGGTGTCTACCACCATAAACATAACATAACATAACTTTAAAACATGTATTGATAACCAGCTGATTTTTTCAAGATTGCTTAATAAAAATATGTAGAATCCAATTTTCGAATTGTCGGACAAAATATATTTGCCGATTTCCCAGTCCGACGTGTGGAAATCGTCTTTTTCATGCCGAGGAGGAACGCCGCGTTTACGAAAATTCTCGCAGAGGAAAAAAATTATAGACTAGGCGCAATTATGCCGTACAAGAAGTTATACGAGGATATGTATAAATTGCTTTTATGTACGCGGGCACCTAGACTATAATGAGAAAAGAGTTTTAGCCGAGAGTTTACCTAATTTGACCGATTTTTTTTCACCTATCTTTAAGTCTAATTCTCAGGGACGGGCTGTTTGAAATATCACAGAGGCACCAGCGGTGGGAAACTGCAGACAAGGGAAGGTGCACGAGACGCCTCATCCCGAACATCAGAGCGTGGATGGAATGGATGCAGGGTGAGGTAGGCTATTACCTCACCCAAGCCCTGAGCGGACATGGGTGCTTCATGGACTATTTATATGATATAGGCAAGATTGACAGCAGAGAGTGTGTATATACAGTGAGGAGATCGATGACGTGGAGCACACCGTGTTCGCATGGAACATATGGAGGGTAGAGAGACGAGACAATGGGGCGTCGTTATTGTCTGCGGAAGATATGATACAGAGGATGCTAGAAACGAAGAAGAACTGGAGAAGGGCGGAGAAGGAAATAACCCGGAAGGAAAAGAAGGAAGAGGAGGAAAGAACCGCCAATTAACACCGACAAACTTAAATAACCTGTGGGTCCGATGAAAAGCGAAAGCAGTCCCAAGTCAACAGGAAACACCAAAGAGAGGAAGAAGTTTTAGCTGGTTGGAGTCCAGCACTACCCGTCCGCGATAGACTCTATAGCCAGGAATTTTAGCGTTTGACCAGGAATTAATTATTGTAAAGCTGAAAATTTGCAGGATTGTAGTTTTGATCCAGGACGACACGTACCAAAAAGTCCCCTAGTCTCCCTCGTGGGCTTCCCTGTTTTTTCGGAGCAACAAGGGCCTAAGTCGCAAAAATGGCAGAGCTGGCTATAGTGCAACAGAAAGGTCGTTACTGGTCCGATTTGCGTCGAAATGATCATAAAAGATTAGAAGAAGCATATCCGTTCATATTTCGGATGTTCCATGCATATTTTCGTTCATAATTTTCCGTTCTAGTTCTGTCAACATTTCCAAAATTTAAAAAATTAAAAAAAAACTTTAAAAAACTCCGAAATAGCGCCATTGCGTATAAATGAAGATTCGGAGGGCAAAACGTATCCCAATAAACATTTCTCTTCATACTTTGGGCTTTGCATTGGTATGTCTACCTTCTTTGTAGCGTCATTCGTTACGGAGTTACGCCATACTGAGTGTCGCAGCGGCGGCACTCGGACATTTAAGTGCTTTCATTGTTGCGTCTATCACGTCTAGTCTAAACCATCAAGAAGACGCAAGACGACCTTAGTTCGTTAACTTTGACAGTTCTCTAAGTGCATGCATTGGTTCATTGGTGCGCCAAAATTAAGTGATCTTAGTTAAGCCATATAGCACAAGAATTTTAGTTTTTGACTTTGAATTAATTATTATAAAGCTGAAAATTTGCAGAATTGTAGTTTTGGTCCAGGACAACACGTACCAAAAGTCCTCTACTCTCCCCCGTCGGATTCCCTGCTTTTGGGGAGCAACAACAACCTAAGTCGCAGAAATTGCAGAGCTGACTATAAGGTGCAGCAAAAAGGTTGTTACTGGTCCGATTTGGGTGGAAATGATCATAAAAGATTAGGAGAAGCATATCCGTTCGTATTTTACATGTTCCATGCATATTTCATTCATAATTTTCCGTTCTAGTGCTGTCAACACTTCAAAAATTGAAAAAATTTCTAAATGGCTGAATTACGGATAAATGAAGACTCGGAAGGGAAAACGTACCCGAAAAAACATTTCTCTTCATACTTTGGGCTTTCGATTGGAGGGCCTAGCTTCTCTGTAGTATCATTCGTTACGGAGCTACACCACTTTGAGTGTCACCGCGTGGCGGCCGCGCCTATCATGTGTCCGGTGGAACTGCCCTGGCTGCGCTGATGAGACCAGTTGCGAATTCCTGTTTATATATTGTTGGTGTTTTATGAGATTTATTGAATGAAATTTAAGTTCTCAGACTCAGAAAATGACTTTCTAGACAATTGACATTATTGATCTACTGAGAAGTAGGGTCGTCTGGATCATCATCCATATCCACGACTGACTGTTTGTGTAACTAGATCCTCTACAGCTTCGGCACATACTGCTGCAGATCAGACCAGAGTTCCTGCACTCGCACCGGGCACCGCAGTCCACCTTGCAGGCACAGGAAATTAGCCATAGCTGGTTATCAGGAGCTGGCTGCCTTGTGGTAGGAACAGGAATGGGAACCAGGCCTTGGAGTCTTGATTTCCACCCCCAATCCTCTAGATGAGGAGAGGAGAGGAGTTATGAAGAATATTGTGAGGATTTAATCTCTCGAAAAGCTTGCAGCACTCAACTAATGTGCATGTTCCTACCACAAGGCAGCCAGCTCCTGATAGCCAGCTACGGCTAATTTTCTGTGCCTGCAAGGCGGACTGCGGTGCCTGGTGCAAGTGAAGGAATTCTGTTCTTAACTGCAGCATCATGTGCCGAAGCTGTAGAGGATTCAGCTGCACAAACAAAAAGTCGTTGATATGGATGATGATCCGGGCGAACCCACTTCCCAGTAGATCAATAATGTCATTTGTCTAGCCGAATAAAGTCATTTTCTGAGTCTGACATGTTAAATTTCATTCAATAAATCTCATAAAACACCAATAATATATAAACAGGAATTCACACTGGGTCTCATCAACGCAGCCAGGGCAGTTCCACCTGGCACATGATGGGCGCGGCTGGCTTAACCAATGAACCAATGCATACACTTAGAGAACTGTCAAAGTTAATGAACTAAGGGTATAGCTCGTCCTGCTCCTTCTTGATGGTTTAGACTAGACGTGATAGGCGCAACAATGAAAGCACTTAAATGTCCGAGTGTCGCCGCTGCGACACTCAGTGTGGCGTAACTAAGTAACGGGTAACGCTACAGAGAAGGTAGACATACCAATGGAAAGCTCAAAGTTTGAAGAGAAATGTTTATTGGGATACGTTTTTCCCTCCTTGTCTTAATTTATCCGCAATGGCGCCGTTTCGGAATTTCTTTTAATTTTTTTAAAATTTTGTAAATTTTTGAAATGTTGACAGAACTAGAACGGAAAATTATGTACGAAAATATGCATGGAACATCCGAAATATGAACGGATATGCTTCTCCTAATCTTTTGTGATCATTTCGACCCAAATCGGACCAGTAACAACCTTTCTGTTGCACTTTATAGCCAGCTCTGCAATTTTTGCGACTTAGGCCTTTGTTGCCCCGAAAAAACAGGGAAGCCGACGAGGGAAAGTAGGAGACTTTTTGATTACATGTTGTTCTAGACCAAAACTACAATCCTGTAAATTTTCAGCTTTACAATAATTAATTCCGGGTACAAGCGATATTTTGCCTAAATGCCTGCGCTACTAAGGTGTGTATGATGATTTCCCCTCCCACAATTCTCTGTCGCGTTCGCCAAACTTTTTATTTTATTTTTTCTATACTGGGAAACCAATCATGGGATCGAATTTTGTCTACAAGAGCTATTGATCAGAAAATTGGAATCTACAACAACATATGAATTTAGCTGATTTGACCGAAACATTTCTATAAGAAAAGCCGGGTTCGTTTATTATTAAAACCATTTAAGATCAAAAATTGGCATAGTTAATGATTTCGTTTAGTACAGGAAGAGGCGTAACTGATTAAATTCAATAGGTCGTCCCTAAGAGCAAATGTCTTTATAAAATGGCTATATCTAGTCGATGCTCATGTTATGAGTTCCATGTTCCTACACAGCACATAACAATAGTAGTTAATAGTAGTGAATAATATTTTAATGAAGTTTTTGCTTTTCCTTATATGCGTAAGTACATAATATAGAAGAACAGTTACATTGCCCACGCATTCTCCTCAATTAGTTTTTGCTACTTACTAAGAGATATGTGTCTTTCATTTCTGGAATTTTATTTATTATAATGGAATGGTAGTGAAATATTTATTTATGTAAATTTAAATTTATGATAATGCAAAATTAGCAGCAAACTTGCTTCCACGTGGGTGTAAATGCATTATGAGTTACAACATTAACTAAAACAAAATAAACTTTCAATTACATGGTTCGAAATTGATTTTCCATGAACAACTACATAACTTAATTACCTCTTAGCATTCACTCAACAAAATATGTCGTCAATTGAGATATTCCTAATATCTTGTAGCGTTTAAGAATGCCACATTATTTTCGTTGATAAAATTAGGAATAATTTTTTTAGTATTGATAAGTTTGTGAAGAAAGTTTTACTTCCGTATCCAGTGGAAATATAGTAACGCAAAAATTTTGTTTTTCATTTTTATTGTCTAAAAATAGACTTAGAATGTCATGAAAAGTCGAGATTTTAAGTTTGAGCCAAAAAAAATGTCTGTCTGTCGGTCTGTAACTTTTTTGTGCTTACAATTACTCAGGAACCGTTTAAAATATTGACCTAAAATTTGGTACAAGTATGTCTTTTAACGAGACCTGGAACTGGATGATATTCTGATCTTATTCCGTTGAAGGGTTGAGGTAAATACCTATTTACCAATCAAGCAAGTAAGAGACCATAGAATTTTTATTTAGTATATTTAAGAGAAGATAAGGTCGCACAGAATGTTTTGGCATTAGCCACCCCCATTACAACCACCACCCCACTATTAATGGCGGTGAAAAAAATGAAATTATGATTTAGTGTGTGTACAAGAACCAAAGGGCTCAACAGTTAAAATTTCATCTACCACGCTACCCCCACTACCGATGTGTCTAGGTATTCGCACTTGAATTTTTCTTTTTTTTTGTGTGCCTGTGGTATGATACTGCGTGGTCCACTGATGACCGTTTTGCCAACGTCAATCAAGTTGGCATTATCGTGAGATGATTCCAATTACAAATATGAAAATTATTCTAAGTTAATATTTTAGCTATTAATTTTTCAAAAAACTAGGAATGCTATCCTATAGAATGTTCAACAATTATAAAAATTGTTTCAATACATCGGCGAAGGGTATAACGTTATATCTAGTTATTTAATCTAATCTAATTATTAATTTTTTAAATTGTTGTATCCATATTCATTTTGTTGAATAGTTCTAACATTGCAACTATAATTAAATTTCATATGAACGCCCATTAATGCATTTTCTTCACATTTTAATAGCGGTATTCAATCGCAAGCGATTTAACTGTAAATAAGGAATACAATAACGTTGAATTTATTGAAGGTCGCGTATTAAGTTTGTATTACATAATAGTAAAATTATATCGGTATTTGTTGATTAATTATATACAAATAAAAACCCTGAAAAAATTAAAGAACTAATTACACTGCATTTATTGCAGGTAATGTGAAAAATTAACTTTTACTGAATTCATGGATAAATAAAATCACGTCTTAATTAATATTATTGTAATTCATGATTATGGTTATTTATGTAGGTATTAATTTTATATATTTTAAAATTGCTTTGTGACATAATTAAGGATTTAGGTAAAACTTTCTGGTATAATCTTGAGAGAAAGTTATAAGCATAAATAACATTTCGCTTGAAAGTTCGATTCCCGCTGTTCACATATTTATAATAAAAATAATATTTTCTTAGACTACGAGAGGTATTTATTATAGGAAGCTCAATATTGTACATTATTTACCGATCTATTATCCATTTTATTAAACAGAATCTTTTACATTTCAATCGCAACTTTCATTCGTTTAACATCAGGCATAAATATTTTAAAGTAAAATTGATATATCACCTAATCTACGTAAAGTTCGTTCAAACTCGTGAGATAAACAGTATATTGCAGTTTCAATATCTTGTGCTAAACACCTCTGTACTATTTTGCTCTAAAATTATAATAAAATATACTTTATATAAAACAAGATGTTGGCGTCCACCATGTATGACAGATATGTCTCAATTTCAATAGAGGATAGTCTGCAATGCTATTTTACTTACGTTTATATACAGGGTGTCCCACTTAAAACTCCCGGCGAAATTTTCTCGATAATCAAGAGCAATATTTGAATTCTGTAGAAGGTATCCACTAGAATATATAAATGACTTCAGTTTTAAGTAAGAATGGTCATTTTACATATAGAGGTATAGATGGCGTTGCAATGCAAAGAAATTGTTCGATCCTACGGAAGAGGATGGAGAATCATATTCTAAGCAACTTTTTTAATATGAACAATTTTCGAAAAATCACTGGTTTTTGAACTTCAATGTAATTGTTCAAGAAACAAGAATCGATTTTTTTTTCATATGTCTACAATTTACAGTGTTAAATTTAGTCGAACATACAACATAAACATGGCGTAACAATTAGACAATACACAATAAAAAAAATAGCAGTTGCCGCCCCACCTTTGTTTCACTTGATGTTTTGAAATAAATATGTTTCATTGCCATCTAAATGAGCCTGATTTACTATGAAAAATGTCCCAAAAGATTTGTCGTGTGAAACGTATTTTAAAAAAGTTATGGCGATTTTTATATTTACAAAAATTATTTCAGATATCTCGAGAACCAGTGATTTTTCTAAAATTGTTCGTATCGTAAAAGTTGCTCAGAATGTAATGTTCCATCACTTGCATCTCATTTCAACGTTCCTAGGATCAAATAATTTCTTTGCGTCACAACGCCATCTATACCTCAATTTGTAAAATGACCGTTTTTACTCAAAACTGATATCATATATGAATCACTTATAAGTCATAAAGATCAAGTTTTGAGAAAACTAAGAAAAACTGTTTTATTTGTTTTGGAATTTTGTCAGCCATTCTATTATTTTTTTATAGTAATTAGGTGGTCCAGATGTATAGATTTATACAATATTTATGGGAAAAAAAATAATAAAATGGCGGCAAAATAAGTTTTAAATTTACCGACTAATACTGTTTCTCAAATAAACAGGCAATTAAGTTAAAAAAGGCTAAGAACAATGTATTTATTTCAAAACAAACCGAAAGATTTGTTCAAGGTAGACATTAACTTTTATTATAAAACTAAAACAAATGTAGCTCCTACTTCGAGTACGTTTTAGTCCCTTGAGGTAAACCAGAAAAAGGCAAAAAGCATAAAAGTTCTGCGACCGGACGGACCCCAAGACATCTTCCCCCCCCCCCCCCCCCCGTTTTCAAGGGCGGGGAACATGATGATGACAATATTTTCCGACCTACCCCTGAACTGAAAAAGCCACCCCCTTTTCAGATTTTCCGATGCTAGGCATTTTTTTATTGGAACATTTTATTAACGAAAGTTCTTCAGAAACTCGGAAAAGGCGGTGGTTTTTTCGGTTTAGGGGTAGTGGTTGGAGAGTAGGTCGGAAAATATTGTCACCATCGTGTTCCCCGCCCTCGAAAACGGGCGTTCATTTAAGAAAGCCTATCAGTCAGCGACTTGTGGGGTTTCTCAACTAAACGTATAATTTCCTGATCATGAGGAGGCCAACAAGTTAAGTGACTAATGGGATTTTGCTGCCAAATGGTGTGTCGATATTGAAATAGTCGTTTTTCACACAAATCCCAAAATGCCCGAATTCATGACTTATCGGGTTTCTCAACTAAGTGATTCATATATATTTTAGTGAACACCTCTTACAGAATTCAAATATCTCTTTTATTTCTCGATAAAATGGCACCGGGAGCTTTAAGTGGGACACCCTGTATACCTGCAGACAAACAGAAACACACACTTTTTAATTTGATATTTGAACTCAGTGTTAGAGTACTCAAGAAAGGAACATTGCGACCATATCATTTCACCACTGCTCAGAATTTGTTATCTAGGGATCTTCCTCGGCGAGTGGAATTTTCACAATTTATTCGAGGTAAACAAAGTTTTTTTTTTAATTATTTATTTAACGTCGCCCTATTTCCGCTACTAGGGTCTATCACCGACGCCAGAACACGAGCTACCCCCAACCTGGAAATTTTGCCGAACCTCTTCCTTTGAGAAGAGTAGGGATCTTTTACTTGCCTAACATTTAATAGACAAGGGACTGCCTGCTTTACATCCCCTCCGAAGGATGGTATATCCACTACGTAATCCTCGTTTTGAAATTACATAGCCTCCGCGAATATGGTGATATACAAGCCGCTAGAAGGTGAGACGAGATCGCTGTGTTTCCCAAGATGGATTTCATCCATCCAAGTACTAACCGCGATACACGTTGCTTCACTGAAGTATCTACGCATCTACGCTCGCCCCCTAGGTAAACAAAGTGAACACTTTAATTTTATTAAAAATGTTACCTTTACCGATGAAGCCACATTCATTCGCAGAGGAGTTTTTAATTGGAGAAATGCTCATATCTGGGATATTGAGAATCCACATTTATCCGGAGAATCACATTTCCAGCATGAATTTAAAATTAATGTGTGGTGTGTCTTTTTAGGAGATTGTCTGTTGGATCCACATATACGGTAATTCATATTAAGAATTTTGATATTTTTCATGAGCTGGAAACTTTGTCATTAAATTTAAGGAGGAATGTCTGGTTTATGCAAGATGGGGCCCCGCCTCATTATTCTATTGCAGTCCGGAATTAGTTAATTGAACAATTTCCCCATCGATGGATTGGCCGAGGAAGCGAATTTCAATGGCCACCTCGTAGCCCAGAGCCTTTACATTTCTACTCTCGGGGACATCTGAAATCATCAGTTTATGCGCAAGGAATCAACAGCCGTCAGGAATTATGGCAACAAGTACAGAATGCTGCCAATTTTATCAGAAACCAGCCCAACTTATTTTTTAAAGTAAGGAGATCTTTTAGCATAAGATTAAGAAAATGTATCGATGTCAATGAAGCCCAATTTGAATATTTATTAAAATAAATTATTCTACCTGCAAAACGTAATGTTTTATTTTCAAAGCTTTTTCGAATTCAAATATTTCGAGAAACAGGCACTCTAGAGCAATGCATTAAGAGTACCTTTTTTCGCCAAAGTTATTGAAAAATAAAAGAAAACCAAGAAAACAAATATTTGGCTCGTGGCGTACAAATTAAGCGGGGGAAACTCCTTCACCCCACCCCACCCTACGGTGGACCCCAGGTAGTAGTGAGAAACTAGTTCTTTTGCTGATATTACGCATCTTGGACCACTAACACTATCTACCAAATATATGGTAAAGAAATATTAAGTAATTTTAAAATAATATGTGAAAATAATTTTTAAATTTTTAACCCTGTATATACAGTGTGTCCCACTTAAGGACTAGCCACCCCCGTAAAATTTTTATTTATGAACCGATCTTTATGTTTTTTTTTAATATGTAGATCTCGCAAAAAGGCATTAGAAACATGTTCTATTAATTCCGGAACTCAAAGCCATGGCCAACCTTTAAGTGCGAAATATTGAGAAGTATTATTAGGGATTTTTTTTTCAAAATATTGGAACGGATTCTTATTCAGGACCACCTAAATACCTATTATACCAATTTTTGTCGTGATAGTAATACAGGGTGGTCCAAAACATTAAAAATAAATTTTTAAAATAACGAAATTTAAAGTGAAAAAACACATTACTTTTGTATTATTTGAATTATTTATTGATAAAATTATTATTATTATTATTTAAATTTTCCTTTATTTTGATATTTTATAAACAATTACCATAAACATGTAAAAAAAAAATTGATTTTTAGATTTGTAAGAACCTGAGCGGTTTGTGTTATTAAAACTTAGCGCAATTAATTAATTAATCGGTTAGTTAATTAATTAATATTAATTAATTAACTAATTAATATTAATTAATTAACTAATTGCACAGTTTCCACTTTTTCTCGTAAAGAATAATGAGCCGTTATTATAATAATACGTAATAACTAAATTGTTTTAGTCGTTTATCAAAGAACTAAGATGCTAGTTAAACAGTGTCAGTGACAGCCGTTTTGCAACTAACATTTTTTGTTTTCCACCTTCCACGCTCGCTAAGTTTTTAATAACACAAACCGCTCAGGTTCTTACAAATCTAAAAATCTTCTCAAAAAATTTTACAGGTTTATGGTAATTGTTTATAAAATTTCAAAATAAATGAAAATTAAAATAATAATAATAATAATAATAATTTTATAAATAAATAACTTAAATAATACGAAAGCAATGTGTTTTTTTACTTTAAATTTCGTTATTTTAAAAACTTATTTTTAATGTTTTGGGCCACCCTGTATTACCATCAGGACAAAAATTGGTACAATAGGTGGTCGTGAATAAGAATCCGTTCCAATATTTTGAAAAAAATCACTAATAGTACTTCTCAATATTTCGCACTTAAACAATGGTCGTTGTTGGCTGTGACTTTGAGTTCCGGAATTAATAGAACATGTTGGGGCAGTGGGACACACTGTATGTATTTTTGTATCGACACCATTTTTTATGATGACAACAATATAATTTATTATCTTACTCATAATGTACCCAATAAATACATACGGTTCATAACATACTGTACAACATATTGTTTAAAAGTGTGTTTATTTTTTTTAATATTCGCGAATATCATAAAATTCATACCGACAAAGCATACTGTTATTTAAAACACATAATATTTATATTTATTAATTTAATTTTTATTACAAAACATATTAAAGATAAGTGCAAGTAAGAAGATGGTGAGAATAAAGGACGTAGTCGAGCAAGAGAGCAATCAGATCACTTTCTCCAAGAAGCACCTGTTTGGAATGTGGAGCAGGCAAGTGAGTACGTCGCCCCCTCGCGGTCAGTGGTGTTCAAGAACCGGGGGGCCCCTCGACTTGGCCGTTATCCAGCCCCAGGCCCGAATCCGCGTGCTATCACGAGCATGACATTTCCAGACTCGCTAACATACAACAATGATGTAACATTTCAAAAACAATTATTCTACGTCGATAAGTACAAAAGCCGATTCAGATGTTTTGCTGATTTTTGTGATATTTTAAATGAAAATAGAGAGAGATTTCAGCGGCGCCGTATTGGGGAATAAATATCATTTTTACGGCACATGTTTAATATTCTTTGATGCAAATATTTTTAAATCATTTTTAATTTTTGCATTGAGTTCTTCCTCATATTAAAGCTTTCGGGCTAAGCTATTTAAATCACACATTTTAGGTAAATTTTTAACGGGCACAACTAAATAGTACGGTATGTAGGGGTAAAGAATATGTAAAATTTAGGAATAATCTCATATGCAATGATAATCTTTCTTTATACGTTTCTATATGGTCCGGACACTTGCTCTGACCCTCAAGGGATAAAAATCACCCCCTAAATTTGAAAAAGTATTACTGATTTATTTTTGAAACGTAGGATATTTATGTTTTTTTTTTGATCGCTGATTACGAATCTTTAAAAATAATTTAATTACTGGACAATTACAATAACAAAATGGTGACATTTTGTTAAAAAAAAGTATGAAAACGCCCATTGTTTCTGCTTCTTTATTTTTTATCATACAGGTGCAAACCAGAAATAATTTTAAAGACTTACTAATTATCTTTAAGTTTGTTCCTTAGAATATTTGACGGAAGTGTCATATTTTCTAATATATTCAACATTTAAATTAAATACTTCGTCCTACAAACATTCAGATGCTATCTATTAATTGAAGAGCTAAGTGGATAAAGGTGTTATGTGACATTTTTGAAAATTTTGAGATTTCTACACAGACAACTATTTTAACTTATAATCTATCATTTCAATAAGTTTTTGGGATAATAAACCTTTCCTAAATGCGTTTTAATGTTTGATAAAGCTGTTATGTACATATGGTTTTTATATAATTTAATGGATAAAGGTGTCATGATCACATACCACCTTTATCCATTACTGTGCGATATTAAATTGTTTTAATCCAAAACACTTTGCTTTTAAAGTTATGTTATATTGACATTAATGTGACAAGTTGTGTTAAGTGTTTCTTACTATTATAGTGAAAATGGCCAGTCGTAGTAAACTGATATTACAAATGGCAATGAATAAACGATTTCATGAATCATGTAAGATGTTTATAAATTGGAAATAGTGCTTATAATGTTTTAATCCATATATTCATTTCGTTCAATTTCGAAATGGTATGAGATGGTACAAGAGTCGAGATGGTACTTGAGTATCTAATTGCTGTAAATACATTTATACCTTTTGGCAATTCGGCAGAAATCAGTCACATAGTGGCAATTTCTTCCCAGGCAAGTTTTAATAATGTTTTAAAAACAAAACATTATCAATATAAAATGCAATAATAAAATACGATTTTACCAAAGTATTCTAGCAAATTAGTCTGTAAATCAGAAATACTGGAAAGTGACGCTTTGCGGTGTTGATTTTTGTACAAACATTTTTATGCTGACAAGTAGAAGAGGGCTGGACCGTAGAAATTTTTATGACAAGAGCAAAACTGATATCTGGTATGGCTTCTGCCCACCCAATATTTTGAAAGAGCATTAAATTGTTTAAGGTAAATCTGGCGAATTCCGAAATTTTTGCGGAAAAAATAATAAGTATGATAATTACGCCAATCAAGTCAAAGGTCATTTAGGTTTGTAAGGTTATCGTTTAAGAATTACAGGGTTCGCTATGCTTACATCTATTGGGTTAAAAAAAATTAAAATAAATAATACTAAAGAATACGGAGAAAATTACAAACTAGCTTTCGAACAACAAAAGCGTGACGGAGCAAAAGTTACAGTAGATAGAACGATTTGCTTTCTTACTTTAAATCTTCAGCAAACCATGCCGCTGCCAAAATTAAGTACATCGAAAGCATTTTACCTTCGTCAAATGTCGTTTTACAACCTTGGCATACATACATTGAGGAATACTGAAAAAAAAACGTTCTTTTTCACATGAACTGAAGATATGGCCAGTCGTGAAAGCCTAGAAATGGCTAGTTGCTTACATACCTTTTCACAAATTTACAATGAATATTTCCAAGAAAAGATCGATCACATTATAATATGGCCCGACTCCTGTGGTGGACAAAATAAAAACTTCAATATCATTACACTTTACCAGTTGTTGATTTTAAAGAGAGAATTTAAAGTTATCGACCATAAATTTTCGGAGGTGGGACATTAATATTTAGATTCAGACAGAGACTTTGGCAGAGTCGAGAAAATTTTAAGGAAACATCAAAACATCTCCGTTCCGGACCAGTATCGAGAAATTTTAAGAACTCCCAAAGACGCCGTTGTCATAGATATGAAGAATCATTTCAAGGATATTGATGGAATTGCTTCAAAACTCAATTTGTACAACAGGAAGAAAAACTTGAACAATGAAAAGGTTTATTTTCACGACGGAATAAAATGGCACCTATGGGTGCTACTATTACATCACTAGATGAAATGACTCCATTTTGCAAAGTCGATATTTTAAAGAAAAGGAATATGCATAAGATAAATTCCGACTGTATTGCTCTAACGGTGTTTAATAAAAACCAGGGCCGCCTAAGTGTAGGAAAACTGGCCAATCTTAAAGAACAATTACCATTCATAAATGAATGATAAGGCCGTATTATCACAACATACTTGGAAATGACCAAACTGTGGCTCAAAACCATAGAACTGTCCGACTACCTAAAAATTGTACAATGTTTTAATAATAATAAAATATGTTTAATTTCTTAACACTTTTATTCACTAATTCCTTATTCATTTCAGAGAAACTGATGAACGGATAAAGGTGTTATGTACATTAATTTTTTTAAATTTTCGAAAATAATGACAACTGACAACTTTAGTTATTTGTCTCTGAAAAGTACATCAAATGTCAATATCATCGCAAAATGCAAGCTATATAGTCTTTATAACAAAAAAGTTCTCGCCTAAAAACTTTCGAGTTAAATTACTCAATAATGTGTTTTTGTGACATAACACCTTTATCCACTTAGCTCTTCAATTTAAGTATTTCCGAAAATATTAATCCTACACATATATACTAAAACAGCAAATTAATTTAGAGTGTATAAGCTTTATTTTTGATGTTCACCATTTTTTCGCTAAAACTAATATTTTTGAGATATTTGCAAAGAAATAAAAATTTTACGTTTTTTCGAAAATCCCTTTGTAGTTTAAAATGCAATTTTTTAAAAAGGAAACGCAGTAAACGGACTATAAAATTTGGGTCATGCCATATGTTAACGAAAAACAGTACATACTTTCATTAACAAAATGGTGGTGTTTTTATTTAAAAATGAGAAGACGCACATTGTTTTCGGCATAACTTCTTTGTCTTTTATGATACTGAAATAATAAAAAAATAATTTGAAAGCCTAATTAATATTCATTCATTTAGGTTGTTAGCATTATTCACGTGACTCCATAATTTTTGAGATATTTAACATTTAAACTAAATAATTCGTCTTATAGACCTTCGGACGCCATCTTTCCACTTCCACATCTCCGAAACCATTAATTCTACAGAAATTATATAAAAAAAAAAACTAAGTTCATCATCAGTTTAGTAGCTTTCTTATTTGTCTCTAACATGTTTCCACTCAATGTAATACTTTTCGAGTTATTCGACGAAAATCGTTTTAAAATATCTCTTTCTTCAAGCCAAAATATCAATTTTCAAGTCGTTATAACTTAGAAACTCTCAATGGGCCTTTGCCATGTTTTTTTTTATTGAATATTTGAGAAGTTCTTTTTAAAACAACTCACCCGTATTTTTTCTTTTTTGCGAAATTTGCTTCTTTTCCACAGAAAAAATTATTTTGTTACGATATTTTTAAATGAATTTAAAATTTGCCACCATTATTTCTGCACTAATGACGCATTCGGCGGACGGAACAATCAGTATACTCTAGCACCCTTGGTAGAGGCTACATATGAGCAGATTGTACGTATAAGTCATAAGTGTTTGTCTCTTTCTACTTTTACCGAATTGACAGACATGTCATCAAGCTTTGTTAGTTCTAGTCTAGTGACGTGTGACACTTTCGTTACATATCATAACCTCATCAAATCAGTTCATTTTATGTAGTTTTGTTTTCTAGTGTTTCGTGTTTTTATTTGTGATTGTGTATCTTATTTGGAATATTGTATATAAAAATGGTTGTAAGGCATTGTATTGTACCATCTTGTAAAAATACAAGTGTAAAGCTAGTTCTAAATTATTTATTTCAATACCCAATTACCCAAGCATTCGAAAAGCATGGGCTATGGAGTTGAATAAAAGCAACATACCGGATTCAGGAAGACATAGAGTTTGTGAAGATCATTTTAATGTAAGAATACACCTTCTTTAAAAAAAATGTATATACATACACATAAAATTATGGGAACGTAAATAAGAGAACATAACCTATATATTTATTTAATACCCATTTTATTTCCATCAGTGTTGCCAAGTGTCAGTTATGTGTTGAGAGCCGACATGTAAAGTGTGTTTCTTCTGTTAATTATTATCATTTTTATTATAGTAGGTGGTATTATTCAATGGAAATTCATTATTTTCAAAAGCGGAGATAAAAGTAGATATTCTTTAGTGAAATAAGTAAAGCATTTCCTCTACGTTAAACAGTCATATACATTAGGCAACATGGAAATAGTCTCATCGGCAGGTTTCCAGACGAGATGTAAAATGCAGAAATGTCAACAGGTTCGGTTAATGTTCGTATGAAGCCGGAAATTGTTTAATTTTGATTGGAGGCTCCGCCCATGACGTAATTTGAGCGCGTTTACTTATTTGAAATATGGGGTAAATTAGACAATATTTTTATTTTTAAAATATCCATTTAAAATTAAAATATTATACAATATGACGTGTATATGCTATATTTATTAACTGCCAACCACTGAGTCAAAAACATATTACTAATAATTGTTATCAATGTTTTGGATTTAAGTTTTAGCACTTTCCAAATCCATTTATACTGTGAAGAACACCGTTTAACGTCGACAGATGTGACTACTCAAGCAGCACAATTAGTTTATTTGACCAGTTTAAAGCCACATTAACCTAAGATAGTTGATATAACGTAATTGCAACCATTGCTTTCAACTTTGAAGGTTTATGGACTTAATAGTAATTTAGTAAGCAATATTTAGCTAATATTTTCTTATGAAATGCCTGATAAAGTCACATTGACTTTAGTGTAATTTACAAGAAATATTTACGTTACTGTTCCTTAAAATTTAACTCTAAAGTTAAAGTGCATATTGAGGTATATGTGTAAGAAAATATTATATAATTTTAGACTAAATTATTAACTTTGGAGTCGCTGTCTTTTGTCTGAATAAAAACAGGGAAATTTTACCAATATTTTACGTAAGTATAACCTGAGTTTTGTCTTGTCCTTGTAGTCAGATTTAGGTTATAACTTTAACCTCGTCACAACTAGTTCCAATTTTAGGTAAAATTTACCCTAATTTTACTTCTCCACTAACCTAGCGTATGTGTTTAACCTAAAGGCAAATATTACTTCATAAAATGTCCTGAAAGTTATTTTTACTTAAAAAATAGAATTAGGTCCCTTCCCTGGAAAGCAAAATTACGTTTTCATTGTCTAAATTACTTCAAAGGACTATAATGATTGTTTTATGTTGATGCCCTTCCCAGTGTCAACTGTACTTTATTAGAGGGATAATGTCCTAATTTGTAGCAATTTGTTTTATTGTTGTTTGGGTTTTCTGTTTTCGTGTTTTTAAAAATAAAATTGAAGGTGTTTTGTTTTAAATGCGAGAAAGTATTCTACAGCCAGTTAACCTTTAGTCAGCACAACTGAAAAGTGCATAAGCAAATAGGACATAATTATAATTATATCGAATATGCGGTACTTAGAGATACTTGTAATTTTATTTCAACTTTTCTATTACCGACTTGTTTGCATTCGAAGTAATGACTACATTATATCAGGAAAAACAGTTAATCTTTCAGAGAGTTTAGTACAATATAACTATTTTTTTTCTCTAGATTTCAGTACTTAGTTTGCAGAATGAAAAGCTAAGTGAAGTTCAGTAGTGTTAGTATTGTAACTGAGTGACTTTATTTCGATTGTATTCAGTGTTCCTGAATGTACTCACTGAAGAGAAGTTGTAAAAATGGTTTATGGCCCTATAGAAGGTTTAAACCATACCTATGAACAAATTTAAATTGATAGATGGGGAAGTAGTAATTAAGAATTAAAAAACAAGTTTCATATGATGTATTTTCTGTTAATACATTTATTCAAATAAAAAATAAAGTATTAAACTAACCAACTAACAAAAGATTAATTATTATTTTACCTGAAATATTTTTAAATTCCAAATTCACCGAATCGATGTGATCATGTTTTTCTATCAAATGCAAACGCAAGTCGTTATTAAAGTTAAAACACAATTTGCACTCTAAGCACAGGTATCTTTTGGGCACCGTAGATTTGATATAAATACGTCGGATTTGTTTATTTATACACAATTCTGTTGTGCCGATTTAACGCTGACTGGCTGGAGAATATTTTCTCACATTCAAAACAAAACACATCCATTTTTATTGACAAAATACAAGAGAAAATTGAAGGAATAAACTACAAACTCACAAAACAACAATTGCAGCCAAATTAGTTTGAGGTTAGAAACAGAAGTGACATCACTCAATTTACCGCCTTCTCTAACCTAATTTGGGAAATATGACCAATTTAGTTCTGCATGAACTTTAAAGACTTTACAATTTTGAAGACTACAAAATTATTTTAACCTATATTGGTCCCATTTAACTTTAAAGTAAATAATATAAGTTTTAACACTTCGTCTCAAGAAAAAACGTCAATGAGGCCTAAAATATTGGGAGAGGATACTTCGAAGTCGCATGGCACTATGTTCGCCATATTTTTCAATCAGCTGTAAGAGGCCATTTTACAATGAAATTTTGATGAGTAGGTATTTAATTGAAAAAAATCATTAATATAAGGTTATTTAACAGATACAAAGTACAATATTATATTTTATGCTCCAGGAAAAACCCTGCCGGGCAACTGAATAGGCTTTTACAAATATTTTTAAAATACATTTAAGCTAAAAAAATTTTTTTTTCTTTAAAAACGTAAAATACTTGAGGCCCCTTTAATATTCCGAGGTAGAATGGATATATTTACAATGAAAATTGATTGGCAGTAAAAAACACACACAGAGGGGAAGTGGACACATTATTTCACAACTACGTCTGACATTATATGATGCACTCCTACTCCATCATTATAATAGAGATGTCTGATGGTTTCTAGTTATGTCTTTGCTGCTTATGCCTCGTGACTTATAAGTAAATCATTATTGTTGTAAATAAAATCTTATTAGTTATTTCTGAGAAAGAAAGATTGCAGTTGAAAGAAGATAACTGGTTTGGTAAATATTACCTATTAACAACCACAATTAAACCAAATTTTTACGTTTAAATTACCTGTTCAGGGAAATATGTTCTATAACCAATAGGTCATTATAACTGAGCAGCCTTATTTAAGAGGTATTCATGACGTCGTCTCATTCCCCATTTACTTATATTTTACGTCAATTTTAAGTCAATTAGGTTAGGTTAAACGGGAAAACGGGACCAAAACGAGGGCTACATTACGTAATTCTGACTTAAGGTGCTACTTGGGTAACGCATAACTAAAATATGGGAACTTCTACAGATAATCCACATTTTTCTAATTCTTTGTGATGTGAGTTTTTGACTGCGTATTTGGGTTTGAATCGGTAAAGTAAATATCTATAAACTTTCTGTAGAAATTCATATTATTTATTTTAACTATATACAAAATTTATGATAAAAACTGTATATGGTTGTATTTTGGTTGCAATGGAAAGTATCTAAAACTATTTTAAAGATTATACCATTTACGATTTTTTTAAATGTTTATAATAAACCGAAAACAAATGCATATTTCCCTCTCACTCTGCAAAATCCTATCCTCAACATAGAAACATTGCCTACAAGTTTACTAAACAGATAGCTTGTTATTGAAGATAGGAGGTTTCATCTGAAAAGGTTAATTATGCAGATGAAATAAACACTAATTATGCCTCTCCGATAACATCTCTTTTCAATTCATGTTCGCTATTGATATTGCTATCATGATGGCTATCTTTACATATGCTTAAATGCGGGTATCAATGTTAATATTTAAGTGATGACGGAATGTGCATAAAATATTGTGTTAATGTTTTGTATTAGTTCAGGGGAGTTTTGCATTTCACCCATAGTACAGTACCTAGAGGTAAAAAATATGCAGAACTTCGGAATAATGTCATATTGAACGGAGTTCGTTTATTTTTGGCAGTATAATGGTAAATGATTCACAGAATAGTTTCTATATTGTGCGGGGGCTTGCTAATTTATAGGGGGTGGATGCCACCCCCTCTCAGGGGGTGGCACTTAAAAAATATATATATTTATTTATTGGAGCTGAAGTAGAATCAAATTTTAAGAAGAAAAGGTTCTATTCAATGTTTCACATAAATTGATAGTTTTTAAGTTATAACAACTTCAAAATTGCGATTTTAGCTTTAAAAAAAAGCTATTTCCAAACGGCTTTCGTCGAGTATCTCGAAAAGTATTACTTTATCGAAAAAATGTTACAAAACAATAATTTTCAATAACTATACAGGGTGTCTCATAAATAATGGATAATCCTGAAAATGGTAATAGACTAGGCCATAACCTATCAGAATATCACAACTTGATCTTATTGAAAACTTTACGGTTTTCGAGATATGGGAACTTTTTTGAAATTTTGAAAATTTCTACTCTAGGATAGCATTTTGCATGCATGCCTCTGTCACAAGGTAAGGATTTTTTCATTCTGTTTTTTTTGGGAGTTTTCTAGAACAGTTGTGCCATCAAACATGTATAGAAGTTTTTAGATAACGACGACGGATTCTCAAAAAAAAAAATGTATTTCTTAAATTTCAGTTCCACCAAGATTCCGTCTGCTAACTTTGACCTTCGATGGTGTAAATAAAAGTGCCAAGCGAAACTTGCCACTTATCTTAAAAACTTGCCCACTTATTATTATATTCTAAAATGTTTCAAAATTCTGAGTTAAGAGAACGACGAAAGATCGAAATAAAATAAAAAACCTGCCACCTGCATTTATTAAACATTATTAAAATGAAATAGTCAAACAACTTATATTAAATGTTCGAATTGCTCTCCTCCAGCCCCAAAGCAGACTCTGCACTTTTTAAAAAAGGAACGTTTTAAATGGCGTGAATATCCGGATTGGCTGATTTCTTCAGCGGCTACTCCGATGCGCTCATGTAATTCATTTAAGGCTTGAACAGGTCGGAAGTACACCTTTTACTTCATGCATCCCCAGTAAAAAAAATTTAAAGGATTTAGGTCTGATGACCTGGGTGGCCACAGAATTGGAGCTAAGCGACCGATCCATCTTTCTAGATATTTCAAATTTTGGTATGCTCTCACCTCTCTCCCATAATGTGCAGGGCATCCGTCGTTCTGAAGCGACATTGTCAGCCTCAGGTATAAAGGAAAGTCTTCTAGTAAGACGACCGGAAGTTCGTTTTGAAGGAATTCCAATTAAATTGGTATTGTGACTTATCTTCCCTCATCAAGTGGGGATTTTCCCACTGCCAGCAATGCATATTATGTAAATTTACAAAGCCACCTCTTCTGTACGATGATTCGTCAGACCACAAAATTTTATAGAAAAAATCTGGTTCCTCTCGTACCATCCGCAGCATTCGCCGGCAAAATACCACTCTCAAGGGATAAACTCCGGGTAGTAGAGTTTGCACACGTTGTACATGGAAAGGATGGAGTTGGAGACCGTTTTAAAATCCTATTCACCGTTGTTTTAGATCCGCTAGTGCGTCGTGATATGTTACTCACAGAAGTAGATGAATCGTCGTTAATTTCATCAAGCACTTCGTCGTGCACCACCATTAACACGAAGACTAGAAATCCTTCCTTCGCAGTACGCACACAATAGTCAGGATTGCGTGCGTTTGGGTACCGTTCTCGATAGCGCACAGGGGATGCATATTAGCATACTTACGTTGTATATACTGTAAACGAGGCATTGTGGTTCTCAACAAGTTCCAATAAGTCCAGAGAAATGCCAAGTTGTTACTATCGACAAACAAACAAAGTCTGAATCGGTAACCCAATAGAGTCCAAGTCTAGGGCACTAGGTTTATGTAAACGTTACAGCCAGATCTCAATGAATTTAAATAAATTTAGAGGAATGCCAGGTCGCTACTAACACCAGACGTACAAAATGACATGCGTCACATACGAGAATATCGACGAATGCTTTGGCCAAGCAATACAATTAAAAACTTGTCAAAAATTTTAAACTGATAAATTTAGCTCCTCCACTATTCAAACAGCTATATCTTTTTTTCTAACGGGAAAAATCAGAATGTTTAAACACTTTAGAATATAATAATAAATGGGCAAGTTTTTAAGATAAGTGGCACTTTTCTTCACACCATCAAAGGTCAAAGTCAGCAGACGGAATCTTGGTGGAACCGAAATTTAAGAAATACATCTTTTTTAAGAATACCGTCGTCGTTATCTAAAAACTCATATACATACTTGATAGCACAACTGTTCTAGAAGACTCACCAAAAAACAGAATGAAAAAATCCTTACCTTGTGGCAGTGGTATGCAAAATGCTATCCTAAAGTAGAAATTCGCAAAATTTCAAAAAAGTGCCCATATCTCTAGGGTTTTCAATAAGGTCAAGTTGTGATATTCTGATAGGTTATGGCCTGGCCTATTACAGTTTTCAGTATTATCCATTATTTACGGGACACCCTGTATAAGCAAAAATAAACTATATTTATATTTAAATAAATAAGTATTGTTTTTGACTTGTCCTTTTATCATGTACACGATGTATTGGATGAACGAATGTGTTCTATTCGTATAAGAACGTATCTACATTAATTTGGCACCTAAATTTGAAAACAGACGAATCTCACACAACACATTAGGGACTTTTAGTGCATTGTTCAAAGGCAAATCAGGAAATACATAGGGAAAATGCAGCTTCTTCCTAATTAGTTGAACTCGACTTTTACCTACAAGTTGTCTTAGCTATATGCACGACACTGCAGGGAACTCAGACTTGTATATTTCGAGAATTTTTATGATATTTTAAATGGAAAGAGAGAATTGGTTGGCGTAAATTATGAAGCAATTTTCTATAATATAAGGGTATAGGTTATCTGGACGGAAACATCTATATCATGCATTTTATGGCACTATATTTTGCATGGTGATTTATGTGTGACAGCATTCAACTAATCTTGATTTTATATACCGACATACTTAACAAAGCGAATCTAAATAGATAAAGTATTGTGTCGCAACATAGACGGCCGCAGTAAAAATGTATTTAATATTAAATGTTACCAGAACTAATTAATAACTTCGTGTTCACTATTTTTTTCACTATCCCTTTCAACAGAGCTGGTTAAATGTTGTTTGAGAAATGTGTCCTCGATACTTGAATGCAAGCTTTTTAAAATAATTGGCCGAGACAGCCAGGAGTTACCTTACAGAAGTTTGAACAATATAATAATGTAGGTATTTTTTGGTTACGAAAGCGCAGAAGGGTCACTACTAAAGGGTGTTTTTTTTAGAGGAATAGAACTTTAAAATGAAATAAAACATAAAAATCTTGCTAACGCCCATGGTATTGAATTTATTGGAAATATAATTTTATGCCATTAGTGCTTAAATATGATTTCGGGCATGTGGGTGCCGTGGCTGGCTCGAATGTAACGCAATCTGGAAGTCCAATTTTCGATCACTTTTTCGAGCAGCTAGGGCCGTATGCCGCAATAACTCGTCTAATGTTGGCTTCCAAATGGTTCAATGTCTCTGGTTTATCGGCGACTTCACATATCTCCACAGAAAATAATCCAAGGTGTGATATCACACGATCGTGGATGCCAATTCACAGGTCCACGACGCAAAATTTTTTGGTGAAAATGAGGATCAAGAATAATCTTGTTTTCGGCCCATTCACCGAACGTCCGACGCAAATGATGGTCACGTGGCTTTACTTCGTGCACGAGCTAAATCTTGTAAGCTCGTAACCCAAGATCTTTCCTCAAAATCTTCGATAAGGTGGATGGACACAGCTCCAATCACTGTGCACGACGGCGAATCGACTCATTCGGATTTTCCTCAACACTACGCTCCACAGCAGCAACAATTTCTTGGGTGCGCACTGTACAACGTCTCTGCGGATGTACTCTCTATTTCCATACTATAACATTTTAGATAAATATTTTTTATTTTATCGTTAATTTTTTCTCGATATTTCAGAACATCGAATTTACTAAAAACAAGGCAAGAACTTTACACAAAGAACTCTAAATCTAACAAAACTTAAGGCAAGAACTTTGCACCAAGAACTCTAAATGTAGCATATTCTAAGGCAGGAACTTTATACAAAAAACTCTAAACCAACAAATCTAAACCTTAATAGTTCTTGCCTTAGGAACTTAACAGGTCTTGTCTTAATTTAAGGTTTAAGTTTTTGGTTTATAGTTCTTGTCTTAGGCTATGTTGGGTTAGAATTCTTAGTTTAAAGTTCTTGGTTTAAAGCTCTTGTCTTAGGTTATGTTCTTGGTGTAATGCTCTTACCTCAGGTTATGTTAGTTTTAAAGTTCTTGGTTTAAGCTTTTTGGGCATTTTTTAGGTGTTTTTTTGAGGTTATGTCAAAATTCCTAACTAATTGGCTAATTCTGACCTCATATTCAGTTTCAGTGCATCAAATTACGTATAGATATAATGACCAGCTCATTTAAGCTTTTTATTAACTTGTTTGGGATTTTTCGGGCATTTTTAATGTGTTTTTTAAGGTTAGGAAAAATGCAAGAGTCAATCGGACAAAACGGACATCGTATTCTTATTTAGTGGGTCAAAATGCATGGGAATACATACTCGACTTTTTTTTTGTGCCTGTGTTATTTGACGTAAGTATTATAAGAGGTCGCCGTTAAAGAATTTATTGGTCCAGTCATAATTTGTACCCTGCCAGCTGGGCACGACTCTTTGAAAGTATGGTTAATAATTCTTAAATATGTGTTAGGCATTTTTTCAATATTATAATATAAAAAATAGTAACATGCTGTACTTGCGATTGTTATTAATGTAAATAAAATGGTTAAAGATGTATCGTTCGATGTTCTGCATTGTAATCTTCGGTTATTTAAACTGAATTCCTTCTCATATTTGACCCTACCAGTAAGTAAACGATGTCACTTTACTACATCATGATGTACTGCGTTACACAAGACGTACTGTGCAAAGTTTTGGTTTATGTAATTAAACACTAACTAATATTTCTTATGAAATTACTGAAAATATCTCAAGATATATATTATTTTTCAAATACATGCCACCCGCTTATGCAAACTTAAATATATCTTCTACCCTTTGTCACTTTGTATTTAACTTTTAAACATTTTAATGGATATCCACTTGAAAACAAACTTAGACACGTCAACAGTCAGAGGGTAAGAACAGGAAAAATTAGATTATTCAACAACAGACGTTTATTTATTATAAAATTAATTTATTTAGATTTTTCTTTTTGGTTTTGCAGCGAGTCACAAGCTGAAACTGAAACTGAAACTCCTAGTTAAGCTCTAGTTTAATCTGAACCTATAAAACCGGCCCTTAATGATTATATGTTTGATAAAATACATTAATAATTTTATCGAATATATAATCATTAAGGGCCGGTTTTATGTTTGATAAAATACATTAATAATTTTATCAAACATATAGTCATTAAGGACCAGTTTTATAGGTTCAGCTTAAACTAGAGCTTAACTAGGAGTTTCACCTAGAGTTTTAAACTTCAAAGAAAGGAGTAGTTTTACAGGTTTTTCCGGAAAAAGTCGGTGAAAACGAACAAATAAAAAAAGTCTTGTACTTCGATAATACATTCACTGAATTTTTTCAGATTTTTTTGTCAACTCTTACATTTCGCCTCTCCCATCACCACTTTTAGGAATTTTCGAGTGGCCATATCTCGAAAAATAAGCATTTTTCGAAAAAAATCGCAAGAGTAAAATCATCTTATTTGGGGCCAAAAAAAAGTAAATATACTGTTTTTTTTTTCGCTTTTGACCTAATTCTACAAGGGGTATTTTCTACCCCTTCCGATTATTTCCTACTCTAATCTTTTTTTCTACTTTTTTATTAACGTCATTACAAATACATTGCCCAAGGTTTCATCAAAATCCTTTCATTAGCACTCAAGCTAGAGATTTTGGACTATAAGCAAACTGCGGATCTTGCCAAATGTATTCTTCATTGGATTTCATATTCGCATTTGCCAGTATCGTTTACATGTGTTCACTACCTCACAACCTATCACTAATGTGTTTGTTTTCATTTGCTCGATCTACAACATAATTTTTTTTGTTTTGTTTTAATTTACACTTAAACCTTATCGTTTGAAGGTTATCCGCATGCTACTTTCTCATTCAAATTTTTTTTTGCAAATCATTTATATAATTTGGACTATTTGCGCGATTAAGTCATTAGCCAGGAGGCAAGCAACAGTCTCAACCTGTAAATTTTGCCGAACCTCTTCTCTATCAAATATTAACGGGGACTGTTGCATCGAGTACGAGTAATCAAGATGGATTTCAGTTCAGTTCTATAGTACTATCAGCTAAAAATTTATATTGATCCCTGTCTAAAAAGTTTCAGTAATATTTTGATAAAAAATAAACTCTTTTTTTCATCTTCCTAATCCAATCTGCCAAAAATATACAATGGATTTTTTCGCCGTACCTTCATTAACCATAATCTATAAGAAAAATCACCACATACTTTTAATGATAATGCAATGTAATACAATGTTCCAGGAACGAAATTTTGATCAAAATGAAAGTTTTCAATAAAATGTTGGAATATTTGAATATTTGATAGTTTCCAAAATTCCGGGAAGTTTCCTTTGGGAACCTTTGGAATATTCAAATATTTTACTGAAAACTTTCACTTTTATTAAAATTTCTTCCGGTAACTTCCGAAAATTTCCTGTCAACGTTTATTGGAAGGATTCCTTTGTCCATCTATGCTATAATCACATATCTATAATCAAAAACAATAATCTTTTATCCAAGAAATTTATCAACAAGGTTGTGCATATACGTGCGAAACTTATGTAGTTTTTTTTTTGTAATTTAAATATATCTTATCTACATCGACATTTTGATATTTTATCATGCGTAACTGTCGCCAATTAATGGCAATAATTATGCCTACATTTGATCAGATTTTCGATATTTCTTTACCTTATTCGTTATCAAGACTTAAATAGATTTAAATTGAACAATTTAATTAACAATAAATTACAATAATTATATTTATAGTAGATAATAATACAATTATTGCAAATTTTACCATTTATTTATTGTATATTTTCTACAATTATTTATAAGCAACGTAATGAAATATGTCATGCACTAATTCACTGAATTCAAAATAATCAACTGGCAAAACATTGAAACATTTATTAACCTTCAGCAAAGATGTAATCAAGCTATGTATGCATGGTACGAGCCTAATAATAAAATGCCTACACAAAGAAAAAGTAGTAACAATCAAAATGAGCTTAACAAAAGTGCCTCGGTTATTCTTACCGAGAAAAAATCTTGGCGTCATTAAACGAGGGTATCTACTTTTGTTTGTTGTAAACAAAATTGCCAAACGAGTTTTTAATAACCTTTCATAAAATTAAGTCTGCTTTTTGGGGTCAATTATATAGATCGTATAAACTAGACCCTATAAATTTTAGTAAATGACACAGTTAAACATTTTTTGATAATTTAGGCAAATTACTGGCACATAAATATTTCTTGATGAGTTATATTTTGACAGTGTCTCCAAAAATGTTAAAGTATAATGGGACAATTAAATTCTTTTATCGAAAGTGCTGACTACATTATAACATTTGTCATTTAAAAAATGTGTTTTACGTTCTAGAGCACATAAGTAATTGATGTGGACTCTAAAGTGATCAAAAGATTTATGTGGGAAACTGTCATTATTGATTTTGCATAAAATTCTATACTAACGTCCTCACCAATAAAAATTATATATATATAAAAAAACAATTTTTAAGAAAAAGCTTTTATTTGAAAAACTATACTAAAAAGTAAAAATAATTTTTTTTTAAATTCATACACCTGGAAACCAAAAGCTTTGGGGACGGTCATATAGTGTTATTGCATAGTTACTTTGCTCAATTGACCGATCCCAAAGCTTTTGGTGTCCAGGTGTATGAATTTAAAAAAAAAAATTTTTACTTTTTAGTAGTTTTTTCAAATAAAAGATTTTCTTAAAAATTATTTTTTTATATAATTTTATTTTTTACTTTTTAGTCTACTTATTTTACAGACAGACAGACAAAACTCTTTCATTTGCCACCGCCATCCACCCCTTCCCTCTCCCGTCTTCTCTAACACTTCTTCCCACAACTTTCCCATCTCTTTCCACCCCTTCCCCTCCTGTTCCTTCGGACATCTTGATTGCTACTTCTTCATAGCTTCTAGACGTGTTTCCTATGAGATTATTGATTGTTGCCATTGAAATTTGCCCCACTGCTCTGCCAGGGCATTTTCAAGTGCATTCGGCATCTCTGGTTGAACTGGAAACTAGAATATCCTTCTATTGAGCACATTCAATGATGCGTAATAGGATGTAAGTACAGATATATGTCTGGCCATGTCATCCTATTGATTCTGGTGGTTTCAAAATTCATTCCACATTCGCTCGTGAAGTCTGGCGGTATCGTCCATATATTCAAAACACGGCCATGGTTTTGGGCTATAAAAAAAATAATTGGTTCTAGAATATTTTCTAAGCAAGTTCATATTAAAATTATATATTCGGTGGTCTCTAGTTCATTTTGGGTACCTCACCGGACGTCTACTACTCAGATCTGCTCCGGTTAAGTCTGTTCTATCACTTGAATACAGTTGTTCAAACGAAGTTCTCGTCGCATCGTGATAGAATTTTTGGCAATTTTGGTCATTAAACCTGAAAAAGGCTCTTCTTGCCATAGCCCTGCTTTTAGCTGCTGTAGTAATTTTTTCCTTACCACTATCATGGCAGTAATCACTACGATTTCATCATTAGTTTTCTGAGATTGGAATCAACTAACGATCAGTTGCTACTCAAGTGGTCCCAAAAATTCTAAAATTGTTCATAACCGTTTAATTTTAAACTAAAACATAGTTTCAATTCAAACATGAAAAACTGTTAGACTCATTAAGATAACACCAGCCGTTTGGAAAAAATTTCAATTAATTGACTAATAAAATGGCTTTTCCTTGAGCCGAGTTGAGCAGAAAGGAGCAAGACTTGATGTCAGTCGGTACAACTATCTACGGATTTGACTAAGGTAACGAAATAGTTCATAGAACTACTTCGATTTGTGTTTATATTGCCATTTATAAAGTCAGATTCTTTTAAAGTAGTCAGGATGGCAGTATCGTCTGCGAGAAAGCATAGAATGGTTCCGTAATCAATAAGGAGTAGTTTGTCTTTAATGTAATTGTCAAACCCGAAAAAATTGCTGGGTTGTCGAGTAACTGGTACGGAATCCGAATTGATCATTTGTCCGGTATATGAATGGGCAGATCCTGAAAAGTGTTGGTCTGTATCCGCTGCAGCTAGTGTTCAGTCATTGACGACTCTGTAACCCTTTCAAGAATTTGCCTTGCAACGGATATGAAGTTGAAGATGAGGACGGGTAACGAGAAAAGTTCTTACAAAAATCTAACTTAATACTCAAAAAACATGGTTTATAAAGAAAAGGTGGTATTTAAATGAAATTACTAAGCAAGGAATAATTATTATTTTATAGCCAGTTTCATCAGTATTGCCAAAATGTTGGGCGAAGGCAGGCCTAAGTACTAGACAAATTTAATTAAGTCAAATAACAAACTTTTATTGGTAGCATACATCATACTTAAAATTTAAAATTCAAGAATAAATATAATGTATTCGTGTGCATTCTATTAAAATATGTAAGTAAGTGAGAATTACTGCTAATATAATACATAATACAATCGATTTAATTGTCGACAAAAGGGTGGCAAATAATTTCTATAGGCCAACTAATCATGCGTTATTAGATAAAGAATGCTTATTTATTCTCTTGCATTAAAATAGTAGTTTACATTAATTTTAATTGTATTTTATATTAAAATTAATTATTATGCCAATAAATACGTCAAAATTTCTATACAGTTGTTTATTTACAGCATTATAATTTACTTTAAAATTATGAATAAATACAATATTCCTTACTCATTGATTAGTTTCTTTTGTTTACTGTTTACGTTTTACATAACAAATATATATTAGTTACCGTAAAAGGAAAAATCATGTGGCCAGTCTATTTCTATTAATTGTTAATAATAATATTTCTTGATTATTTCCTGATAGAAATATCACAGGAATGATTTACTAGGTATTGTATTGCTGTTCTCTATATATAATAAAGAGATTTATAAAATATTCTCGCTACATTTTACTGATGCATAGGTCGTTAGTTATAAAATTAAATACCTTTTTTAATTATATTAATATTATCAATTCCGTATAATATAGATAGGCACACAAGGTGATAGAAATAGAACCTCCTTTCTAAAAATATGAAAGCAACATGTACAAACAAATAATACAGTCCTCTCGTCAAGAAAAGAGGTATGGAAAAATAACTTAGGACTAGATTTTTCTCTTGAACCCTTCATTTGTGTGCCCTAAAGAATACACTGAGTTTGTGAAATTTAACTCAGTTCAGGAACTCACAACATTTTTTAAGCATGGTGTATTTCTCTTTAATTGCAGTGTTGTAGACTACTATGTTTAGTAGAATCGGTTTTCTTTCGAGCGCCAGTTTCGCGGCGACAATATGGAATCTCATTTTCTTCCATCAACGATATGAAAGACGCACAAATAGCTAGAGTAAAGAACGGTCTTTCTAGGAGATAAATTTGCTGGCCGTCTTTTTCAGAAGGCATGAGAACTTTTATATGCGGTTAAGTCATGAAAACACGTCAAGGTGCAAGTTTGCAACTTGCAGATGGTCTCACAAATACAAGGTACAATTCGGTTTAAAAAAAAATCCCAAAGCATAAAAAGTTTTCTTGTAAAGTATAAAAATTATTTTGTCAATATTTTAGCGCGTACTTCTAAATAAAATAATTGACTCTCAAAATCGCAGTCACAGTTTCTCTTGTAAATTACACTGTACGCTTTAGTTGTACTTACTGAAAATAGTACGAGTAATTACACAGCCCCACAAAATAAAAAAAGTATGTTGTACCAGAAAAGAGACCATCATATCCTCACTTATTTTGGTGAGCTCAATCCAAATCTGACATCCAAATTAACTTCTACCTTGTCATTTTTTTGTAAATCTCGTGTTTTTTTCGTATTTTATTTGTGGTGGCACCGAAAAATGACTCAAATTAACAAGATTTCGAAAAATTTTATTGGGAAAAAGTACTTATAATCCAACGAGAACCCTATATGTTAATTCTGAACAAGATATGAGAAAAAATAAAAGAGTAATAAAAAGATACGTATGTAGTGGTCGGGGTAAAAATTTGTATTTTAATTTTTCTCAGATTTGGTTCAAAATTGAAATATGGGGTCCTTGTTGGATTCTAAGCAATTTTTCTTAATAAAAATTTTCGATATCTTGTCAATTTGACCCATTTCTCGGTACCAATATAGAAAAATGCGAAAAAAACGCGATCTATAAAAAAATGACAAGGTAGAAGTTAATTTTACCTCAGATCCTGATGCAGCGCGCCAAAATACGTCGGAGTTTGATGGTCTTTTTTCTGGTATAACATACTTTTCTTTTCTTGTGGGGCTGTGTTGTTAACAGTATCTTACCTAGTACAATTCGAGCTGAAAGTAGGATAGTTATTTAATAGTTTCCAATGGTTTTACAATTAACGCAAATGCATGAAAGTGGGCAAGCGGTATACGATAAGTTATTTTGTTGCGACGTTATTTTAGTGATTGGGGACTAGGGATTGCAATTTACCGGAAGTTTTAATAACCGGTAAATCGGTAAATAAAAATGTAAATAACCGGTTAACCGGTATTTACCGGTAAATTTTAAAATGGATGATTAGGGTGGCGAAAATGGCAATTGTCTTTTTCCATGTACAATATTATCTAAATTTAACAAAAAACATTTTTATATACGTATATTTGATATAATGAACAAACAAAAGGTTTTTTATCAACAGTAAAATTACAAGAGCTTTTTTTTATCGGATAAATTTCCCTTTGTAATGAAATAATTTTGCCAATCTGTGATTTTATAAGAAAAACTGAAATGAAAAAATCGCGTGACCGGAAGTCGAGCGATTTTGTCAAATGTCAGTTTTTCGAGCAAAATTACTGATTGGCAAAATTTTGAGTTAAAAAGAAATTTATCCATAAAAGAAAAGCTCGAGTGTTTTTTGGCAAGAATTAACGACAGAATATGAATGTGAACGAACAACAACAATAATTTATTAAAAATAATTATAATTTTCCCAAAACGACTCATATCGTACAGTATAGTTTCCACAATACAATACCTAAAAATTATAGCTGACAGTAGGTACAGATTTCATAGTGACGTGCGACGACCAGGCTTTTGAGGAACGGGCATTTTTATCGGTGATAAAAAACGATGCACCTTTTTTATCGCTGTCAAAGTGACAAAAATGTGACTGTCAAATAGACTTTTTTATATAGGAGTTAATTTATCAAAAGGAAAAAATATAAATTAAATAATTATTCTGCAAATAACAAAAATATCTCTTTAAATAACAAAAATTATAAACATAAACTCAAATAGGGCATTTACTGAATACCTAATCTAAAAATACAATATTTTTTAAAAATAGCCTGTTAAAAGGGTTAGTTTTTCAAAGCTATATCTGTTAGTCGTCTGATATTTGTGCATAGAATACCACCAGCTGAAGATGTCCTTCCTCAATCGATATTGGTGGGTCGATAAGTTAATAAGAATTGATAATAACATACTTATAAATGTATTCCACGGATATTTGCGGCAGTGAAATATTCAATTTTCTGTCGTAAGATATTGTCAATGTCTCTCTTGTATTTCTTAGGGCTTGGTGTTTGGAGTTTACTTTTTATAATATTATTTATTTATTGTTAAAAGTGCTCGGTGTTGGGACAGTCACTCTGTATTTAGTGAATACTAGTCAGTGACATAAATAGAAACGTTGAATACGTGACATATCATAAGTTCAGAATTTACCGAAATAACCGGTAAAAAATTAAAATAACCGGTAATTATCGTCATGTGTTTTTTGTCCTAATAACCGGTTAACCGGTTAACCGGTTAACTGGTTAACCGGTAATGCAATCCCTATTGGGGACCCTCGGTCTCTAAAACTTTGGAGGAATGTAAAGGGTCTAGTAGTTATAGAGGTTTTTTAGTAGATTTAAATCACAAAGAAAATGGTTATCAACACCAAGAGACCACTGTTCAGATACGCCACTGGCCCATCTGAACAGTGGTCTCTTGGTGTTGATAGCCATTTTCTTTGTGATACGCCAGATACGCCACTGGGCCTAGCGGTAGCACAATGGGCCACAAGGCCTGAGTGCGGCGACCCTTCGTCGCCCCGCTAAATGAAGAAGAAGATACGCCACTGGCCCCAGATGCTGACAGAAATTCAACTATATCCTTATCCAATCAGCGATAACTTTTGGGAATTGCACATTTCAATATCATGAATTGAATATTTTGATGTAACGAATAGTATCGTCAATTTTTGCTAGTTCTCCAAGTATATATTTTTAATATACTTAATAGTTTAGTTCACACTAATGCTTTTTCCTTGGTAGCAGTAGTAACTACATTCCAAGGAAATCAGACATTTTAAGGTAACAAAAAAGTCCTAAACATATTTGCTATGTGCAAATAGGTTTAGGCCATTTTTTTTTTAACCAAAATGATGGAGGACGTTTTATATAACTTTTAAAATGTCACCAACGTAGTCCGTCTGAATAAAAGATCTTTATGGCGAATGTTGACACATAGTATCACTATTTTTGCGTGTTTTATTTCTTCTATTATTTTTTTTGATATTATTACCGGTTTCAAAAGTATGACCAAAATTAGACAGTGCACGTAATGAATCTGATTCGTTAAGTTAAATTTAAAATTTTTTATAAACGTTTTTTATTGTTATTTATTTCCTCTCAGGTTTCTACATATAAATACGCAATTTCATTCAATTAAGTGTGCATACTTAATATTGTCACAAAAAGGCATTTATCATTTTATTAACTTGAAAACGCAACTTACAAATTATTTAGAATAGGCGGGCGAGTTCTTCATTTGGTGCTACCACATACATTTTTTAAATATCTCATATTGATTTTAATGTGTTCTAAAATTTATTTTTTCAACCCAGACTTTGGTATGTTTTAGAATCCTCCCATCTGTGCACTGTTCTTTATTTATTATTACCCGGCCATACACACACTGGTTGTTCTGTCGGTTTAGACCGCAACAGATAAATCTGTCGGTTTAGTACGACACTGATCAAAACCGTGGTCGCATAAGACCATCACACACACTTCAGCATAATGCCATAGCATAGGAGCATAAGGATTTCAGCGGTATAAAGAACGCTATGTCTCCTTATATTGCCTTTGATTGGTTGAAATGCCTATGCATCCATGCTGTAGCATTATGCTGAGGTGTGTGTGATGGCCTTCACTAACGCATTACAGAAGTCCGTAGGTCAATTGTATATAATTGATCACATACAAAGTAGTATGTTAATGGGTGAAAACTTTGACAAAAGTGTTTGCTTTTGCACTTGTTTTGAAGGAGAATTAGTGCTTGGTAGTGATTGATTTTGCAAAAAGTTTAAAAATATGATGTGCACTAACTGAAATGCAGATAATGACATAAATAATACACCAACGCGACGACAGTATTTAGAGGCCTTCTTTTTAAGATTTTTGTTGATATGCTTTATATTTTCCAAAAGCAGGATCTTCTTTCTGAATATCTATAAACTGTCACTTAGTTGCCGAAGGGAATTTAACTCATCAATCTGTGCCAGTTAAATTTATAACGATGGTTACCAACCAACTAAAGCGAAAATTTATCCGCGTGGTTGAACCTCGGCGTTCTAAATTGTCGGCTCTATTTCTATTGCATGACCAGTTAAAAGTAGTCCGTGTTAAATCGTTGCATACTTAAGTATACACAGGGGATATTCGAAATTGGTAAATGGCGTATGATTGATACCAAAAAAGACAGTAAATAACCGCAGTTAGAATTTTCTCTTTGTATTGCATAGATATGGTGCTGCAGTGTTGAATTATTTTCCGATAGCTGGAATCTTGAAACGTGATTTAATATATTAAGCATAATTTGGACTATATAGAGCAGTTTTTGAGCTCTGTGATTATTTACTGTCTTTACTGAGGACTTTTAACTTAAAGGTTTATTATATTACATTAAACCAAATTTAACTATTATTACGAATTTTTACTAGATAAAAACTCATAGCGCATGTCCAGCTATTTGGCGAAATAATAACGGATATCAATTAGTTAGGCTGTGATATTGATTAGCGCATAATATACAGTATACAGTAAATAGTACGCAAGAAATAGAATTATCATTATATTATATAAAAATGTGTATAAGCCCGCTTTCACCATACAATGAAGTGTTTGTGTGATTACTTAGGGCTATGATTTGATGCTCTGAAGAGGTGAAGCATTATTTCTTAATGACAGGGAGCTAAAAGGAAAAAACTATGCCAAGTGTTCTTGCTGCTTGCTACAATCGGAGATTCCGGCTATCATTCACGTGGGTAGCCTGGCCATCATGGTAGGTGCAGATCCAATGGGTGATCTGCTCGACTGAAGTCAGCTTTCCACAGAGTATCTAGATGCGCGACCTGATCAGGGAGCTCACAAACTCCACGGCATCGATAACGTATTACGACAAGTGGAAGATTCGGATCAACGCCGAAAAGTTAGAATCTATACTCTTCACGCGCCGGTTCACTGAGAACCGCATTTTGACGCCTGTTTCGGTCGGGGGTCGCCAAATTCCTATTAAACGGTGCGTGAAGTACCTTGGGGTTAATCTGGACAAGAGACTGACGTATAATACTCACATCAACGATACCATACGGAAAGTCTACTACATGTCCAGGAGCCTGTATCCGCTTCCGGCCAGGGGTAGCGGACTGAACAGGACTAATAAAAAATTGTTATACACAATGGTGATCGGGCCGGCCATCACATACGCGGCGCCGGTGTGGTGCAGCATCCCGGCCACGACAATGAGAAAACTTCGTGTTCTAGAGCACAAATTTATGCGCCTCATTTCTGATTCGGGCAGATACACCTCACTCAGAGATCTGTACGCCCATTGTAACGACATAACTCCACTAGCGGACTACGTTCAACAGATTTCACAAAAAATTTTCAAATTCAAACTGGGCGATAGTCCGCTAACCCGCAACATAACACACATCAGACAGCACAATGCAATTCTGTTTAATTTGAAACACTCATTACCATACCAGACGTTGCCTATTTTCAGGCAACTTTCACCTTAGCCAACTTCTTCACTACTATAATCTACCTTTACTCTATCTTTATCCTCACCTATCAAATTTATAATCTTAACCCCCTCTCTATTCCCTTTCTGTTTGTTCATTGTTTTATCTTTTTTGTTCTTTTTGTCCTCTTTTGTTCCAAAATTCATCCCTCAACCGATAACCTTCTTGAATTTTTAAAACCCATAACTGTTAACTTCCTCTAATTTCCTGGAGGCAGGAAGACCACCAGGGTGGAGAATTACTTCGAACGGGTTTTTTCGTTCTGTTTTGTTTTCCCGTGACAGTAACCAAAATTTCATTTTTTTGTGCGTGCACAGTGCGACAATTTTTAAAATATACATTAATTAGTTTTAGGCTCTTATGGGCAGCATAGCTTTAAGGCATTGTTGTTTTTAAATTCGCTCGGCGAATAGGAGTTACAACTCCCCACCTGAATTACCGTTCTTAGCCGAACCGGACCTGCTCCGCTCAACCTTACACCCACTACGGTGCTGCGCATTGTGGTTGCCAGGTTGGCTCCGGGTCAGGTTCCGACTAGGCGCACCTGTACTTTTAATTATAAATAAAGTCTTGTTGATTGATTGATTGATAACGGAACAGATGAAAAACAAGTTGGCCTGAACTCGATGCAGGAGGCCACGATCTCATGGAATGTGCTGACATGAACCCCAGTCAGTAGTCTCCTGTGATATTCTCCCTAATAGATACGAGCGTCAAGGATCTTACTATTTTGTGTACTTTCCATATTGAAAATCGATAACTTAATGGACGTTAGCCTACACCCTAAGGAAACCTAAATAACAGAAGTAACTTAATAAACCTAAAAATCTAAATTAATGATAACGTATAGTCTATCTCTTCTACTTTGGCCTTCATTCAATGTTGGATATAGACCTTTTCTAATTCCTTCCTTCCATGCGTTCCTCTTTCCTCATGCACTAATTTGCAGTTACTCTTTAGATGTCATATGTTTACCTTATTTGAATCGGTCATTTGAGAAACCACACAAGTCCACCATCTACCAAAAAAGACATTTTTGCTGAAATGCATTGTGGATGTGGAAGCCTAAACGCATCTTTTCACTGATAAACCACACATGTATCGTGTATAGTACGTAAGCATTGCGGGTTTAAAACAACACGAGTCCGGACATGTGTTGTTTCTCCATAGAACGCTAAACACAATCACACGAATTTTCCTGTTCAGAATCTTCACATTCCTCTATTATATCCCCAGAGTTATGTAGTTATAAGTTTACGGAGTTACTGGGTTATAAAGCAGAAGGGTTTGCTGCAGGAGTGCTATAGGTTTACTTGATAACTAGGTAACAAGATTCCGAGGAGGGCAGAATTTAACTGATTCCCCAATCGAGAGCCTTCTATTTTTTCATAGAATCCTCAGGGTTATGGGGTTACGAGGTTAGAGAATTTGCCGTTGAAGAGCTATGGCGCAATAGGGTACTTGCTTTCAAGATTCTAATGTCACAGTGATATGAATTCCTATACTTGGAATCTCCATTTTTCTCGTTGGATCTGCATGTTAAGAGGTTACGAGGTTATAGGTTATGTTGCTGAGGTTATGGGATTATGGGGTTAAGGATGTATGATACTCAAGCACAAGGATTCGAGGTGACAATCTCATTAACTCCCCAAAATTCTCCACTGTTTTCATCGGACTAAAGGTATGGGGTTAAGAAGTTATGAGGTTTTACGGTTTCTTTGAGTTATGTGATCAATACTGAAGTACCACAATGTTATTAGGTTGAAATTTTAAAGTTGAGTCACTTTTGGAGTCTGATTTAAATGAGTTGAGTAAGCAGTATTACGATACAACACTTTTTTGATGTTATAAAAAACCTGATGTGCTGGGGTAAAGCAAAGGTCAGATTCATATTCAGAGACTCAAAATACAAGGTATTGTCAGTACCACAGCACAGTCCACAATTTATTTTTTTCTGGGCTTGTGTAATCAATAGTAACTGTTTTTCATTTTTGATTTTTAAGAGTCGTTAGAAAAATCACACAAGTCCAAAGAGTCACTAGAGAAACGACACAAGTCCAATTTTTCTTTTGGAATATCCCAGGTGGATTTTGCCAAAATGTGTATCTGGATATAATATTCTGATCTACAATTGTCTACATTAAATGAATTATGTTTTTGTTATATGTGATTATTTGAAATGGTGAATCTGGAAAGTTTTTCTTAATTTTCTCAGTTCTACTTTTTAAGGACTAGTGTCGTTTCTCAAATGACCGATTCATTTGTGGTCTCCATACACTTCTTTTGATTTTTTGTGGTCTCTATTGTGTTACTCCTGCTAGATCCTGCCTTGCTATGTATCCGGCCCATCTCCACTTAATATTCTAATTCGCTCCATAACATCTGTTATCTTTGTTTTATCTCAGATTATATTATTTTGCAATCTGCCTCTCAGAGAGGCTCCTAGCAAGGCTCGTTCCATTGATTTTTGTACGACTCTTAGTTTTCCTGTGATCTTTTTTGTTAGGGCTATGGTTTCCAGCCTGTGTGTGATCATCGGACATATGCAGCTATCCCAGCTGTTTCAAGCTCATAGAGATATCTTTGTTCTTCAGTATAAGATTGAGCTTACTAACAGTTCACGTTAGATGGGCTCTACGTGCCACTTCCGCGGTTTAACGTACATACGTACATAATACAGCAAATAGTTAAAAAAAATAACGTGAATCAGAAGGAAGAAATGAATGGAGAATAATAAATGTAACCTACATAAACGTTGATGTACAGTACAGCAAATAAACAAGTGGATAAGAATTGATTAATGATAATATAACAAATCCTAATACTTACTAACAGTACGACACTAAAAACCAAACCAAGATCACAAGGATACGGACGTAGTGGTATTAGATTTTTAGTGAGAACATTTATTTAAGTATATGAGTTGAAGTACCTCCTGAACGGCTGAAAATATCGAAGTAATTATTCTTTCACAGTATTTAATGTCTTAATGTCTATGCTACACAATAATAATGTTTTGTTATCCACCTTTTGGTTCCTTCAACTTTCAAAAATTTTGTGGGCTTGGAAACACATATATGAAATGTCAGGAACAATGTGTTATGCATTGAACGAAAAATGTATGGGCAAAGATGAACAAAGGTAGACAAAGGTGAGCAATGCTTACTCAACTCAGTGACGTATTCAAGACGCCACTTTGAGAATTTTCCTCTTGATTTTCTTGGATTTGATTTTAAAAGATAATTTGGATTTTAAGAAAACCATTAACGCATTAATCTAATAAAGATCATACGTTACGTCGATGCAAAATGCGTGCACAACGACTGCTTTTCCATTTCAGTTCCTATGTATTCTTTAGTAATTTTTGACTTTTGGGAGTTTCTATGCCTTCCCTTTATGGCCGCCACGTCATCGTGAAGGATTTTACATTATTTTATTTTTTACTCTCTACGGAAAGTTCAGTGTCACAAGATAAAAAAAATATTTTAAAACTGTTGTAGATATTTCTGTGAGTCTGAATTTGAATTCCAAACCCCCATTATTTTAGTTTAGAATGACCTCAGATTCACATTCAACAAATTTAATATCACTGACGATAATGGTCTATCTTTTAATTTCATTTATCAACCGAGTTCAAAGTTCTTCCTTGATATTATTTTTATTAAACTATACATCTAGACCAGGTAAAGGCACTTTTGTGTGCTGATGCTATTTTTCCCAAACATATTTAACAAATAAAATACCGCATTAACGCACTAGGACAGCATTTACGTCTCGTGGCCCTTGAGCTCGACTATGACTTAAATGGAGTGAGTTTCTTTGATACGGTCGTGTGTCTACTTGTCAATGAGTAAAGCTTAAGTCAAAGTTATTAATGTTTTCCTGTATGTTTTTTGCATATAAATAAATTGCCTCGATACATGCCTTGTTACATGGTGTAAAGCAAATAAGTAGTATGATATTAAACGTAGGAATATACCTAGGTCAAATGTCATATTAAGTGTTTTTTTGGAAGTAGTTATTTATCAATATGTTCTTATTGAATAATTTTGACAAATAATAAGCAGTAGTTAAAATTCTAGTAACAGGAATGTTAGATTTGTTCCAAAAGAATAAAAAATGATGGAAAATTGTTGTGAATTTGAAATTATAACGTGATTCGTTTGCCTAAGGCACTGAGTTATGTATAGTGAACTTGACCGTCCTTCTAGCCATAATGTATAATACATAGGGTGTTTCATAGGTCATGGTACGTACTTCAACCAAGCTATATTCCAGAAATCAAAATATGAAAATTGAGCCTAGCTATGCTTTGGTAAAATATAGTTAGTTAATAAGATATACAGCGTTAAAGTTTAATGTTTGCAAGAAAATGAAAATGTTATTAAAGGCAAGAAACAATAATTTGTTAGTTCTTTTATGATTGCCCTTATACAGTGACGTAGCGTCGTCTGATGGGCGAGGGGGGGACAACATTTTCTGGAAAACTAGCCTTTAAAAGAAAGACCATTGGGAATACAAAAATACTGAATACCCGCCATAATGTTCCACAAAAAATATCCGAATTGACTACGGGAGATTACTGGACATGAAGAGCAATTTTCGCAAGGGAATAGACCTGTTCCCACCATCTATTATTAGTCCTTAATTGCCCAATACCTGCTCCTGTCGTGCTATTTAGTCTTCTACATTGTACTCAAAACGTGCATACACTGAAAAAAAATGTTTTGATTCAAGAATATATTGGTTTATATATACGCAAATAAATACATTCTTCATATAAACCATAACATAAACATAATATAAACATAAACACACCACAGATAATAGACAACCCCCAAATCCAAAGCCAAGGCTGTGCGGAAGGGGGTTACACATTTGGAAAAAAGCAGACATACATTCACACCCACCGGTGTGGTCAATACCAGGGCTGGGGGTTGAACCCAGAGCGCGGTAGACAGTCGATCAGCATATTCGCCACTCAATACGCCTTAACCGATTGAGCTACCGCGCCGAATGCTTTTGTGGAAAGAAATCAAAAGCTGGTCGTAAATAAATTATACTTGAAACAAAAGTATTTGATTTCTACGAAGAATTTATTTATTTGCGAATATATATAAACCAATATATTCTTAAATCAAAACTTTTTTTGTGTATACATTCCGTCACGTTGCTTTATGTTTGATCGGTGCGTAGTAACCTAGTATTGTTCATCGTAGTTGGTTGTAGCTCATTTGGCAAATTAATAGCTTGTAGATATTTATTTGAAATATCTTGACACGACTGTATATGACTGAATATTGAAACTTATCATGCAATTTATTTTGAGATTCTGTTTCTGTCCGGTCGAGAAACCGGAACCCGTGTGTTTTTTGAGGTGACCTTTTTCATGACTGCAGTCCACTTTTGACATGTTAAGGATGAAATTTAGCATGGGAGCCACTTTTATAATTTTTGCGTTTGGCAGTTATTTTGAAAAATGGCGGCAGGTGTTCCCAGTATGAGAAAATACAAAAATATCCCAAACCATTTGGATAATTTTTATGTTTGAGTTACAGATGGTTAGGTATTACTCCTTTTTTTTACAAAGAAATACATTTGGAGACGGAGAAAAAAAAATCTAAGAAATACATCTTAAAACAGTGGGTCTATGGTTCTGTTCCATAACTTCTGGTTAGATGTTATACTCATTTTGTTTTTATTTATAGTTATTGAATAGCAAGTAGAAGATGGATATTCCAGAGACATCAAAACCAGAAAAGAGACAAGATTTGTTAGTTGCATCGCCGCCCGAACTAACCAGTAAGAAAAATGAAACTCATACAGATGATGAATATATGATATATGAGCAATCAACGATGTCTAAACGAATCCACTACAACAACCATATCAGGACCCCTGGAACAATATTGCAGGGAAAGCACAAAAATGGAAGGGCCTGGGAACGAACTATTATGATATCTATGGAAAAATACAAGGTGACGCTCTGCCTAAGAAAATTCACAAGTTCTACAAGCTTGCAATTGTTGGTCAGAAACTGACACTAGCGCAGGATACCCATAGGAAATCTACCATCAAAGCAAATGTGAGAGAACCTGCTGGAAATTCTACTTCCCAGACAAATGAGCCACGTACACGAAGTAGTCGTGTAGGTTCTATCCATTCGTCTTGCATTATTTGTACTGGACCATTGGAAGGAAAAAGCGTTAGAAACAGCCTTGGTGGAAGAACACCAGTGAAGTATCACAGACTGGATGTTTGGAAAACTTGTTCAAAGCAAACCAAGAATAGACTGCAAGCCCTGATTACAATCTGTGATAATGCTGGAGGGATACTGAAAGCTGCTGCTTTAGATAAACGATATCATAAAGATAGCTGGAAGATATATTGCAGACCAGTTCACAACCAGAGCACGAATGATGCCAGAAGAGAACGTCAGCAATGACTAAAATGGATAACCAAAAAAAAAGCCGAGACATTCTATCAACTTTGTGAATATATTGTTGAATGCTTGGACATCCGCAAAGAAATTTACATGCTTAGGGACCCAATATCCTTTCCAAAGTGTATTTTCAGTTTTTGGCGAAGTGAACGAAGGGCGTGCCTGTCGAAGCAGGTGTTCCTAATTTCATCGTTTGTTAAGCATCATGTCTCTTTGAATTTACTCATATGCGTACAGTAAATTCCTAAGCATGTAAACTTCTTTGCGGACGTCCAAACCTTCAACAAATTATTTTTTCTCCGTCTTCAAATGCAGTTCTTTATAAAAAAGATATAGATCGATTTAAGCCTAACCATCGGTATCTCAAACATGAAAATTGTCCAAATTGTTCGGGGGATGTTTGTATTTTCTCTTACCGGGAACTCCTGCCGCCATTTTTCAAAATGACGACCAAACGCCAAAATTACAAAAGTGGCTCCGACGCTAAATTTCATCCCTAACATGTCAAAAGTGGACTGCAATCATAAAAAATGGTCCCCTCTAAGAAACGCACGGGTTTCGGTTTCTTGGGCGGATTATAACTACATTTCGGGATTTACAGAGGTTGTCTCATAAGTAATGTTGTTTTCACATGTAGTAAATATCACCCGAATTACGCTACAAGTTTTCAAGGTTATGTTACGAAATAGTCACGTGATTGGTACAGTAGAGTGTCTTATATTAATCACACAGTGTTTAGTTCCCAACCAGTTGTGTTGTGTCATTACAAGCGAAACCATGGAAACAGGGGAAGACATAGTAAATACTCGTATGGCACAGCGTTGGTTTAAACGTTATAACAGTGGCGACTTAAGTCTCGAAGATTAGACACGCAGTGGGCGACTTGTTATATGGAATATTAAGGTGACAAAAGAAGTGGTGGAGAACGAACCCTCGACAAGCACACGCAAATTGCTCTTGGTTCCTCTAAAAATACCATCCGTCACCACCTAAAAGCGTTGGGTAAAATTAATAAAAGGTGCCGAGTTGTATCACATGAATTAAATGATGATCAAATTGCTCGTCATGTCAAAATTTGCCGTCAGTTGCTTTCTCTGTCTACAGATGACCGGTTCTTCAAAAGAATCATAACGTGCGATGGAAAATGGAATTATCTAAATAATTCCAATTTTAAAAAACAGTGGTTAGATCAGGGACAATTGCCAAAATCTGTGGCCAAACGTGAACGTTTCGAAAAAAAGATACTGTTGTGTGTTTGGTGGAATTACGAAGGTTTAATATACTGCGAATTAATTCCTGACGGTCGGGCTATTAATGCCGAAGGGTATTCTCAACAACTTGACTGAATGTACCGGGCTTTGAGCAAAAAATATCCACGTTTAGTTGCTCGGAAACGAGTCCTTCTTCAGCAAGAAAACGCGCGACCCCATACCGGCAAGAAAACTCAAGAGAAATTAAAGGTACTTGATGCAATCGAACTGCTGCCACATTCTGCCTCCGATCTCGCACCGTCGGATTATTACCTATTTCATTCGATGGCACAATTTCTTAAAGGAAACAAATTTGAAAATTTTGATGATGTCCATAGTGCAACTCTGGAACGTGTTTCTTCAAAAAGCAAAGATTGGTTTTTGAAAGGAATTAGAGAATTTTCCGATAGATGGAGTAAAGTTATAGAATATGATGGGTTATACTTTGAATGTTGAAATAAAATTACTTCTTAATTCATTTAAAGTTCATACTTTTATTGCAAAAAAACGACATTATTGATGAGACACCCTCTGTACTTATCTGTTTTTATATAAAAATGTTACAAAATCCAAATATTTTCATTTCTGTAAAACAGACAACCAGCATTTTGATCTAAGCTCAATCGTTTCTTCACTGTAGCTATCTATGCCTTTATCATACTACTGAAAGAAAAAGTGGTGTTTCGATAATATAAGACAGAAATTTGCTCTCGAAGAAAAATCATTTGTGTTTAAAAATGATGCAAATTTGAAACACCAGAAAGTAAGCGTTACAAAACGGATTAGATTATAAATAATGTGTTTCTTACTAATACCTTACTTTCTTTACTCTATTTCTATCAATTTAGAATAGTTATATTTTTGTAAAAGTACAGAAAATATATTATTGTGATTACATAAAACTTTCCTCTTGTGTTTGCTAAAACTCAGTCTTACTCTCTATCTCAGAGTTCTTGGTGAATTGCTATTTCTTTTATATTAATTTGTTTTTAGATCGATTTTAATTAATTTCGAAGAATTCTTTATTTTATTTAAAAATTGAAAATATAATTTTATACAGAATGTTTCCCAATTATCTATTATTAGTACAGCAGTACTGTATAGCTGGTTGCGCTCAATTCAAAATTCTTTACTGCCAAAAAAAAATTATTTGTTTGACTTTAGAATACAAATTTTATTGGTTTTAATTATACAAATATTATTCAAATTTTATTTGTTCAAGTTTTAAAAGACTATCCCCATTTCCCTATACTTAGCTAACTTACATACTAATTTTAAAATTATGAAAGTTTTTGTCAAATCTGACTTTGCAATTGTTAGTCAAAAATCGTTCTCAGAATAAATAACTTACTTTATTAAATATTTGTTTCAATCAGTTTTGTTAATAGTTTTGCACTTTTAATGTATATTCTTAATTCCTTGTTGATTTTTCTTCATATATGTTCCCTTAATTTTAGTTCTGCTTAACCATAGATCCTTTATTTTTAAATCAAATTTGCTTCTTCCTTTTATTCTAATTGCTTAATATATTTTAATACTCCTCTTCTTACTTTTTCTCCTTTATTTTATAACTGTTACTTGTTTATTCTTTCTCTTCTTAGCTATAACATGCTTGTTTTATATCATTATACTTCTTCCTGTGCTCCTCTATTTTATATGTATTTATGTGCTTATTTTATTTTATAATAATTAGTCTTCTCTCATATTAAAGACTCCAAATTATATTCTAATTAAATCATTATTTAAACTAATTACTTTTCTTTTAACAGTATTATTTAATATTTTTCTTCTTTTAAATTTTTGATAAAAATTTTAGGATGTACCTTCCTATCACCCGTGAAAAATAAATCATATTCAAATTGTAATAGCGACCTGCTATAGACACGTTGAACTGTATGAACATTAGACTTGGACTTTTTCGTCTGTAGTTCTAGCTTTTCATTTAGAACATCTATGCTTTTCATAAATTGTTCATCAACAATACTTATTTTGCTTTGAACTTCATGGTTCGCTTTCTCTAGGATTTCTTTTTCAATATTTTGTGTGTATAATTCTACCTTGTCTATTCTCGTGTTTGTTTTTTCTATTTCTGTATATAATGCTATGTTAGATTCAACTAGTTTAGTGTGTAATGTTAACATTTTGTTTTCTAGTGTTGTTACTGTTTCTTCTATTTTTTCTGTGAATTTGTCTAATTTCTTGTTTTGTGCGTCTAGTTTTTGTGTTATGCTTAAGTTTTGCGACTCTAGTTTTTGTGTTATCTCTTGATTTTGTATCTTTTGTGTCTCAAAATTTTGCGTCATGTTAATATTCATTTGTACAATTTGTTCCATCAATTTTTGCATATCAAGTTGAGCTGAAGGCTCCTGTAAACTTTCATCCGCCCTTGCCTGTTCTGTATCAGAAGTGCTAGAGCCTGCTTCTCGTTCTTGATCCATCGTTATCTTTTTACCAGATCTTAAGTTCATAAATTGTTTCTAATTTTGGATTGACATATGATTCATTTATAGCCACGCGTTGGACGCCAAATAGAATCCTAATTCATTATTCAAACTAGGTGAACAGTTAATGGATGAAGATTCAGGGCAGTTGTGATTTTTCTAATCAAACGCCCTGGACTGTGACCAAATACCGTTCTTACCCAATATTGTATTCGCTTCGTCTATAAAATTTCAGTCGAATTGAATATTTAGAAATCTAAAGTATCTAAAAAAAACGACAGGTATTCGTCATAAAAGTTCTTGTTGACTTTGTGAGAATTTGTATATTCGTATTTTTGATGCTTGAAAAGTTTGTATCAATGTGAAAGAAGAGCTCGTTTGTGAGGGCAAAGGTGTCTGATGCTGAAGAGGAATCAAGGGACCCAATAGTTATAGCAAGAGGTCTAATATTTGAAACTTTTCTTGATCCCGGTAAAAGACGCAAAGATGTTTGACTACAGAAAAATTACAGGTCCGCATTCAAAAGAAAATGGCAAGGAACCTACAGTCGTGAAGGGAAAACTGTTTAGAGAACAAGCAATCGATTGTTCTAAATAGACACACATATTGGAATAAGATTTATCTGATTTGTAAATCAGACAAAGCTGTCTTAGATGAGCTTAGAACTCACGGCAAAAATTATGACAACACAAACATCAACTTTTTGTTTTCCTAGCTACAAAATGAACAAAAAAGGATTTGTCGTTTCATGAGAAATATTCATTACGGCTTAACAGCTCCCTTGATGAGGATAGTTGTAATTGTCATTTTTGTTGATAATGTTATGCCCTACAAAGAGGTACGTATAATTTCTTTACTCTGTATGGCTTACTTTTCGAGGTAAGAAGAAGAATAACCGTAAAATTGATTCATAGTGTTTCCAGCCTGTTGGAATTATGAATAAAAAAATTGAAATTATTTTTAACAGTATTTCGACTGTTATATTAATACATGTTCGATTCAACGTTGTGGCAATCAGTCGTAATATTGGAACTCAAAATTATGAGTGATAAATGTTTGGACGAAACAAATAAAAGTACAGGAGAGTAGAAGAATAATATGATTTGATGAATGAGGTTTTTAAGAATGTACATTCTACGGTTATGATTAACTTTTCTTTAAGGCTATGGGATTTAATTTCTCTGTAGTAAATACATGACCTACATTTGACCAAATTTGGGATAAAACACCATCATAATTCTTGTCATTGTCTTACGAGACTCGGTTATTTTACCAAAAACCGCTAAAAAAGCGGCCTTTTATGTAGGACAGCAGCCGCATCCAAATAAGTGTATAGTATGCCCGTAAGTACGTAAACTCGTCCTCATTGCGTTGTTGAAGTGGAAGGAAACCATAGGCGGATTCGATTTCGCATGAAAAGTTCAAAGAGTTGTGTTGTAGAGTTTAATCACTATTACTAACACTGTCGTAGAAATGTCACCGGCATTCGTGATTTTTAGATCGAAAATTCTAGGTAATATTAAAAATAATAAAAAATAAATAATTTTAGTGGTAAATATCTTAAAATTAAGTTGAGGAAAATTTCTAGCAATGCTTAACATACACTAAGAATAATTTATGTCCAAAAATATACATCTACTCATATAAATAAAAGGCAGAGTTTTCGTACATATGTTCAGTTATAACTATTTAATAGGGCCAATTTTGACTTATATAGAATATAGAATTTTTGTCGAACTCAGCTGACTTATGGCGACAACAAACAAAACCGTATTTGATAAGGTCTCCTATATAGGAAAATGCCTGGTGTCGCTTTATTACTGTGTAGAGGACGTAGTTATGACGTCATCAAGATGGCATCCGAACGTTTATAAGCAGTTTATAGTTTAAATGTTAAATATCTCGAAACTAGTTTACACAAAAAATTTAAATACTATCTACAAATTACTTAATAATACAAATTACGGCACCTAAGCTCATTGTCTTGTTTCTATACCTAGGCTGATAAAACAGCTTATAAAAAAAGTACCTAAAATAACACAGGTCAACAAAAAAAAAATGTTCTGCTCCAAGGATTAAGCCTATCATGCCTTAAGTATTTTTGTGTGCTGAAACCGAATTTTCAATTTTAAATTACATTTAACTGAATTTTTTGTGAAACATTTTATAAAGAATTGTAATTACAAGAAAATTTGCTTTTTAATGTTTCAAAATAATTTTGAAACATTTATTTTGAAATATTAAAAGGCAAATTTTCTTGTAATTAGAATTATTAGAATTTTAAATTTTCTACCGCATAGATTTCGAGTAAATGTCAAAAATTGTCAAAAAACCATATTTTGACAATAAAAACCGGGACTAACTCGAAATCTATGCCTTAGAATTTTTTTTTAAATTGAAAATTCGGATTCAGCACACAAATACTTATGGCATGATAGGTTTAGTCCTTGGAGCAGAAATATTTTTTTTTGACTTGTGTAATAGAATAAATAGAGTGCAGAAGATATACTCAATAATACTATTTTCTCAAAATTTGTTTGAATCGATCTATATTTTCTTGTACATACTTATATCTTAGTTTTTATTTTATATTTACTTAAATATTTTATTTCTTTTATTGCTACAGGTAAGGTATTATGCATTTTAATTCCTATGTAATCTATAAACTTTGTAAAAGTCGTATTTGTTGGTTTTGGTGCTATACTATCTTCGTTTGTTATCGAACGGGTATGTGGCCATGATTTGATTTATTCTTTGTCTTGGGATTCTTTTGCACATAATTCAGAATATCTAAAAATATTACTATTAAAGCTAATGACTAAATTTCATTTTACGTAGGGAAGCGTCAAACTATTTAGCCGATTTTATTTCGTGAAATGTGACATGTAGATCATTTTTAGCGTTGTTTTCATTAGGCGATTGTTTTTTAATAACACGTTTCAATCCGAATTAAAAATTTACCTTAAAATGTCAAAAGCATCTTATCGAGTTAGGTGTTGGTATTATCGGATAAGACGATGCGTCCGCATCACTTTCGTGCAGTTTTTCTCTTGCGTCATACCCTTGCCACCACTGTACTTTGAATTCGGTGATACCGAGAGGCAAAGGCGGATTCATGTGATGATTGATATATTTAGTTGTAATAACTAAACTTTGCCTAATAAAAGGTCTTATATTATTTTTTTTGTATTTTTTCTTTGATAAAAACCAGTCACACGTCTCTGTGGCTCCGATCCTCACAGAGGGGAGCTGGTAGTACCGGTAGCCACTCTCCACTCCGTGGGGTAAGTGACTACTGGGTCCGAGAATCGTGTGCCCTATGTAGGCGTAACGAACCGAGGATTACGGCCTTCTGCATTCTGCCGGCTAAGATATCTGCCGAGTTTCAGAGTGATGGTATGATTATCAGTTCCGAAAGCAGTGTGTGTCTCGCCTCCACCGAGGGCTAGTATAATCAGTACCACCAACTTAACAGTATGGTCTGGATAAAGCCTGCGGAGTTCGAAGAGCAAATCTCGATATTTTGTCCGTTTTTCCTCCTCCTTCAAGACAATGTCGTTTTCAGCGGGAGCCGAGAACTCCACGACAAACATTGCCTTGAGTTCGTGGTCGAGGAGGATTACGTCGGGCTTGTTGGCTTGTATTTGCCTGATGGTGGGAAATAGTAGTTTCAATAAATTAGACACTTCTCATTTCCCACAACGGACTCAATATCCCCCGGAGCGTAAGGCAGCACTGATGTCTCGTCTATCCCATATGAGTGCCTTAAATGGTAAGCACTCGTAATGCTCCGTCGTGCCTTTGGAGACTGCATATGTCGGGCAAGCCGACAGCAAGTACATCAGGTCTCTGGCGCCCTGTAGCTGATATCAGGGACCTCTATACCCATGACACGACTACAATAGACGAGGGTGTTGAATGCACCATCCTGGCAAGCCGATATGAATCCCTCGGTCTCATACTTCAGCCCGGCTGACCTTAAGAAGGCAAAGGTCAGCCTTTCGGTTAAGACAAGGTTTTCTATATTTTTATAGAAAACTCCATGCATTGGCTTATCCCTGTGAAGCTGCAGAAAGTTGTTGTGTTCTGCAGCTTTAATTTGGGCTTTTCGCCGAGCAGGTTCCAACTCGGTGATAGAGTCGCGATTTACCCGCTCGAAGTCGAAGTAGAGACCAAGTTCGTCGGCTGCTCTCTGTGCTGCCTTAAATAAAAAGGCTCCGACCCCTGCATTTCCATGGTCCCGAACCATGCAGAGGAGAGGATCCGAACTCCTGATGACCTTAGAGGCTTCATCTAGAACCATTCTATTATGGAGACTCTCCATGGCCTCCCCGATGTCGCGGGAGATATAGCCGTGAAACGGACGATTTGGGATGCAAACTCCTGTTGAGATGCATCTTCTTGCCGGTTCCTACGTCTAGGCATCGACTCCAGTTCACTACTCCAAATGAGTAGAGAAGGATCGGAATGGCAAGCATGTTGGTAGCAGACACCTTGTTCTTCCCCGACAGTTCTGAAGACCAGATTTGTCGGAGTCGGTGCTGATACTTGCCCATACATTTTTTTGACATGACTCTTTCCTAGGTGGTTGTTATGGAATTGGACCATTTCATTGATTGTTAGTTTATGAAGTAAATTACCTTATAAACCCTGATTTTGAAGGGATCTATTTTATCTCCCTCCGCTACACTCATGTGGACTCATCACTCTTTCTCACCGTGTCTCGAGGTGGGAAAAGATGAACTTCCCAACTCCTTCTCGTACCTTCCCACTCCACTATCTTCTCACACTTTCACATTATATTCCGCCACACTCCCACCGATCTCGCTCACTTTTCCCCATCTTCCCAGCAATTTTTTATATTCTCCCAGCATCCTCCCACATTCCCGCTATCTTCCTCTAACCTCCCTCCACTCACTTCCACTTTCTCTTCTCTTCCCTTCATCTTCTCTCATTTTTTTTTCCGCCTCCCAACTACGTTTACCTACTTTCCTACTATCTTTTCCACCTACCCACTACCTACCTTCACTTTTCCACCACTTCTTTTCCCTCACTTCTCAACCTTATCATTATTTTTCATATATAAATATAAAATAGCTACTGTCTAAGTTAGAAAGATGTGCACATACAATTTTATCAAAATATGTCGTTTTCGAACTCTGAAAATATATTTTCTGAATTTGATAACCCTTAAACAAACCCGAAAATATCAATAATTTTAAGAAAAAATTAAATTACTGAAATACCTGCTTATAAATTCATTTATACAGCGTGATCTACCAAGAAATGCGGAAAATAAAATGGTGTACTAGTCTTCAATGTGGGAAAGCCCCTGCAAAATTTTAGAGGATTCTGAGGTAATTTAGTATATTAAATTATTAGTAAATTTGTGAAGATACACTACTGATGTTGAGTAAGTCCTGATGTAGGGTACTAGCCTACATACATATAGATCTAAGAATATCGCTATGGAAATGATACAACAAAAACAATTATGATTATAAAAAATTCTATTTTGAAAGCAAAAATATTAAACTTTTTTACCAAGTCTCATCATTAATTTATTTAATAGCTTACTTGGCTATATTGGTGACCCCGACATATAAATGACATATAACATACTCAAATTAAGGATAATGTTATTACAAAAATAAATTTCCTTATGTTACGGTATTTTGTCATTTTATCACTCAATCTGACTTTTCTTTTTTACTAATTTCATTTATCCATCAAATCTAACTTATTTTAAATCTGATTTTTAATATTGATACCTTGGTAAGTTGGTTTCTTCGTTATGGGAGGGGGGAGTATATGTAGGGTACTAGCCTACATACATATAGATCTAAGAATATCGCTTTGGAAATAATACAACAAAAACAATTATGATTATAAAAAATTCTATTTTGAAAGCAAAAATATGAAACTTTTTTACCAAGTCTAATCATTAATTTATTTAATAGCTTACTTGGCTATATCTGACCTACTCCTGAATAGGTCGACAAACTTACTTATGAAAGAACGTATTCGAGTTGTTTACATTTCCTTAATTGGCAGGGATCCGACATTGTCGGTACGCATTGAAGATAATTGGAATTCCAGCGGACCATTTCACTTTTACGAATGAGTTCAAGGCATGCCGACATGGCTGGCTCCCTGCCGCTGGATCGTGTGTGGACCTATATAAAAAGTGAAGCCGGCCGGCGAGATCAAAAAATAGGGTCTACACACGATCCAGCGGCAGGGAGCCAACGTTGTCGGTACGCTTTGAAGATAATTGGAATTCCAGCGGACCATTTCACTTTTACGAATGAGTTCAAGGCATGCCGACATGGCTGGCTCCCTGCCGCTGGATCGTGTGTGGACCTATATAAAAAGTGAAGCCGGCCGGCGAGATCAAAAAATAGGGTCTACACACGATCCAGCGGCAGGGAGCCAACATTGTCGGTACGCTTTGAAGATAATTGGAATTCCAGCGGACCAGTTCACTTTTACGAATAAGTTCAAAGCATGCCGACAAGGCTGGCTCCCTGCCGCTGCATCGTGTCTAGAGCCGCGTTTTTTGTTTTCGGTGGAACAGTAGGGACACCGCCGTGTGTCATTGACCGGTTTAACTAAATATCTGGTATATCTGCTTATCCTTTCAGCATGGGGTCAATGTCTTCGATTTATTTCGCTATTTTTGTAGTGTGATTTGATTTAAACCAAAAAGTCACTTCTATCTTATCCAGCTTTGCTGTCAGTAGTGTCAATCCCAAATCTGATAAAGTGATATGGTTGTACCGCGTTACGTTAGATTAGTTAAAGTCATTGGCGGCGCATTTCTACAAAAAAATAAGGTAATTTTTTTGGTAATTTTTTTAATTTTTTATTTTTTTAACTCCTTTCGGTGGGGACAACCTACTGTTACATTTTCCGCATGTCATGGTAGATCACGTTGTATAGTGTCTCTCATTTTAAAGTGATACACTCCCATAGCTCTGTTAACAATTGATGAATTAATTTGAAACTGGTAATAAATACTCTTAAGACAACTATAGTGTCACTACATAGGAGTAAAATATGGGGTATAGGAATCTAATACCACTATCTTAAAGAGCATCCCGTAGAACCTAGTTGAACCAAATTTCATTCAAATACCTGAAGTGGTTTTAAAGTTACAAACAAGTGAATATGCCGTTGTAACAAGAAGTAATTGCCTGTAACTCGCAGTAAGTTGAATTTAAAAGAAAAGCTTGTCAAAATTTTTTGCTACAAATTGCATAATTTAGACTTATGCCCCTTCTAATGTATTGAGAAATTTTTCAACAACAACTAATTGTACACCAGCCTTTTTAACAATTTTACAATAGAAACAATAAGAAGAGTTGTAACAATAATAATAGTTCTTGTTATTACAGATTTGATATTTGCGATGATATTTATACTTGAAGTAGAATTCGAACCTGTAAAAATCTAAATAGGTAACAAAATATTTAGGCACAAATTTCTCAATACATTAGAACTAGATATAAAAATTTGTAGTAAAAAATCTTGACAAACTTTTCTTTTACATTCAGCTTGCTCCGAGTTACAAGCAAATACTTTTTGTTAAATAGTCCAAGAAAAATCGACATAAAAATATTGCAAGTTCGAAAAAATTGTAACGGGTTGACCTCCTTAGAGAATATTATTTAGGTATTATGAAAATCACAACTTACACAATTTTTTATTTATTATGAAAATACCTACTTTCTGTATATTGTTGCCCTAATCTGGGCACGCTAATATACTAGTTAGGTAAATACTTTAAAACACTCATTATTGGAGAACCAATCAAAACAACTACTCTTCTAGCTAATACTGACAAAGTATTGAATTGCATGATAGGATTCTTAGCATTTTAAAGAAAAAAAAATGATAAAAGCAAATAAATAAAAATAATTAATGGTAAAAAATAAATCAAGAATAGGCTTGTAAATAATGAATGAATGTTTCTATACTCTACTGATGAGAACTAACGAGTTCGAAAAAACTTGTACAACTTTTCTAGAGTTGAAATAGAATGTAAGGTTCAATAATTCTTGTGAATGACTGAATTTCAATAAATAATTTAAGTATCTTCAATATATTTTTTTGTCTTAAAATGCCAGGAATCCCATCATGTAATTCAATACATCGTCAGTATTAGCTAGAAGAGTGGTTGTTTTGATTGGTTTTCCAATAATGAGTGTTTTAAACTGTTTTCCTAAGTAGTATATTAGCGTGACCCGATTAAGGTACCAATATACAGAAAGTAGATAATTTCATATTAAATAAAAAAAGGTGTGAATGACTAAATGTAAATGAATGATTTAAGTGTTTTCAATTTTTTTTTTCTTCTTTAAAATGCTAAGAATTCTATCATGCAATTCAATACTTTGTCAGTATTAGCTAGAAGAGTAGTTGTTTTAATTGGTTCTCCAATAACGAGTGTTTTAAAGTATTTACCTAACTAGTATATTAGCGTGCCCAGATTAGGGCAACAATATACAGAAAGTGGGTATTTTCATGATAAATAAAAAAGTGTGTAAGTTGTAATTTGCATAATACCTAAATAATATTCTCTAATCATGATAAAAGCAAATAAATAAAAATAATTAATTGACCTCCTTGTTATTCATATCTAGTGTAACTGTATTCAAACATGATTGACCATGACATGGATCCATCATCTCTCCTCATCCAATGTTTGGAAAAATCAGACTCAGAACATGAAGATAATTAATAAAACCATCAATTACTTATTCATTAAACTTACAAATAAATTTGTAAAGTTATAAAGACAATATAATTAGATCATCAGGACATCGCAGATCAGGCTTACTGAAAATGCCACATAATAAAAAAAAAGACACACCTGTTACTCAACTTCTACTACTCGATTCTTTGGAGCGCTATATCTCGTGAACGGTTTCTCCTACAAAAAAACTTCTGAATTTGTTCTTGTAGAAAATTAGCTCAGTTACAAGTTAATAAATTATGTTTTTTTTTTCGAAAAGTTCACAGTTTTCAACATATTTGCAAAATACTGTTTTCGTAACCTTTGACTCCGTGTAATTGACTCCGCTGCGGTCGAATTGATAAAAAACTCACCCATTATTAAGAACCCTAATACTAAGGTGCATGCACAATTTCTTCTCAAGCTGAATGTATATTTTTCTTGGATTAAAAATGTCATATTCACGTGATTGTAACTTTACAACCACTTTAGGTATTTTAATGAAATTTGGTTCAAGTGGGTTCTATGGGATGCTCTAGGTGGCGGTATTACATTCCCGTTAAAAAAATCGCTAATATGACCTCAACGGAAAATTGACCCCATATTTTACACTTATGTACTCATGCCTATGGTGAAATTTTACGGTATCATTATAGTCGCTTTAAGTTCATTTGCCGTCTAAATTTCAAATTGATTCGTCAATTATATTAACAGAATTATTGGTGTATCACCTTGAAATAAGACACACTGTTTGTATTAGTAAATATATTTCTAAAATATACGACTTCAAATAACCATAAAATTAACATTATACTATTTGTTCCACCCTGAATATTTTAAACAAGTTTAGAAAAACTCCGAAAGACATAAAGTATATATTAACAATCGACCATGTTCAATTTTTGGATTAAGTAGTTGGGTTGAAAATAACAAGTTAACATGTACTTATGATGAATGATCGGAATTTGGGTTTAATTCCAGTGGCGCACATAGGTATATAAAATTTTACATAAAAAAATTAAATGTATGTTTGTTCTTTCTTACAGAATAAATCAAAATTAAATGTAATAATGTTATTTATTTTGGCATAATAAAATACATGTATACATATTATGTATAACTAAAAATTTATGCATATTTTAAAAAACTCTAGTAACGACGCACCTGAAATTAAACCCAAAATTCCGATCACTGCTTATTATAGATTGGCTACTAAAGTTCCCAGACTTATAGTCGATTATTATTTAAGGTTTTACCTGATATCGATGATCTATATTACAGAAATAAACAACAGTATCTGGAGGATTTAAAGAAAAATAATTATGGATAAAACCCGACGAATTGTCCGAGAAGTCATTCACAATGTTCTAAACCAATTTGTAACTAGCTAGCTTATTACCAGGAAGCCAATGGATAGCACTTTGACCAGTTATTGCGGAAATAGCATTAATGCAGCTGTTGGCAATGAAATAACCTGTGAAATATCGCACGTTATCTCCTATTTTGATCACTATCGAATCAAAACATTCAAATAAGGTAAAACTTAAGGATAGGATTTTACAGAGTGAGAGGGAAATATGCATTTATTTTCGATTTATTATAATACTTAAAAAACAAGCATAATATAATATTTAACACTATTGCTATTGTTCTAGTGAATACAACTATGTATTTTTTTTATTGTAAATTTCTGTTGTATTTGAATATCGTAGTTTGTCAATGATTATACTTCCTGATTTCATTATTAGAGTGTGGTATTTAACTATACAGAGTGATCTATCATGACACGCGGAAAATTTAACAGTAGGTTCTCCCCTTCGAAAGGAGTTAAAATAATGAAAAAAATTAAAAAAATATGACCAAAAAAATTACCTAATTTTTTGTAGATGTGCGTCGCCTATGACTTTAACCGTGTCTCACATAAACTATGTCTCATGATTGTCATTTCATATGTTTTATTTATTATTTTCTGTAATTGGGTGTCAACCTGTTGAAAATAAACGTATTGTTATTATTATTATTAACCAATCTGACGTAACGCGGTGCAACCATAACACTTCCCCTCCCACTTTATCAGACTAGGGACTGACAGAAAAGCTGGCGGGGTTAGAAGTGACTTTTTGGATTTAATTACATTACAAAAATAGAAAAAATTAAAATAATTTGTGTAGAACTCAGCACAGCACAAAACTGAAAAGTAATAGTAATACTCCCTAGCTGTACGTGCCTCCCCCTCCCCCGATCATTGGGGACAATATTTTTCATAAAGATTAAAGCCTAAGGAACAATTCTAGACATGTCCAAAAAAAAACTGGCTGTACTTTCAAAATGGCGGCCACATGTTAAACTGGTGCAAATGTTTTTGTCATTTAACAGAAAAACTAAAAAAGATGGAGAAAAACTTTTTTCACAAAAAACAACGTGCATAACATTTTCCACAATTTTGTTAATATACAATAATTGTATAGGAGTTGCCGTTTTCGAGATAAATGTCTACAAATTATGCGCTATCCAATCTGGGATCAAATTTTCAGTATGACGCGGCGCCGCATCGGTGGATAATGATTGCCAATTTGAAGTTACAAATATTAAATTAGAGTTAAAAGTGTTGATAGTGAATAAAATTAAATGTAAATTCTTCTTTGATACCGGATTTGGCGATAAAAGAAGGCTTATTAACATATCTGCATTAGCAAAAATATTCGGCATTACTGGGCCTTCATTCGTTTACTGAACGCGACTCAGTAAGCGCCTTTAAGGGAAAGGTAAGATAAAAAAAATGTTACTTTCTCCCAAATACACCAAATATATCCGAATATTTCAAGATTTGGGGAACAGCTGGAATATTGATGATAAATTAGTCGCATCATTAGAGGAGTTTATATTAGTCCAAGAGCCAGCGACAGATTTTCATGACCAAGTCCCTCTCAAGCGGTAATTAGTGGAATGCATCAGAGAGTTGTATTATAAAGCCTCGTGAACGTCAGCTGCGGTTCCGTGGATGGGATGAGCGGCGGTAGTCTCCCACGCACGGAGAACTGACTAAAAATTGTCAAACTAAAGCTAATCCAATATCTTGAAGAAAAAAAAAGTCAGCTGACTATAACATGGTGTATTATACGTCAGCTGGTCGCTTGAACATTAAAAAAAAAAATGTATACATTCAATGATTTCCTCTCAACTCAAAATTTACCTGATGATAGCTTATATGCTACTGTGAATGAATATAAATGTTAGCTGGCTATACCTCGGTGGAAAGATCATCAGCTGATACCTTGAAAGTTGTAACGCAGAACTTAGGCGGGAGCATAATTAAGTAGGGAGTTCGTTTCTAAAGAAATATTGATGAACTTTTCTCCTGATTGCATATCGATCGAAGTCATCCACCATATCAACAATTTTTTTACGGTTTTGGTTGGTTTTTGGCACCGAAAATTTATGGTTAGTGGTATACTCTCTGACAATTTTGTAAACACTGCGGCCACACACACTCATATTTGCCACTTTGTTTCCAATTTCATCTTTGAGTAATATAGGATTTTCTTGAATCTCATGCTTATACACGCTTAAAATCATTTCCTTGGTCTTTACGTCGAAATGAGACTTTTTCGACCTTTTTTTAAGAGGAGACAAACAAATTTCTGTGATTCCAACCCGGCCTTTTTTTATAAAAGGCAATAATGACTAAATCTAAAGACTTCACCAACTGTTTCATACAAATGTCAAAGCCATCGGAAAATAGAGAAAACTTTTTTGGCAACATACAAGAGTTTGTTTGTCGTAAGTATGGCTTTAATCGGTTGAAAAACGATAATGAGGCACGAGTAGCGTTGTTTCAAAAAACATACAAATTCTTGGAAAATGATGATACGTTCAAGTTGCCCAAAAAAGGTATTGATGACTCTTCTCTACCACCATGCAAATTGGAGCTATATCAGCAATTTTTAAGAGCATGTTACATAGCTCAAATTTGGTCGCACGCACACCTGAAAGTCCTAACTACTGATGAACCTTCAGACTATGGCTAGGTAGAAATCGACAACAGATTTGAATTCATCTGGTTTTCTGGAACTCAGTTACCAGAGTCGATTGAAGAAATAACTATTCAGCCCGAAAAAGGTAACATTTTTTTGATCATTTTGATTATGTTACACTAAATATGCATCTTAATATATTTTTTAAATTTTTGTACAGATGATGTTGATAAAAACATGATGGCAGACAGCCCTGACAGTGAATCAGAGAAAGATGAGAGTGACACAAGCCAAAGCGAGAACGAAAATGATTAAATTACATTATTATTTTTAATCACTTCTTTAAAATGAAGGTTATTTATCGAACAGCTACAATAAACTATAAGTTGATTAATTTACTTATCTAAATATTTCTTCAGTTATTCAATTATATACTTAGTTTTAAAGTATCTATACAGAATATTGATTTAATCGGAACACTCATATCGGAGCGTAATGCCGAATAATTTAAGATACGTCATTTCCTCCCGGATAAAAATTTGTAACCTGATTGTTAATATACTTCTGTAATTAATAAAAAAAAATGCAGTAAGTCGAGGGAAAACACGCCAGCTGATGCATTTAAATAGGAGATAGATGCTCCCGCCTAACTTCTGCGTTACAACTTTCAAGGTATCAGCTGACGATCTTTCCACCGAGGTAGCGCCAGCTGACATTTATATTCATTCACAGTAGCATATAAGGTATCATCAGGTACATTTTTAGTTGAGAGGAAATCATTGAATGTATGAATTTTTTTTTCATGTTCAAGCGACCAGCTGACGTATAATACACCATATTATAGTCAGCTGACTTTTTTTTTCTTCAAGATATTGGATTAGCTATAGTTTGACAAATTTTTAGTCAGGTGGAAATTACTAAAAATATATTTTTTTTCTCCGTGCGTGGGAGGCTACCGCCGCTCATCCCACCCACGGAACCGCAGCTGACGTTCACGAGGAATTATGATACAACTCTCACGAATTATCGTTCGAGAAAAAATAATTGACCAAATTTTCACCTGGCTCCCGGTCTATATGTGCCATATATGGATCAAATAGCGTGGACGAGCTTCACCTAATGCACCAAAATAGTGTGACGTTTCACTCCCACTCTAACTATTCCATCCTATTTCTCACATCGACCTTATCGCCACTGTACATAAGATCCTGGTTAAAATTGAATTTGAAATTTCAGAAAATCTGTGAATATTTTTAACTATTGAATTATCATCCTAATGTTTTAACTTTAAAAGCTGCGCCTTCTTGTAATAATACTGTAATTTTTAAGTCCTCGAAATTTTTTCAGAAATTAATTGTTTATTGCGCACGCGTAATACGTATGTCGGGCATAACTCCATCTTCTTATTTTTATTTGTTTTCCTGGTTGAAGTTTAAGGTTATGTATAGTGGATTATTTCTTTTATAACTTTCAAGGATTTTACCGTATTTAAAGTGTTTGTATATCAAAAATGGTCCAAAAATTACATTTTTCTGCGATTGCTCAATTTTTTAAGTATAAAGAAACATTCATGGTCAAGGCAGAAAGTTCTGTTGAAGCGCGAAGCGGGCCGCATGAAAGGAATTATTATGATCCTGAAGTACTGATTGTTAAGGGAGAAGTTCATGCTGGCATGAGAGATAGAATCTATAAAGTAGAGGGGTGTGCTTTTTTTAAAAAATAAATACATTTTACTTTAAATGTAATTAATTGTTTTCAGATATTTTTGAATAACAATAAAAATATAACCGATGCAGAATGTACTTGTCCAAGGGGATTATGGTTATGCCATCATATGGATGCTCTTGCTGTCTTTGCACACTATAATATTTCTGTAAGAGTACGAACATGCCAAAGATACTAAGCAGCTATAGAAGTTCAGGCCGCAGTTTCAGTCGATGCATTGCAGCCATCAATTTGTACTAGGAGCAGTTCACCCTGCTAGCATCGACGGTATGTGCGGTTATATTTAAATGTATAGATTTGTTTTACACATTGATGGGTTCGATGCATCTACTGAATTTGCGGTCTGAACTTCTATATAGCTGCGTATCAACTTCGGCATGTTCGTACCGTAACAAATGAAGCGTGCTCGTGGAATATGTATTTACTAGACAGTTAAATTTTAAACTATTTTAATCATATATATATTTAATAGAAATAAGTTGTGAATAAATGATACAATAAGTAATTTATTTATTTGCGTTTCTAACTGAAAATACTTACAAATAAACATTTAAACACGAGGTTAGAGGCAAGGCCCCCACAAGGGAGGGTCAGTAGGTACTGTGGTACCTGGGCCCGGTTAGGCCAGTAAATGCAATTCTCGCTCGTTTAAGAGACCTGGACAATTTTTTTTCTTTCAAATTTCTCCTAGGCGTGGGGGCCTGTCAGTGAATTTGGTACAGGGGCCTGGTTAGAGGACGAAAGTCTATGATAACAGTATAAAATAATGGAAAGCAATTCAAATAATAAACAAAACAGGCTTTGAGGTTAGAGCACAAAGAAATAATCAAAGAACTACGTTCTCAATAATTTTCCAGACACTTGTAGAACGCATGCGCATAAACAACCATTTAAAAAACATTTCTTTATTTATTCTCGGTAGAGAAAATTGATTACCACATGTAAAAAACTTATAATCCAGCTCTATTTTTATACGAGTAGTTAGGTTTCAATAGTTAAATATGAAAAATAACGTACCAATCCTTAGATACACTTTTAAGTAATTTATTTTGACCCTTAAAGCACATGTACATAAGGCATGCTTCAAAGAGTGGATGGAAAGGAATTCAAATTAACCTCCTCGCGAATGACGTCAAGACTATTGTGGTCCATTACCTTTAGACAGAAATGTGGTGACAATGATTTTTCTTTATCAATTGACACTAAAGTTGATTTTTAATCGATTCCATCATCAAGAGCTTGTCTTATCGAGCATATTAAAAGGAGTGTTTACCAAATGCGTATTTGGCGATTAGCCGACGAAGGTATTCACAATATTCCAAATCCTTGGAATGATTATAGATGGCAAGAAAATGGTGAACCTGTCTGGTGTTTAGCAGATAAAATACTGCCTCAATCGCTTACTGAAATTCTTTAGAAAATGATTCCAAATCAAATCGAAAGTGAAGATGATAACGATATCATAAATGAAGCAGTAGAGGAAGAAGACTTGGAAGAAATATTCAATATATCGGGAGACAGCGATAGTGAATCTGAAAACAAATGAGGTGTTACTTTTTGTATTGAATTTTATATTTTATTTTAAGAGCTGAATCATCTATCTGGAAAATGGTAGGTAACTCCTAACCAAATATTGCATACCTAGGAACAAAATTGTAGAACATTTTATGCGCTTCGTTTTTTGTCCAAAAAGTTTTTCTCCATCTTTTTTAGTGTGTGTGTGTTAAATGACAAAAACAACGTTTGCACCAGTCTCTTTTAACACATGGCCGCCATTTTGAAAGTACAGCCAATTTTTTTTTTAGGATATGTCTAGAATTGTTCCATAGGCTTTAATCTTTATGAAAAATATTGTCCTAAAGGATTGTACAGTTAGGGTGGGCTCCCGTAGTATAACGAAAAGAAAATGTTCGAATGCATTACATTCAATGCACTGTTAAGCGCAAAATAGCATATTGAACGGTATCGATCTACGATTACAACTTAAAATTTAACGGTACGCTTCAACTGGAACTCGGGAAGACAATAAACACACAATACACGAACTCTTATACTGCATATCAGCAACAGATCCGATCGTTGAAGTTCGTAATAAGATAGAAAGAGACAGTTATCAGTCACGATAGAGTGTTGGTCTTAACTTTTCTTTGAAGGACGGATCCGTTCCAGGTGGTGCGTAGTTCATTGCATTCTGCGCTGACTAGGAAATAACAGTAGCGTTTCTTCGCAAGTTTTAACATTTTTTAATATACTAAATTACCTCGGATCACTCTAAAATTTTGCAGGGGCTTTCCCACATTGAAGACTAATACACCGTTTTATTTTCGGCATATCATGGTAAATCACGCTGTATACAAAACTTATGATAAAGGCTGTATATGGTTGTATTCCTTAGAGCAATGGGAAGTACCTGAAACTATTTTAAAGATTATACCATTTATGATTTTTTAAATATTTATAATAATGCGAAAATAAACGCATATTTCTCTCCCACTCTGCAAAATCCTATCCTTAAACATAATATAAGTAGCAGAATATAAGTGACACTTTCTAAATAAATATATTTTTCAATTTTTCATAGTTGCATTGACGGATCCATAAAATAATATTGATTAATTGTTCATGGCAGAAATTTATATTAATTGAAAAGTTGTTAAAAGTAAACATAAACTTGATTTATAATCGTAGAAAATGCGATTATGGTATTAGGTATGCTTATGTGGGAAACTAGTAGACAATACACGTTTAAGTATCATTATGTAGGAATATTGTTAAATTTTATTACAAAATTAACGTGGTTGTATAAACGCCGTAGTACTAAATAATTTCAACTGTTTTATTTATTTGTTTATTGAACTTTTTAGCAATGTTTAACGATAATTTATTGGACATTGTTAGACATTCGGTACGCTAATAAGGAAACTGTAAACTTTACTAATAATTTTGTCGGTAGCCTTGCTTCTAGTGTTCGTTTTGCCACCCATAATGTTATAATACACCTATACACCTAACTGTTCCTCATAAGTGAAAGTCAACCATCGAGCCATGTATCTAAAATTATTCCTCAAAATATGGTTAAATGTAAAGAATGTTCTACATAAATTCAGGAAAATAGTCCATATGCTAAAGTCGGAAAAAAAAGTCCTATTAGAGTTCAAATTTTGTTTCTATCACACTACATAATGCAGCTGCCCTAAAAGGACAGTAGCACATATGAGAATACTTCTGTCCAAAGTATTAAAATTAGTCTATTTGCTCCATAGGAAAATTGGCGATTAAAATGGCCCCCGTGTAACAATTATAATTTGTTAGTCTTTTTTTATATTACTTTTTTGAAATTTTGAACTTTGAATTATTTGAAACAGCATTATTATTAAGAACGCGAGCAGATTCTAAGATCCGCAGTACTGAGGGCTCCTACATGTATATTTGCAACATGTAGGATCTCATAGAAAGGACCAGTGCCCTCCACGAAGGCGGTAGTTCATTCCAGGCTAGCTACCGTCGTTTCTTCGGCTGTACAAATTTTCTTGATCCCCCGGTGATGTGCAACTGGATAAAATCTGCATTATTATTTCATTCACCACTCTACTAGGGTGGTCCTTATATGGGATTGTGACGATTTTTTTTGTCTCATCCCAAACAAGTAATCAACATAAATTTAAAAAAATATCCACAAACCCGCAGATTAAGGAAAATAGCACGTGCCACCGACGACGTGTTAAAAATTACCATTTAAAATACATGATGTTTTGACCCATATCACTATTTTTTTTTACACAAATACGTAACATGTAAAAAATACACTCGCTTCGAGTTCTTGTACAAAGTATGTAGTTTACATAAAAAAATATAGTAACACAAATTATTATATAAACCCACATTAGTATAAAACAATATTATTTAGGCGTGTTTTTCAAAAATTCGATTTATCTCTTTAAGTTATTTTTATTTTTCAAGAAAAAAATTAAAAATAATGATCGTATATCAAGTGTAGTAATTCTTACAATTACTTATTAAGTCAAAATTGGATACCTAGCTTTAATATATTAAAACTAAAGTAATTTAAATTTTGGGAAACGTGATCGCCATGTTCTTGGGGGAAAGGTTTTAGGTGGCTCCCCTTCCTAAACGTTGACAATAGGTGTAGACATGTTGTTTGATTGTTTGACTAGTTTGGTGTTCTCTTCATAAAGTGCAGTTTTTTTCTTACTCGTTCAACTATTACTGATAAATGCTAAAGTTACTGTAAGACCCAACGATGAATTTTAATTGTGATTTAAACGACTATTTACGCTTGCTTGCTTGCTTGCTTGCTTGCTTGCTTGCTTGTTCACTGACGTGAACTGCCTTTCGCAAAAATTATTGTAATGACGCCGACTTGTTGAATCGGTTACTATGTTTTCAAAAAACAAAGGAAAATTTGCCGCTGAAAACAGGTTGGTTGCTTCATTCTGGCTTTTTATTGGTTGAGTAACCCTGGCAAAATTTTAAATGTTAAATTTTGTCGATGTGAAACTATTTTTTGATTAAATTGATCGATTTTGATTGGACGAGATTTATATGAATGAAATAGTCACCGTAATAATCAAAGTTTGACAAGTTACAAAATTTCTTGCGAATTTCAAAAAATTACTTATTCAAAATTGCACCGAAATTATTGTTAATGTTAAAAATAACTAAAAATGCGTTGTTAATTTTTGTTGGAAAGGGTCTAGCCGTACTTCCATGGCGAAACTGCCCCCCGATAGGAACCTATATCTACCTACCTATGTTATATTGTAGAGGGCGCTAATAATAGTTGATCGAGTAGATATTAGCTCTATATCTTAGTTAATTGAGGAGCTATTTGAAAAAAAGTGTCCGGAGGCGACTTTTTTTCAAAGCGATATATCTTAGTTAATTTTAAAGCTAGGAAAATAAAACTAAATGGCAGTCTTATGGTACACTTTACAGTTTATTTTATGGCATTTCCTATGAGCCAAGCCTAAATAAAAGTATTTAAAAAATGCAAAGAAAAATTTTGTCAATCGATTTCTATCAGATCTAATTGAATTACCACTTTGAAAAAAATATATAATAATAGTCTATGTCTTGCCTAATAGCATGCCAAGTTTCATTAAAATCCAAGAGGTACAACATGCCGAAAAAAAATTTAAAGTAAGTGGACTGACTACCTTGCGACCACTATGTTGACGCTTTTAATTTGCATTACATTTCAATAGTTGCATTTTGACAGCTCATAAAAAGTATATCAACGGTTGGTGGTGTCAACTAGCCTATTACAATGTTTTTTTGATCTACTTTTATAGTGACTGTAGTCGGTCTCAATTAAGAATGCAGTTGTTTTCATTATGAGCGGAGCACAGTTTACACAGGATATGGGAATTCCCAAGTAAGTAGAATCCCCCCATGGCCGACTCAAGCCAGCCGGTACATAAAATAAAAATTAACGGTTTAAATTAGGGTGACCATACGTCCGGAATTTCGCTGGAAAGTCCAGCATTCTGACCATATGTCCGGAATTTCGCTGGAAAGTCTTACAAGTGTCCAGCATAAGTTCAGCATTCAGGTATTTCTCCCCCCCGCTCATCAAAAAATTTTGGGACGAAAAAAAGTTTTTTCCGGATTTCTCCCTCCCGCTCATCAATTTCAATTTTCGAGGAAAAATATTTTTATTATTTTCAGCCCAAGTTCAAGGTCCAGATCCGCCCTTGAGTACCCCCCCCCCCCCCAGTAACTTTTCTGGATCCGCCCTTGGAACAAATGCCCAGCATTCACTTAACAAAAATCTGGTCACCCTAGTTTAAATTGGCTTTTATTTGGCATTTGGCTCTTTTATAAATACATTGAAATTATTTAATTCATATTTCAGCATATTTTATTTAGATTAATGAAAGCTCATTATAGACGTAAATCCTCTAAAAATGTCAAGTGTTATAAGAAATGGGTAAACCTACTACTTGCTTGTGCTCGATATCAGGCGAGCTGTTCTTGTCTCTGCCGTTCTGAACTGTATCTTTGATCTCTCTCGCGCAGCGCACATCGCACATCGAAGTTTATTTTATTGTTTAATGATATTTATGAATATTAATACAAAAGAAATCGTATTAATTGTTTATATATTGTTCGGCTATTTCCTTCCATTTTTATTAAAATCAGACTGCTATAGTTATATTTATCTCTTTTGTTACAAATAAGGATTCACAAACAGGGTATATCGCCTGTGCTAAATGCTGTGCGATGTGCGAAGCTCAAGTTGCTGATTTCATCACTCTCATTTAAGAGCATCGTTCTATTTAATTTTATTGTGCGATGTGCGAGGGGCGTCGATATGGCCACTCTCATTTAAAATAATGGTTTATTTAATTTCAGTGTGCGATGTGCGAAGTGCGGTGCTATGTGCGCACCGACGCGACGTTACGACGTGGTCATGCACTTACACGGAGGTTATGATATTTGTGTACACTTTTTAGGCAGGTACATGAGAGAGATCAAAGATACAATTCAGAACGGCAGAGACAAGAACAGCTCGCCTGATATCGAGCACAGTAGGTTTACCCATTTCTTACAACGCTTTGACATTTTTAGAGGATTTACGTCTGCAATGAGCTTTCATTACACTAAATAAAATATGTTGCAATATGAATTAAATAATTTCGATGTATTTATAAAAGAAAAATGCCAAATAAAAGCCGATTTAAACCGTTAATTTTTATTTTATGTACCAACTGGCTTGAGTCGGCCATGGGGGGATTCCACTTACTTGGGAATTCCCTGTGTAAACTATTCGTGCTCCGCTCATAACGTAAACAACTGCATTCTTAACTGAGACCGACTATAGTCACTATAAAAGTAGATAAAAAAAAAACATTGTAATATTCTAGTTGACACCACCAACCATTGATATACTTTTTGTGAGATGTCAAAACGCAACTTTTCCAAAGATTAATGAAATGTAATGCAAATTAGAAGCGACAACATAGTGGTCGTGTAAGATGGTCCACTTACTTAAACATTTTTTTCGACATGTTGCACCTCTTGGATTTTAATGAAACTTGGCATGCTGTTAGGCAAGACATAGACAATTATTATATATATTTTTTAAAGTGGTAATTCAATTAGATCTGATAGAAATCGATTGACAAAATTTTTCTTTGCATTTTTTAAATACTTTTATTTAGGCTTGGCCCATAGGAAATGCTACAAAATAAACTGTAAAGTGTACCATAACACTGCCATTTAGTTTTATTTTTCTAGCTTTAAAATTAACTAAGATATATCGCTTTGAAAAAAAGTCGTCTCCAGACACTTTTTTTCAAATAGCTCCTCAATTAACTAAGATATAGAGCTAATATCTACTCTATCAACTACTATTAACGCCCTCTACAATATAACATAGGTTACGATATAGGTTCCTATCGGGGGCAGTTTCGCCATGGAAGTACGGCTAGACCCTTTTCTGTAATTGTGTTTTTTAGTAAATGTCGCTTTCCAAAAAGTGTCAAATACTTAATTGCCATGGTGACAAATCATTTTGTCTGCCTAGGCTGAAAAGTACTCACTTTCCAGAAAGGCAGGCAAAGTGACACCTTGCTGATTTAAATTTGTCACCAAAATTAATATTTGCTGTCAATCAGCGAAAAAATATTTTTTTCGATAAAGAATGGGGAAATAGTTCATTTGTATACTCGATTTGTTGATAAGAATAATATTTGTTAACTTATCATTTTAAATATTAGCTAATACATTTAACGTAATTTCAGATAAATCCGGTGGAAAAATTAATATTTTTAAGAGACATCCAATTTGTTCGCCTAATTTGCTTATTTATAACAACCATGTTTGCTAACTTTTCTTAGTTTCTACAAGCTTTTATTTAACTTGATTTGATGTTTAATTCAAATCTTCCAAGTCAATTTTGAACCACTTAACGACGTCCAATTGAATTAAATTTCAAATAGTACAATTGTACATAGGCGGTAAAACGATTTTGACGTACGACATTCACAGTCTATATATAGTGACGTCAGACAATTGATTTATTCCTGTTAGCGGCGTTAAAATGTATTTTCTGTGTTTATTTATTCGTAAATTTGTTCTAACTTTTAATTTAAATGGATAAATCTGTATAGTCGGCGCAATGGATCTTTGAACTGACGTCACTAATACAGGTAGCAATCAAAGGCTACCGTTTGTATGTTGCCGTCTCACTCCTTACAATCGAACTTCCTGGAATGCATATAAGGATGTATGTCTTCCACAGTCTACGGCCTGCGCATTAGATTTGAGAGTAATGGTAACGCATGCGTCTAGACTACATAGAAGCGCATCGGTCTCGTGATTCAATCGTCAATGGCGCACGAATTATTTGTTCTTCGTAATGCAGTTAATTTATTAAATCTGAATTCGCAAGCTAGAAATCTGTTTTTTTGTTCCAATTGAGTCTACTGCCAATGCCAATCTGATTCTTTAAGTCTAGTCTAGTCCAGTTTATTATTGGACAGTGGACATACACTCAGTATCCGAGTACACTAGAATTAATTTCTTCTTCCAAAAAAAAACCCAGTGCCACGGCCGGGAATCGAAGCCGAGATTCCTGAGTGAGAGTCAATCAATCAATGAATCAAATAAGATTTATTAATATTAATAATTACAAAGATGCGGATTTTTGCTATAACAACAGGTATTTGGTCTTGGTTAGAGCTCCTGTTTAAAAGAAATAAAAGCTTAAATTTAACAATTTCGTTATTTATAGAACTAGAGGACTTTTAAAAATTTAAAACTATATTGATTGGTTTTTATTTGCACAAGAACATCGCGCACTGTTTAAAAAATCTCGTTGCTGATACGGGGAAAAATCAACGAAGAAACCTGTTTGAACTAAGAACGTCCTTCGTCAGACTGCCTTCGGTAAGGTAGGGTGAAAAGAAACTTGTAGTTAAAAGAGTTTGGATTTTCAAGAGGTTATTTATTGGTCGAGGGGGGGATTTTGAGGAGAGAAAAAAGGACAAAAGGACAAAAAGGAGAGACGAATAGAGGGTGTTGCCAGAAATATCAATTGGGAAGAACATCTCAGTAACTAAATAAAAATAATCAAGTATGTGTGAATGTAGAAGAACACACTACCAGGCGTCTAGGTGACGCAACATCAATTTATATTTAGAAGGGCGTCAGCCGCGTTCTACCTCGTTCCTCCACTCCCAAGCGGGTTCGAGATAAGATATACTTCAATAGGGTCAAGGCTACACTACCTCAGCTCATTATCAGCGCTCTCTCACCAGACGTGATTTCAATTATTCACTGACAATAAGGGCAATTCTTTGGATTATTGCAATTTTTGCATAAAAAAAATCCCTATCGAAGATTTCTCTCCGACGGTATTAGAATTTGACGTGATTTTAATCTGTTTATATAGTAATAAGTGGTCTGACGTCTTTTCGTTTCTGCTATTTTTGCTATCGAAGATTTCTCTCCGACGGGATTGGAATTTGACGTGATCTGTATGTATTTACCTATTAATAATGGTCCCTGCTCTTAAAGATTTCTGGATAAATCACATAAAAAAATCCCTATCAAGCTTCCGTAAGGCGACCAGAACACTGAGCATCAAACTTAGGGAATCATGAGATCCCCATTAACTTAGTTGTTGAGATCTTCCAAACGAAAACACCACCAGGGATTAAGACTAGCAACAAGTTCTTACATCAATAAAATGCAATTAGTTCAAAGAATACCATTTATTTAATAAGTATTAGGATTTAATGCAAGCCTTTTTAAAAAGAATTTAAAAAAATTGTATTTTGATAATTTCGGCTGGATGAGTTTAGTAACTTTCGGCCAGTCTTACCCGTACAGATTCAATATAGGAAAAATTACGGCGAGTCACTTTCGAACGACTTTTGGGCAAAATGGACTTTTGAGTCCTTTGTGCACAAGGCGGTTTTCTCTATAACTTTATTATTCGGAAAGCCCTGCAGTTGGCTTTCCTACCAACGCATTCGACCAAATTACGAGTCGCTTCCAAACTTGTTTTATGCGAGAAATCGAATTTGTCCATTTTCATTGATTTTTTGCCAATTTTTGCTTATAGGCGCTACGCCGCTTTTGCTAAATTCGTTGGTTTCACCTTTTTGTTAAAATTTTATAGTCAGTCTTTAGAACAGATAATGATTGTACCTCCATGGTCAATGTCTTCGGCTTAGGAATTAAAGTTGAAAATTTTAAATTTTGAATATTTTCAAAGTACTTTTTTGTTGTACTTTTTAAAAAGTATGTGATTCATTTTTCCATGATCACCATTTACTTTCACTATCAAATCCTGGGCCAAAATATATTTTCCTAAATAAAAATTCGGCGTTTCTTCGAATTTTTACCCGGTTGTGCCTAATATCTTATCGAACTCATAACGGTCCTTTTGGACTAGTTTGTGGCTCCGAAGTCTCTCAGACTCTTGAAAATGTCCTTAAATGATTTTTTTGCCTAAGAATTTTTATTTTTGGCTTCGATCTAGGTCGATTCTGGAAGGTTCTACAACATGAACAGGACTCTCCTTTCGAATATATTTAAATGATGATGTCATTGACATACTAGTAAAATTTAGTAAGGAGTATATCTCTCAGACAAAGAGGTGACATCTGATGAGCAGATACTTATCAGATGTTGTCATACCAACAAAGTCTGAATGACATTGTTTTAGTATGCTGTTAATGAGTAGATACGTTAATGTGTTAAAGGGAGATATTTTAGAAAATTTTGGACACATAACAAAAAAGCGGTACAAAAATAGGAGATAAGTTTATCAAAGAATTTATTGGACAGTTGCAGTAAAACTACAAAGAAAGGTGTATCAATTACCTATGATTTCTCATCATGAAGGTTGTCGATATAATAGTACTGACCACTTTATTTACCAACGAAACCAAACAAAATTTGTCTATGTCATAATTTTAGGAATGAAAAATGTGATGAGGTTACATCTTAATATCACTTTAAATATTTCATAGTAAATGATGAACACATTTAAGATTTTCAAAGACAAAGTAAATATTTTTGGAATATAATATTTTTGTTTGTATAATTTGCTAACGTCCTTTCAAAAGGATATCTCCTTTAATAATAATTACTTACTCAAATTTATCCATTTTGTCAAAAATTAAATCCCACTCCAAACAATTTTTAGCTATATCTGAGTTATACTAAACGAGATATAGAAAAGCTGCCCAAAAAAGGCAAAAGGCAGTAAGTGACAAAACATCGAATCTAAATAAATCGAACTTTAATGAAATTTATAGCCCTTCCGTAAAATAATGCCACATACTGCTGTTTGCCATTCCATTTTATTCGGTTAAACGCAGGAATTTTTAAAACAGGATTAATTCAGAAGCTGATGCGTCACTTACTGCTCTTTCATAATCAATAAAAATGTAATTTATCAACATTTGTCACTTACTGCCTTTTGCCTTTTTTGGGCAGAAAGGTGGCAGCTATTACATAACTGACACAGCATATATTTCCCGTAACGTGGTGTATCACACTCATTATAAATAATATCATCCAAGTAACGGTTTTGCTTTGAAAAAAGGCACAAAATTAAGTACGTACAAAAACCATGGTCAGGTTTGTTCCTTAAACGGATGTAGAATGACAGTAAATTGATTGGTTGCCTTATTAGAAACAGAGATATTTAGCAAGAAAGGTAATACTTTGCGCGATGCTTAGGTAAACGTAGCGTCACTTCGTGCTATTATTTATGTCCTCCATTCCATAAATTTGTTCGTCGCTAGATGTGCTTCAAAGCTTTTAGTTCAGTAGCTGGTAGTATTTTTTAAATGTCTTTTGTTGTTTTTTTTAATTTCTCAATTGCAATATAAACCTTGATATTTCTTCAATAGTTTTTTGGATCCCAAAAGGAGCTGATCAAATGAATGACATTTAGTTATAATGCATTTTTAAATACCTAATAGTAAAATATCGGTAACTGTTTTTTAAAAATGGGCAGCTATTTGAAACCTCCCAAAGAACTATTTGCATGAATTTGTTAATTTAGTTAAAAACCGGACTAGCCATGTAATGCACGATTGCTAGGGTTGTATTACACCACTGGTATGTTATGTTTTCGGACAACAAAAGTGCATAGATGGAATGGGTACTACAGTATATTACAACAGAGAAAAAGAGTATAAGTTCAACTTCCTACGATAATTAGATTCAGAGATGGGCAGCATCAAAGTTGGTCCATAAGGCCCAAAAATGTTTCTTCCTCTATGTCCACTCTGCTACTATAAGTAAGATTTTAATGTTATAAGTAAGATTTTAATGTTGGGGTGGCTGAGATGGACATGATATGGTGAGTCTAATGTCCCTTTGTGGCTAGAAATATGACGTTAGATTTATTTTGACAATATTTGTTGTTAAAGATATAGGGGGTGAACAGTTTTCAAATCGGCACAGTATGATAAATTCTAAAAACAAGAATGATTTCTATACACACTAATAAGAAACAATGATGTAAAGTCTAGTCGCCGATAGAGTCCCAGTGTGACGTCACAAACGTTTGAACTAAGATGCCGTAGGCAAGTGGGTGTTTTCGAATGCACAGTGGCGTCGCTTTGTTTAATATTTTACTTAATGTATTTAATTAGATCTATTTAAAGAAAATTGAATTATAAGCATATATAACACATCTATTGTAAATTTATGGTAAATTAAGTTAAATAAATAAATTATAATATTGAATTGTTTTGATCTCAAGTAAAAAATATGATAGAGCAAATATACAAAATAAATACACTTTAATTAATTAATAGAATTTTGTCAAATAAGTATATGTAATCTTAAAATAAAATATATACTTAATACTAATTATGCCGAACATATATAAAACAAGTATGACAGTAAAATACAAATACCTAGTATAAGATAAACAAATAAATTTAGTTTTCTTGGTCAATGTCTGATTCTTCCGAGTCCTCATCGACGCTTTCATTTTAGCACTTATAAAATGAGTGGCATAACTTTCTCAGTATGAACCTCTCGATCATATGTCTCTAAAATCAATTTATTTGTATGATTTGCACACTTGGACCAAATTGAGCTCCACACTTGAGATAAAGCCTCATTCCACGTAGCAAGAATGGCTTCGTTACTAAAACTATCTTTCCCGATGTGTTTGTCGTATTACTCCTTACAAATTCCCTAAACAAGTTCTATTGGGTTGAACTGACAGTGATATGGTGGAAGCCGCAGTACTTCATGTCCATGCTCTCTAATTAAATTGTCGACAACATAGTGTTGCTCTGTTCTGTTGGCTATTTGGAGCAATTCGGCTTTAACTTTAAAAAAGCAAATTTTCATAACCTTTACAATGAATTGCTACAGGTTGATTGGAGTTCCATTTCAAATCATGTTGATGTGAACATGGCTACGACTGAATTTTACACTATACTAAATAACTTAATATCCAGACATGTCCCTCGAAAGACAGCATGCGCACGCGTATATCCTGTGTGGTTCAACAAACAATTAATAATTAAATTAAAAAACAAAGATAAAGCTCGAAAAAAGTATAAAAAATCAAACAAATAGCGGACTATAATACATTCAAAAAATTAAGAGCCGAATTTAGAACTGAGAATGAGGAGGCTTATAAACGTTACGCAAGCAAATTAGAAAATGACTTAAAATTAAATCCAAATAACTTTTGGTCTTTTTCAAATTCTAAGAAAGGCAACTCATCTACACCGCTCAACATGAAATACAACGACAGTAACTTGGAAGACCCTCGACAGATCGTTTCAGCTTTTGCAGATTTCTTCTCAAAATCATTCTCCATTTCTAACACGGCCCCTTGCTCAAAGAATTCTGGCATCACCCTATCTAATGGTATTTTGCAGCTAAAAAAGTTTTCAGAAGATGACGTAATTAAATCATCAAAAAAATTGTAATCAAATATGACCATGGGTCCCGACAACATACCATCTTTTTTAGTACACGACTGTGCCCCAGTTTTTGCTGCTCCGTTATGCGCCATTTTTAATTTAGTTATTAAAACATCTGTATTTCCCGATATGTGGAAATTATCAAAAGTTGTACCTGTTTTCAAAAAAGGCGGTAGAAATGACGTAACAAACTACATACAAATTGCCATTATTTGTAATTTTAGTAAAGTATTTGAGATTTTACTATATGATTCTATTTACTGTCATGTTGACAATATCCTCATACCGGAACAGCACGGATTTATCACTTGGAGATCAACGGTTTCAAATCTGGTGGTCAAAACGCAATTCATCACTGAGGTCCTGGATAGCGAAGGCCAAGTGGACGTAATCTACACCGATTTCTCCAAGGCCTTCGACATCCTGGATCATGCCTTTTTAAAATGTAAATTAGAAACCATGGGTATCTCTGCCGATCTCTTAAATATTATTGACTCCTATCTGTCAAATAGGTGGCAATATGTTCAAGTTAGGGGCCATAAATCCGATCATTTTTTGCAGACTTCAGGCGTACCCCAGGGCTCCATTCTTGGTCCATTATTTTTCGTTATTTTCATTAATGATATTTCAAGCAAGCTAAATATTAAATATCTCTTGTACGCTGACGATGTTAAGATCTTCTGCCAAATAAACTCCGCTGCCGACTGTGCAATGTTGCAAAATAATCTGAACGAAATTAGTAACTGGTGTAAAGCAAATAATATGTTTCTTAATGCCAGTAAATGCAATGTCATGTCTTACTCCCGTAAGAACATTATATTCAAACATGATTATAAGATTGACGATGTATCTCTTAATAGACCCGGTGTTATTAAAGATCTTGGAGTAATTTTCGATTCAAAGCTAACATTCATTCCTCACGTAAACTCGACGGTTGCATCATCTTTTAAAGTGTTAGGATTTGTTTTGCGGAACATGAAAGATTTCAACAACATTCACACATCTGAATTATTATACTACTCCTTAGTATGGTCAAAGCTGGAATACGCATCTATTATATGGAACCCCATTTATATTACGCATATTTCTGCCCTAGAAAACGTACAACGGCGTTTCTTAAAAAACTTGCATTTTCAAACATATGGTATATACCCACACCGAGGATATCCCCAAGCTGATCTCTCGGCAATATTTAACGTTGATAGTCTCGCAAAAAGAAGAAATATTCACTCTCTCATATTTCTATATAAAATTATTCACAACGTAATCAAATCTGAAGACCTCACAAACAGCATTTATTATCACGTACCTCGCATCTCATCACGACAAACTCAAACTTTTTCCCTACCAATTCCAAGAACTAATATACTCACTCAAGCTCACTTTTTTCAAATGTTTAATAATTATAATCAAGTAGATAATCAATCAGATATTTTTCAAACCAGCATTGGTGGTATTAAGAAACTGTAAAAAATATGTTATATATGTCATATGTGGTGCGTTATATATTGATCTATTATTTATAATATTTTTGTATATAACGTGTTATATAAACTGTCCCATTATAAATGCTCCCAAAATATTCAAAATATTTTTATAATATTTCCTGTTTATTACAATCGTCTGGTTGACGACTTCAAACCTCTTTGTAAGAGGATTACTCACTCACTTGTACTTTTGAGTAGCCGGAGTACATGTTGGTTTTTCTTTTCTTTTTTTTATACGTAAAATGTGGCATAATTACCTACCCAATAAACAAATTTGTTTATAATTGATATTTCTACAGCAGTTTGTTTTATTGCCGTTTTATCACAGTTACAAAATTGCAATGATACAAAATAATAGTATAACATTTAAATTTTGCTTGTTGGGTAGTGCGTACAATTTGTGTATATTTTGTATTGTAAAAATGTGTTTAACTGTGTAACTATTGTAATGTATAACTATTGTAATCGCCCTTATCCTGTAAATGGAACCTGTTCTGTAGGATATTGTAACGAAAATAAATAAATAAATTTAAAAAAAATAAATTAAATGCGGTATCACTGAAATCTCTGTTTTTGGTCTTTAACCATGTTTGTATATTTTCTTTCGTCCACGATCGGGTTTGTTTTTCTTCAACCCGAGAGTGGTACTTAGGATTATCTAAAACAAGAATGCTTTAGATTTTGTAAACCCGGCAAAAGTCTCTCTGTCAGCCACTTTTCAAAATTTTTAGAGTTCATATTGTCATGGTAATCTGCAGACTTATTCTTGGTGGAGAAAACTAAACTCGCATCTTCAGCAAAGCCATGAATGCATGCACAACTACAAATCTGTTACCTTCTGTAGCTGTACGACTCCTTTTCGATTTAATGGAATCATCTTGCCAGAACGTTTTAATCTTTCTCTGCTAAAGATCCAAGTTTCGTCTAAGAACATTACATCTTTGGGGTCAATACTTTTCAATTTTTTTACGTATTTGCGTAAAAACTCTAGCCGTTTTAGATAAATTTGTGGTCTTTCACACAGTACTTTTCTATTGTCATCTTTTTTAAAGGAAAAGTGTAATTTTGTAATCACTTTATATAAACTGGTACGGCCAATATCAACTATTGCTCTAGATTTTAGCTCTTCTAAAAAGATAGCCAAGGAAGTATGTTTATCTCGTAAATAACATTTTTTGTTTCATATTTTACAGCATTGTGTAAGTCTGTTTTGGGCTTTTTACGATTCCGTTTAACTGTCATACGTTTATAAAGTAGAACGACTCGAGAAGATATGATGGAAAGGATTCGTCAGTGTTTCAATCGTATAAATGTTGATATGTTATATAACCTAAGGCGTTGATTTATCAAGAGACTTCAGTGTTGCGTGACTCAAAATAGTGGGCATTTTGAGCAATTGTTAGGCTAGTTTCAATATTGTGAAAAAAAATATTTCTCAAAAACCGTTCATAATTATTAAGAGAAAGATATTAAAAGATGAGAAATGTTATGCGTTATTCATCCATGTATAAAATTATAGCCATTCCATTTAAAATGATGTTTGTAAATTGACAAAAAAAAAACAGGAAAAAAATCATAACTTGGCAACGATGCATCCGATTGGCAACATATTTTAGGGTGTAATACAAGACCCTTGGAGGCTTAATTGGCGCAAAAAATACAGGGTGTTTCATTTAAAAAAATTATACTTTCTTGTATAACTCGGTTTTGAGACACCTTGTATAATTGGAAATAATTTTACGTTGTAGTAGAGATAAAGCATTGAAAGTTTTGTTAAGAAAGTTTTTTTTTGTAAAGTTAGCCGTTTTTACACAATCTTCCGAGAGAACACTAACTGGACACCCTGTATATATTGTGGTAACGATTAGGGGCGGTTTTAACATGCTTGCCGCCCCCGGCACTATTTTAAGATGCTGCCCCTACTCTTAAAAAATATAACATATATACTACCCAAAAAATGTTTGCCACAACTTCTACGTGCACAATGTAAATTGCGCACTATGGTCGTTCTCATCAAAAAACAAAGCCGAAAGGCCGCCTGTGATAAAAATATTGAACTCAGGAGCAGGCGAGCAGGAGACATAATAAATAATATCTGTTCTAAATTCTAACTAGTGTACTACAGAGAGTTATTTTACTTATTTTGTTTAATGGCTTATTTATTACAGTTTTCTTTAGTTCATTTAGATGATAAGAGTTGTACTATTATTTATCAATTATCAAACCCGAAATAATTTATTTTGTATTTCGTTAACGGCTTACGGTTTACTTGCTGAAATGAAACAATGAATAAAAAAGTCTTAGTCTTCTAAGGATCATCACCATAAATTAGGTATGCAAGAAAGCCGCTTCTTGCTGCCATCCATATCACTCGATGCGTTGTTTTGGCTTCAATGGAACTGTCTTATCAGCGAATTCATAAAAACGACTAAAGGAATATTCAAACGAAAAAATTTTGACGCCCTGGGCACCCGCCCAGTGTGACCAGTGGTAAAACCGCCACTGGTAACGATTATCGTAGGTTTTATAAAATGGCGGTGGAAATATTTGTATCATTTCATTATATATCTGTAACTTACAGTAATTTTATAAAAAACCTTGGTAACTATAACTGCCTCCTAAAACTTTTCTTAGATACCTTCGTAACCTTTGTATATTCTTTATAGTATTATACTGTTTGCAAAAACGAAGAATATATTGCATTTGATCGGTACATTTCTAAAACCGGAAGTATGGGTCGTAGAGAGAAAAATTTCATATCATTGTGTTACTGAACGAATTCTGAACAACTTTCAAAATGTCCGTCTGTCCGTCCGTCCGTCACGTTTCTTGTAAGCACGATAACTTAAGAAAGAAAAGTCCGATTGTATTGAAATTTGGAAAGTAAGTTAGTATTAGCTAGAGGAAGAACCCTATTGTCTTTGAAGAAAATCAATTAGTAAATAAGAAAGTTATTGATCATTTAAATTAAAAAAAAAATAGTTTTTAATTTTTATCGCTTATACATAAATCGAAATCTTGCGAAATGTTATCTCTATAATATATTTAAGATATATATTACAGACATTCAATTTTTGTAGTAATGTGTGTTAGTCCAGTGACTAAAGTTTTGCCGTGCGTTTGTCTAGTGAGTTTTTAGTTATTTATAGTGTATTTTAATTAGTTTTAGGCCCATGTGAGCACATGTTTTTAATTTTCAATTAGTTCTTAAGTCTGCCTGCGGCAGACAGGAGTTTCTAACAACCCAATTGAATTAACGTTTAGCCGAACCGGAGCCACCCCGCCCAGCCCCACATTTACCACGACGCTGCACGCCATGATTGTCGGGCTGGCTCCGTTAAGGGTAGGACTTTGCAGAGTGAGAGGGAAATATTCGTTTATTTTCGATTTATTATAAATATTTAAAAAATCATAACTGGTATAATCTTTAAAATAGTTTCAGGTACTTCTCATTGCTCTAAGGAATACAACCATGTACAGTTTTATCATAAATTTTGTATATATATAATTAAATGCCATACTTTAATAATGAAATTAGGAACTATTTTCATTGAGAAACTACGATATTCAAGTACAACAGAAATTTACAATAAAAATAATAGTTGTATTCTTTCGAACAATAGCATGTATCTAAAACAGTTTTAAAGTTTGTACTATGTTTGGTTTTTTAAGTATTTAAATAAATCGAAAATAAACGCATATTTCCCTCTCACTTTGCAAAATCCTATCCTTAAACACGTAATAAATTTGTTTTGTTGTTGCTTGTTGTTGTTGCAATCCAAAGATCGTATGCTTGGATCCCCAGACAGGTTGAATGTCTTTTTCATATATTTTTTTTCAACAAATTTATAAGAAAACTGCGAAGAGTATCCTATTAGTAGAGGTTCAGAATTCGAAAAAGGCGTTTAGAAACGTGTCCCGTGGAACATTGAAAGGTAAAAATCTACTGATTGCACTATTATATAGTACTTGATATGTATATACACCCCCTAAAGTCGTCTGGCGATATCGGTGTCCAAACAACCCCCAGGGTGAAAAACCGAAAAAAAACGGAAAATTAGATTTTTGCTTTATCTTTCTAACAGTTGTTTAATTTTTGATGAATTATCCATAATAACAAAGTTATAGCTATTTATATGCAAAGGAACTGTATTGTTTAAAGCGTAAAATATTTCCTAAAACCTTGCGTGGCTCTCTTATTATGCGAATATTTATTTTGTTATTTTGGCAAATTCGTTCCACTCGTGATTGTGGACAGACCAACTAAAATTTTAAAAATTTAATAAGAATAAAAGTGGTAGCGTATACTATCAAGATTCGATTACTTTTTTCAGTTTAGAATTTCGATCATAAATAAGCGAGTTATGAATTAAATAGTTAAACTGGTAAATTATGTGAAAGTACTACTGACTAAAACTGTTTAAAAATAATAATTTTAGTAAAAAACTCAAAGGTAAAGTGCATAAAACCTTTTACTCTGTTTTCACAAGCAAAAAAATATTTATCTTTTAAATAATGGGAAGGTGCTCTGTAAAGCGACGCGACGTTGCAGCAATCAGAAACAGTGGAAAAAATTAAGGAATTGTTGTAAAGCAGATAATACTGCCGTAAATCGATACAATTAAATTTTTTTAAATAAATATCATTTCAGGATGCGCAATAGGGTAGTTCAAATTTATACCAGAGAAAAAATAGGTTCGATTTTTTCTGTCTTACCGCCAGATATATTCGAAAATTAACTGTTCCTCTTCAAATTTAACCCCCATAAGAAAGACTCTTTTATAGGGTCCCAAAGGTGACCCCGTAAGTCCACAAATAGAGTATCGCGAATTCCCTGGTTGACTGGTGGAGTAGCTATGTTAAACTCCGCCAGGACTTAATATAAATAAAATTATTATTATTATTTTTGACGTACACTATACACTATATTTTAATGTTTATGATATTGTTCAAACAATTATAATTTATTTAACAATTTTATTTTGCTATAAATTTAATGCATATCAAAATATAATTGTTTAAACAATTTCAAATGCTTAAAAATGTTAAAAAAAACTCAAACACTAATTAATAATATAGGTAATATAATAGGTTGTACAAAAAAATTACAAATAAATAAAAATAAAAATCAAAAGTACGCGATACTCTATGTTTGCCCTTACGGTCATTTCTAGAACCCTATAAAAGGATCTTATGGAGGTTCATTCGTGGAAATAAAATAGATGGTCTCAGAGGCACGTGTTCAGCCGATTTTGCTCTATTTTCTTTCTTTTCACTACAAATTTGAATTGTCCGCCCCCTATTGCACATCCTGAAATCGAATATTAGAGAAAATTCACTAATCTTTGCTGAAATGACATTTATTTAAAAAATATACTCGAATTACGGTATTCTTGTCTGGTTTACAATAATTCCGTAATTTATTCCCGCTGGTTCTGATTTCAGTCTCTCTAATATAATATAATAATATCCACCTTCCTATTATTTTAAAGAGAAATATTTTTTTGCTTGTGAGAGTTTTAAGCCACATTACCTTTGAGTTTTCAATGGCAAATATTTTGCACAGTCCACATTGTTTACTAAAATTATTATTTTTAAACAGTTTTAGTCAATAGTACTTTCACATAATTTACCAGTTTAGTTACAAATTATACAATTTGATTTACAACCATTTGTCATTTAATCCGTATTGTTAGATAAAGACTCGATATTTTACAATAATTGTATAAATATATAAGAGTACTTAATCAAAAAAACACTAAAAAGATGTAATTAACAATTTTCTACATGCCAGTTACCTATTAAACATGCATTCGCGCGTGAGTATATAGAGCTCCGCGGGCCGCGTGACGGGCGGGCAGGCATCTTAGAATGCGACGGGAAACGGTTGAAGTAGAGATAGATGCGACTGGGGTTGTGGCATAATTTTGACAACAACTAACTATTTAATTCATAACTCGCTTATTTATGATCGAAATTTAAAACTGAAAAAAGTAATCGAATCTTGACAGTATACGCTATAACTTTTATTCTTATTAAATTTTTAAAATTTTAGTTAGTCTGTCCACAATCACGAGTGGAACGAATTTGCCGAAATAACAAAATAAATATTCGCATAATAAGAGAGCCACGCAAGGTTTTAGGAAATATTTTACGCTTTAAACAATACAGTTCTTTTGCATATAAATAGCCATAACTTTGTTATTATGGAAAATTCATCAAAAATTAAAAAACTGCTAGAAAGATGAAGCAAACATCTAATTTTCTGCTTTTTTCGGTTTTTCACCCCTGGGGGGTTGTTTGGACACCGATATCGCCAGACGAATTTAGGGGGTATATATACACGTCAAGTATTATATAATGGCGTAATCAGCACATTTTTACCTTTCATGTTCCACGGAAGTCAACAAAGATCTTGATTTCAACTCTACTATATAGAATGTGTAACAATTATATAAAAAGCTCAGTAAATTGGCGAAGAGTATGTTTTTAGCTTGTTAGGTGTTACCATTAGTACTGTGAAATATTTCTTGTTAACTGCCTTGGTGTGTCCGGCTTTATAATAACTTTCTTCTGCAACTCTGATCACCGTCCTATAGGTATTTCGGTATTTATTAAAATACTCGTGAAAGATTTGTTAGATGTACATTTTCTTATGAAAGGACCGTAAATTATTTCCGTTGCTCCTGAAGTATTGCCCCTCACTTATGGGATACCCTGTATTTACAACATTCTAAAGAATATATTGTATGTACACATTTTGTAGGAATCAATTAATTTTAAATATCATTTAGTTACTAAGTAAAATTATCCTCATTTATTTAGAGTGGATACTAATCAACACATTTTATTGAAAATAACTACATCATATCATTAGCAGATTTAATGAGACTTCCCAGTTTTTATTTGCAAACGAACTACATTCAAGGAAACGTGTTTTTGCAATTACCTGTAATAATCACCATTTTACAATAATATAAAACCTCTACAAGTTTAATTATCGACTCTCAAATTAGTTGAGATATGATTTCCTGATTTAAGTTCCCGCGGATCAGTTTCATATTTAAATACTTTTTTATAGCTTCACGTCAAGAACTTTACTGTCAGCCGAAATTTGTTTAATAGTCAGTTTATTAAATAAATTTATTGATAATACATTATACTTTTCTAGTAAGTGAGATAAAGTAACCTATACCTATGTCTAACCTAATTACGAGAGAGATGTATATAGAACATAACAAGGGATATAACAGTATCACATGCTTCATGTCCTGTAGTCTGGCAGGACATCTTAAAATAAACAAAACAGGGAAGACCTTGTTCGACAGGGGAAATAATACAAGGAAAAGTATATGGTAACGAAAATAATTCACAGCTTAATTCCAATCTCTTTTAAGAAACCTAAACTACGGCAATAAGCATATAAATGGAGCCCATATATTACAGTTTTTTGCAATATTGCCAACTAATGTAGTAGAAGCATTTTGGTATTTCGCACATCCGAAAAAGATATGGTCCGTATGGTCGAGATCAGCTGTAGGGTTGCATTGATCACAATTTGGTGAGGTATAAATACCAGTTTTATACAGTGACGGAGGGTTCGTGAGGAAAGGGTCGTACTTTACCAAAAGATAGAGAACATTGAGGTGATCTTAAATCCTCGTAGTGCAATGGCTAAAGCGGCTGTTTTCGAAATACAGGATGTTTTATATTTCTTGGAAGAAATTTCTTTTCGTCATATACAGTGTGACTCATTTCAAGTGGAAACACCTTCGTAACTCAGTTATTGGTCATCCAATTTCAACCAAATTCGGATCGGTATCAAAGATCTGTAATATTTCTTTTTCGAGTAAAACAAAACTTATTTCAGTCAGTGGCGTGCATTTTTATTAAGAAATAAAGGGTCGATTTTTCAAGAAATATTAGGCATTTTTTGTTAAAAAACTAATGCAATATTATTGATCAGCATGCTGTGAAACCGCTACATCCAGAATTTAACAACATTCTAAATTTTGGTTTTCGAATTACGGTCCCCTTAAAATTAATTCACTTTTTCTACTATCCCATATCATCGAAACTTTCTAATTTAGAAGGCCAAGAATTTTCATTGAAATATTTTGAGTCATGAGACCTGTAAATTATTCGGGCATTAAGAATTACTGAATTTGAAAGTATCGATGATAGGGAGTGGTAGAAAAAATTAATTTGAAGAGAAAATAAAGAATGGCTTTCTTTCGAAAAAAGATTCGTTACCAATTTATTGATTATTTAATGTTTAAAATAGTCTATTTTAAGTGGGCCGTAATTCTAAAACCAAAAATCAAAATGTTATTAAATTCTGAATATAGGCATGCTGATCAATAATATTGCATTAGTTTTTCAACAAAAAAATGCCTAATAAGATTTCTCGAAAAATCGAGCCCTTTTTTCTTAATAAAAATGCACGCCACTCACTGAAACAAGTTTTGTTTTACTCAAAAAATAAATATTAAAGATCTTTGATACCGATCCAAATTTGGTTGAAATTGGATGACCAATAACTGAGTTACGAAGGTGTTTCCACTTGAAATGGGTCACACTGTATGTGTAATGCGTAAACGGAATCCAACGAAATTTTATATTTTGGTTACAGTAGTCATTCACCATCAAATTCCTGGGATATTAATAAAATATCCGGACCCAGAATAAAAATATTTTTAAATTTTTCCTAGAAAATAACACTCTGTATACTGTTTATAAAATTTTTGATATAGAAATATTAATTGCCAACTAGAGAGATACAAAATCCCATGAAAAATATTTGCTCACTATTTCATTGTAAATAAAAAAAATAATTTGTTGAGGATTCAATTTCTTTTAAATGAGAAATTACGAGAAAAACTCACTCTAGGTATTAGTGACATATTTTTTTGTTCTCTATTTACTCTGTCTCCTATTTATATCACATATACTTAGTAAAATAATAAAAATATTTTGTAGTGAATGTGTAATTAATAAACAGATAATAAAAATTAACAATTTAATTAAAACATAAGAAATCAGTTAAATTTGCTAAATCCAATTAAATTTTTTGAATCACAGTCTATTTTCAAAGTGACCACTGAAAAATCCAATGCATTTTTTGGTCGATTTGTCATTTGATTTATACTTTTTCTAACAATCTCTAAATTGTTTTTAACTTTACTGCATAAGTGCTCAATTCTTGCAATCAACTGCTCTCTGGTGTATCTCTTCCTTGTATACCTAGCTCAGCTTTTAAATAGCCCCATAAAAAAGAAGTTAAGGGCTGTAACGGGACCACCCCGATATGGATATTGTTCATTCAGATAGTTTCTGACTTCTACCGAAAAATACTGTGTAGCTCCATCATATTGAAACCACATTCTTCTTGTGTTTACATCTAATATATAAAAATCTTGTGTCACAGTGTTTGTTATCGAACTCCTCCGAAACGGCTTGACCGATTTTTATGAAATTTTTGGTGTATATTTGGTAGGTCCGAGAATGGGTCTTAGGCTATTTTTTATACCCCTATACAAAAATTTATAATTTATATGGCAAAACAACGTTTGCTGGGTCAGCTAGTTATTTAATACAGTTGGTAGGATGTTTTGTAAAAAATCTAAATAATTCTCACCATTTAAGCGACTTTCAAAGATATGAAGACCTGAGATGAGATTATTATTGAACATCCCACAACACGCATTTACAGAAAATCTATGTTGGGAATTTTTTGTACGAGGATTTTCGTGATTCCAGATATGAAAACTTCGATTATTATTTATACCACCACGGATAAATTGAGATTCATCGGTGAACAATACTCTTAACATGGTTTGTCTATCGGATAAAAACCAGCGGCAAAAAGTTAACCGAAATACTTCATCACCTAGCATCAATCGTTGTACAATTTGTGTATGATAAGGATGCATTTGTTCGCCTTTAATAGTTCTCCAAACTCTGATTTGAGGAATATTTCATTGCTGAGCAATCAATTCTTCTTGTGCTGATTGAGGGAACGGTTCCAGTTTCAGAAAGATGTCTAACACTAGAAAATGTGTTATAGTCTGGTACACATAGACAAAAACCATATTTGCGTATTCTCTATTCGTGTATGTAAACGGCATAATTTAGAATTATTACAAGACAATATTATAACCAATAAAAGCAACAGTGGTGACGACACTCTTTAATTACAATATAACTGATTTTGACAGTACTAGATTATTAAAAAGTAGTTATAATTTTTAAAACAAATATAACGGCAAGCGCAGATGATTGTAACAATTAATTACTCTTCCAATGAAATTAAAAATTAATCAGATTCATAGAATAGTATAAGCCATATAACACGATAAAGAGAAAAATTTGGCATGGTGGTTACTTTGAAATAGGTGATTAAAAAAGTACTTTCACTTTAAATAATTTAATTTCTCGCCAACCGTCAGTAAAACCATGCATTACCATAGCGATTTTCGGAAGTAAACAAACACATTTTACTGTAAAATAATAGTTATTTTTGTATCTAGGGTGCAAAATATTACTTTGGTGATCGAGAACGAAAGTTTTTTGACGAGGCGCAACCGAGTCAAAAAATCGTTCGAGATCACCAAAGTATTTTGCACTCGAGATGCAAACAATATTTTTTCTACAACTTTCATTTGATTAAAGTAAAACCATTAGTTAAAAAAATCATACTGTTTTTGAAATAAAATAATTTAAAAAATTCTACTTTCAGTTGATTTATTTGATAAAACAATAAATATTTTTGAACTAGATGTTTGTTTAATTCTCGTGTATACATTAAAAACTATATAAAATAGGCAATAATAGTATGGGATGTGCAAAATATTTTGCACCCTAATGCGCAAAATATTTTGCGCACGGTGTCATGGTAACGCAAAAAAAATGTCAATGAAAAAATGTCTCATTGACACTGACATTTATGCGCAAACATAGCCTTTTTTTGACAGTTGTAGAAAAAGTACGTCAGGGTGTACGTTCACGTTTAATATAACAAAAAATAAGTAGATTTGTTCTGTATTTGCTGTTTACTTTTTCATAATAAAATGTGATAAGTTATGATAAATTACGGTTGGTGATAAAATTTTGTATGCACCACGTCAGTAAAGTGTCTTTATCGAACTCACCTGTTACTCGCCTCGCTCGCTTCGCTCGCTCGACTCATAATCTCAGACTCGTTCGACTCACTTTACTGAATTGGTACATAAATAACTATTAAAATACAAATTGAAGTTTATCCTCATATGGGACTTCCAGTGAGTACGGTAATATGTTACTAACAC